>CM027846.1:19203818-19794614 GCA_016097595.1 Eucalyptus pumila | reverse complement strand
TATATGAAATAAAAAAAAAAACAAAAACAAAGGAAAGGTTTTGAAAAAAAAAAATAAATAAAATAACAAGTCATCAACGGAAACGGAAAGAGAGGGATTCAACCTCGTTTAAAACTCGTACAACGGATTAGCAATCCGACGCTTTAGTCCACTCAGCCATCTCTCCCAATTGAAAAAGGATAATTACTATCTTACATTACACAAAAAGTAAGGCTTGAAAAAAAGCCTTTCTTTTCTTTATCTCTCTTTATTTTTTTTTTTACTCTATTAATATATACAACTTTAATATATACTACTTTTATAAGCAATCCCATTTAGATAAAGAAAAGGTTCTAAAGAGATATTTCGAATAAAAAAAAAAAAGCAAGAATACCTCTTCTTCCGAAAAGAGCTTTTTTCTTTTCACGGCCTGGCCTGGTCAGTACCTAGCCGGGCCATTTTTTGTTCCATTCCAAATCATAGATATAGATAAAATGATTTGTTTGAAAACAAAAATGCTTATTATTGATTATTGAAACAACAATCAGAAGAAGGGATCTTTCCATTCCTCTGATATGGAATTTGATTCGCCTAGTGCATCACTCGCGATGTCTATGAAAATCAGAAGTTAGAATTAAGTGAGCATCATCGACCATTAGATGGATGTAACCAAGAAATTAGCGTGCTTACATCATGAACAGCCTCTCTAAGCAACTTGATTTGGTCCTTTGATACAGTGCCCATCTGTTGGATTATCGAATGCAAGGGTTACTTAAACACTAGGCTGATAGACGAGGTAAGAAACACTTAACTAGGTATGAAAGTGCGTTGGTGGGCATGTGTTACCTTTTTGTTGATAGTCCATATGACACCTTCGGTGCAAGGAGGGGCAGTGAGAGAGCCCATATATCTCAAGTAGTTCTTGCCACCCATCTTGATCTCTCTTGGATCAATGGTCCCCATCTTTCTCTCATCCTCTTTGTCAGACATAGACCATACGCTCCCCATTAACTGAAACATTAATTCACCATACATCACTCACAATTGGAAGCATATGATTTTGCACAAGGCAATAGGAAATGTGCTAAGTGCAAGAAAACATATAATGCCATTAAGTTTTGATTACCTAAAAACTACACGCCACTTTCGTGAATAGATTTTGTGAACTGATTCTAATAAATTTAGCATTTCTCTGGGAAATTAGCCGCAAATTAATTAATAACTTATGATCCAGACATATTTGCGAGAACATGGTTCCTTTACCGTGACCGTAAAAGGGGAACATGGCCTTCATGATGAGTTTTTGAATCTTTATAGTGATTAAAGGATTAATTAAAAGTTTACAATTACTCATGGGATTGAAATTTCTTATGACCTACATGGTCAGCGCTTGGAAAATCCAATATTTATTGTACAACAAGTTCAACAAATATGCTTAAATCCTAATTAGCATGAACAATATAATCAATATTTTCTAATTTTATGAGATTTCAGAGATGAAACGAAACAACGAAGAGCATAAATATATTAGGGCACAAAGAGGCGGCAACACACGATATGCACACGAAGAAGTTACCTTGGAAAGGAAAGCATCTGGTACACCAGTCTTGTAGAGGAGTCCAACGACAGCAATATTATTCTTAACATTCGGGTCTGTGGTTACATGAACCATGTGCAGCTCCAATGCATACCTAAGTACGTACACGGGTGACCAGAGCAATTGTTAATGTTATCCACCTGACGCAAATATAGATGATGCTCGATGGAGATATGCAATGACTACAGTAGATGTATTAAAGCGAACTTAAACCGATTGAATCTGGTGAGATTTGCATAGAATTCAATACGAGGCTCATTAATTTTTATGGTCCAGATTCATTTTATTGCAACTATCATACTAATTCAGTAATGATTGCATGTTTCTGTAATCTGAAAGAGAAAGAGAGACCTTCTGCCGTTAATCGTATGCTCGGAAGGTGAATGCCAGTGACATTGTTGGAGAAAATATTCTGTGCCGTTAATCTTAATTGATCCAGCGTTGCCCGTGTCCCATTGAAGCTGCACTCGATCGCATAAACAACACGTAATTAGCTGTCTAACCTTTTTTGTATCAAACATCAGAAGGCCCAAAGACATAAACAATTGCTTTTAAGATCATCAAAAGTCTTTGTAATTAAATATTAGCTTTTTTGTTTTAGCATGGAACTTGGATGTGCCTCATTGGATGGCTTAAAGCCATTGAAAAGGCACTCCAAAAGGCACAACCCGACGTTAAAAATTACTAAGTTCTACAGTGTTATTTAAAATAGACCTACATCATGATTTAAGCGATGTTAGGTATTCAAAGTGATGTCATGTGTTAGAATAACATAGAGTGAAATATAATAATGTCTATGGACAATTGGCAAAGTTTTTTTACCTAATAAATGTGGTGACAAAATTGTTCTTTCAATTTCAAATACCAATATGAAATTCACAAGAGCCACACACTACTTAAAGCAAATTCTAATACAATGGAATTGGACATAAATTTATTTTAACATTTAAAATTGAAATCAGACTTTGGTCTTTAATTGAATTCGATATATCTGCTCTGGATGTATATATATATATATAAAGGGCTAATTTGTTTGGGTTAAAACCAAGCCAAACATGATTTCAACCAAAAAAAAATCTCCCATTTGTATAGACATGGGCACCGATGTAAACAGAGAGAGAGAGAGAGAGAGAGAGAGAGAGAGAGAGGGAGGGAGGGAGGGAGGGAGGAAGAGGCAGGACATTAGCCACACACATGATCTCACTTTTCCTAATAAATTATGTTTCATGTATTTTCCCCTGTGGACGTTAAAGTAGTATGAATTAGATGCAAAATAAAACTTACAGAAATGTCGTGGCCTCTGTTCTTGAGGGTCGCATTGCTGGGCTTGTGGTTCCTCTCTATCTCCCCCAGCTTGGGCATCACCTGCACTCCCTCGCTCGACAGGTCGATCGGCGACTGCTTCGCCTTTCTTGCACGCTTCCCAATCTTTCCTTAGCTCCCCCCAGTGCATTGGCCCCTTCTCGCTCCCGGGTATGTAATCGAACTCTCGCTCATCCTCTTCACAGTTTACACACATCGTCACACAAAATATTACAATCGCAGCTTTCATTTGGTACTATATAAAACAAGACGTGTTCTTTAGGCCTCTGATCGGTAGGTTGGACATCACCCACATGCAATTTTACTAATTAATATACACGTAGGTAATATCCGTATTTCTACCTCCCGATATAAGAAGCCCAGCTTCCTGCTGCCAAAAGTCGAGGAAAATATAGCAAAAACAAAGTCTTACACAAGTGCTATAGATTTCACAACATTAGTCAGGTCTTGTATCTAATACAGTCTACGTTAACTTTCATTATTATTATTGGCTGTGTAGGTAAAAAAATGAAATGAAATGAGACGGTGGGGCATTACCAGCTTCTACGGGTATGGATGATGCTGCTGCGCTCCCCAGTGCAAGAAGAAGGAAGAGGGAAAAGGCAGAGAAGAGGATAGGTTTGCTTTGGTTCTTCATGTCGATCTTTGCTGCAATGCAACGGATGATTCAATGAGAGAGCAAAGGGGTTGGGTTACAAATTAATGGGAAGAGAGAACGGTGGCTCTTGAGCTTTATAAGCGTGCACTGATGTTTGGATCGTAGGAGAGAGTTCTAGTGAGGGAAAGCCGAGACGCTGTCTCCTGTAAGTGTGAAGAATACAATCTGGCAATGTCGTGGGAAGCTTATATTGGCTGCTGCGGAGCAAGAAACATCGTCGCACCTTCGACGGATTCAAATCATGTGCGAACGCGTGTGGACCAGGTCGGTGACGAGACGGGTCCGATGTTGTCGACTCCAACTAATTCGGATTAATCAATGGTTTTATCAATTAAATTGTTTTAGAGAGTGATAACCGAGTAAAACCCTTAAAAGATCATATCCGAATTCTGGATTATAAAATTCGGGAGCATTGTCCTAGAAAGAGGAAAAATATATATATATATATATATATATATATATATATACATATATGTATATATATATATATATATATATATATTTTCAATTGAAAATGAGGCTTACGGATACTGACACGTTAAAATAAAGAATGTAATCCCATTAGTTTATTAGAGTTATCTAGCTAATAAGGCGGCTAAATAGTAGAAATTGATGAATGACGTAAGAATTACGTTGGACTTTTTGAATTTAGATCTTTTTTTATATTAAGAAATTACCCGACCACGTTTAATCTTTGGAATACAATTTTTAGTATATCTATTATGCATAACATGTTGCGTAGTGGCTTACGTTGTATTCTGTTCCCTCTCTCTCTCTGCTTTTGCCGGGGAGCTAAACGTACGGATTTGCAGGAGAAACTTGACTTCTTTTTTGACAAAAGGAGAAACTTGACTTTGCCACCTCTGTTTTACATTTCGTTTGCTTTACTTACCGACCACGTAGGGAATAAAAAAAAAAAAACTAAGCATCACAAGTAGAAGGGGTCGTACGTTCAGACGAAAGTTTTTCGATTGTGTCTAAAACTAAGCATCACAAGTAGAAGGGGTCGTACGTTCAGACGAAAGTTTCTCCAGCAACTTTCACCTGCTCGTGACTTTCTCGGTCAGCTCCGTCGACGAGAAAATCCAAATTGTATTCCCAACTCACGTAAGAGCTCACCTCACTTGATGGAATATAAATTGGATTCACATGCATCGAATACATCTATCTTCTTCTTTCTGTAAGCTTTTCGATTGTGTCTAACAAATTATCAATTTTTAGAGGTGTGTCTATGGTTTTGAGGAGGCATTTACTTTCACATTTGAATTGAAATGCAACAGATTTTAGTCCTTTAATAAATTTCAGCCTAAACGGTTGAGATTATATACTAATAATAAAATCCTCATCAGAAGTAGCTTGTTGAGGTGGACATAGACGTCACTATACATGGGTATAGTTGGCGTAGCAACATGTGCCAATATTTGTTTGATTAATCACAATTTTGGAGCTCATGCTTTGATATTCATAGATCTTCGAGTTGGATGCCACAGGGACGGTCTAAGGTCTCAACAATCGAGATAAATAATATTGCAGAAGACATCATATGTAAAATTCTTCATATTCCACATATACAAGTAGTAGAATAAGCCCATGAGATGCATGGAGTGAAGAGAGCATGGTTGTAGGGACTAGATGTAAAGCCAAGATGTTCCGTGGTTGACTTAAACTTGGAATACCATACATAAGGAGCTTGTTTTAGCCCATGTAATGCTCGACGTAATCGGTATATAATGACAAACTTAGAATAATGAGTGTATATAGGAGGAAGCTCAAATACGTACTTCCTCAGTAAGATTAGTATTAAGGAATGCATATTTTACATTCACTTGGAACAGAGACCTTCACTTAAGCTACACAACAAGACTTCAAACCTAATTAGGACATCCAATTGGAGTAAATTTCTCATTTTAGTCAATTCCATACTCATTAATAAAGCCTTTTGCTACAAGTCAAGCTTTGTAGTGCTTCGTAATACCATCTGTCTTTATTTTGATTTACATGCATTTACAACATGGATCAAACTTCTTAGGAGGTAAATCAACCAAATCTTAAGTATGAGTTTAGTCTAAAGCTTGCAACACAATTCTCATTGTTAGGATAAGTACTAGCTTCTCTACATGCAAGAGGCTCAACAAAAGAAGTAATGTAGAGTAACAACAAAAATGACAAAGTTGAACTAAAGGTTTAACTTTCGTGGGTGGGACAACGAAAAGGATAAGAAGGACTAGCTAAGAAGATTCGATTAATCAAAAGGATGAAAACATCTTGTGTGGCTATAAGGTAACAAGACATTAACATATCAATTACAGTCAATCGAAACCAAATAATGATATGCACATCCAAAAGAGATAATGCACAACCGAATGAGATATAAAAAATCTCTTGACATGTCTAATGAAGTGGCATTGACGTGGCTTTGGCATGGCGAATGAGGTGGACAACTAAGCGAACGTTGACGTGTTGTAAACATGTAGTTGACGTCAACATTATGTGTACAGAAGCCTTTGGTGCATGAAGTGTGTGATCTGCAGGGCGGCAGCGTGTGGTGCTGAGTGAGGGTGCGTGCGATAGTGGATCAAGATAAAATTTTGGCATCTGGCTCGATTGAGAACAGAGTCCTATGGTAATGTCTGTTTTTCAAAACAACAACAGAAAGTGTCAGAACAATACTTAAGGGCGATGGATTCGTGGAAAATGAACATTGGCATGCAGTTGAGATCATGTAATAAACTTGACGGGCACTTCCTTAGACAATAAATACTTTGATACCACATATAAGAATAACGTAGAAGAAAGAATTGTGTAATTCTATATATTCCATAATAAAGAGTTCATTAAGTATTTATAAATTTTATAAGATGACCATCTAAGATAATAATATAATAATAGCAATTATCATAAATCAAAATCAATTAATGATATGCACAATCAAGAAAAATAATTTACAAGTTTGATAGATATGGGAAATCTCCGATGTCTTTCAATTATCTATGTCAGGTCCACCACATATCTATTTCTGCATTCTGACAGTCTTTATGCTGTGGTGTAACAGCTCTTAGCGGAGGAGGTTTTCGAGACTTTGAATTTTTTGTTCTCTGTTTCTATAATTTTAACTGTATTTCTATATCCAATTACTTAGTAAACAAGACGCTTATATAAGAAAACCTAAAGGATTCTTATATTTTATCATTTCCTGTTCAGAATTTTAATTCCAACACCAAACGTGTGTGCACATAATCGAATGTGTTGGTACATAATTGAAACATCGTACGAAATAATAAAATGGATATTGTAGCATAGCTGGAGCTGGGAGTCTTGTCCTTCAAGTGTTCTAAAGGGTGATGGTCCTAGCAATGTCCAATATTGAACTTGTGCGTTGACAACCTTGGCCTTATATTTGATTAGCATAAGTTAACGAGAGTCTTGAGACCAACTAACCCTAGACTTTTGTTCTTTTCTACTACATGACGAAATGAATAAGACTTTATGAGTAGAGGTGTCCATGGAATAGGTGCATAGAGGTGTCCATGGAATAGGTGAAATATGCACTTTATTATTGTTGACACCTAAATTTTGGCAATCCAGTCATTTATTCAATATATAGAACATTAAGAATTAAGTTTTAAGCCCTAAAAAAGAAAAATAATTGCATAGCATATAATTTTAGATTCATTTATTTACTATTATCACATTGTTCGGAGCTTGTTAATTTCCGATGACCAAAAATTAAAAGAACTAGTGATTTTATATTTTTGGTGATATGATGAAGGATTATTTTTATATTCATGCAATTTATTCATATATCCTTAGAAATAACAAGCATAATAAGGAGATATTACGAGCTCATCTTTGCAGAATTTGGAATTTAAGAAAATCCTATTACAATTTTAAATCTTTGGTAAAACGCGATAAAAATCAGTGGAGAATATTCATTTTTTGCTGCATAATGTGGAAAGATACAAAGGAAATCAGACAAGGCTAGAAGAGATGTAAAAAATAAAAGAAATATTGTATTCGGGAGGTGATCTTCACATATCTTGATATGAAAAATGAAATGAAATTTTACAAAAGTTTCAGTCCCTTGCCTATAAATTGGCTCGAATACGGACAAAAGGGGGGCCACACATATTCAATACACGACCACATTTAGGTGGGAAGCACAACGTAATCTCACGGCGTATGGAGAAACACACGAGAGAATAGAGTGCTTGAGATGGGCAGAGTCGTGGTCGAACATCCCCTTCTCAGCCGTGACGTTGTGCCGTTTGTCGAGTTTCGCTGCCGTTTCTGACTTTACTGGCCGCCTTTGAGTCTCTCTCGAAGACACGCGACAGTCGCCCACGGTATACTGAGTCATATTCGAAGAATCCCGTAGCGCTCGCATTCACACGTGAGCAGTTTGTGCTGGTTGGGTCCAATTTCTTCTTGCAGGACTTTTGGTGAATCCACAGCAGGTGGCAGCCCTTGGACGCTCCTCCCACGTCAGCGCCATGTCCTTGCAGCAGTCCAAGTGCTTCATTGAATAATCCAAGTCGCCTCTCAAAGTTTACGTGTAGACTCTTGAACCGACCGCGATTTGTGACTACTCGCCGAGCAAGTGCGAGCCCCCCCCATCGTGCCGATCACTACCGCAGCAGCCAATGAGCCGAGCATATGCAGGCTACCACCGCTATTGCTGCACCATAATCCCAACAAGCCGACGGTGCTTGTGACCCTCGCCAGGTTGAGTGTCATTGTAACCCATCACCGGTGACACCGAGTCCAAATTCCTGAACGATATCACGAAATAGATAAAGATATTATCCGAATTTAATTTGATTATTTCCTTACCTAATTCGTTGATATTGTGATCAAATTCAAATCTTTGAACGATATATCTTATCCAAAAAAACTTTAAAAAATTAGGAATTATTCCTTGATTTCACAATGTGAATATGATTGACAGTCGATTTCATGCCCAAAATATGACTTGCAATCGCACGAAAAAAATCATCAATCTAATCTCATGCCCAAGATATGATTAGGAATTTCACTAGAAATTGGCCAATCTAATCTCATGGGCGAGATATGATTCATCAATTTAAAAATTAAGCAAACACCAAATGATATCATGCTTGATTTACTGCCATGTTATTTTATATGCCTTTGCTTGAATTGATTTTGTTTCCATAAAAGAAAACCCATGGGTTGGATTAGGCTCATGCTAGAATACTGCATGTTTTAGGATAATTTGCATATTTAGATTAGGCAATTTATTCCAATTTTTTTTAAATAAAAAAACCAAAAACATTAATTGAGGATATTAGATTTTCTTTTCAGTAATTTAAATTGCATGTTCAATTACTAGGCAATTTTAATTTCGAATTTTATAAAAAAATGAAAAGAAGATATAAAAAATATCATATGCGTGTCACCTAGATTTAGGTCATTCCGTCATCTAGTCATTGCATGTTTAGGATCATTTGAGCGTGTGACATGTTAGGATAGTTGCATTTAATATTTTCTTGTCATTAGATCTAATGATGTGTGACATAGAGTTTGCATGATAGGTTAGTTAGGCATTTTGGTGTGTCATTGCATTGCATTGCACGTAGACTAAGTTTCATTTAAATAAAAGAAAATCTTAAAAAAGATTGAGTGATTGTGTGTTAATTAGAAATTATATCTAAGATTGTTGATGTAAATTCTGATCTAACATTACAAATGCTTTCGTTGCGATGAGGTAAGTCTCGTAATTTATTTATTACTTTATTTTAATGTTAAATTGATGGTTTGCGCATCCGCATGATTAGCTTACATGCTAACGAAATAAATTAAAATCAATTCAAGATGCTTGCAAAACATTTGTTCAAAATAAAAGAGAAATGTACCAAAAGGGCGTTAGAGAAATGTACCGTTAGAGAAATCTAGCGTAATCAAGTCCTCGAACTTACAATTTTTGGTTCATAGAAGTAAAGTGTTACTTTACTTGGGTTTTCAATTGACCCATCAAAATAAATTAGTGGCGACTCCTAATTGAAAAATCATTTGCATGTTAAGAATTTGAATATAAATCGTGAATTAGTATGGGCTTGAGAGAGCTTGAGCTAAGTTAGGCTTAGTAATCCATTAGCCAAACCTTAAGTGGTACTTAGGTCGCAACAATTATTATTATTTAATTAGGTGCCTCTAAAGCAATGGGATCAGTTGACTTGAACTAATTATTTATTGCCGGCACCGAGAGGAAATCAAACAGAACCCATGTTTATCTAACTTCTAAGGCTCTCAATCCTTAAAAAACTTGAAACAATTTCACCTCTTTAGCTCTGTGCAACTGTGTTTACAAGATAATTTCAAAGGTAATCGCTAACGAGCTCAAACCTTGGTTATGAGACTCGATTGCCGTGGAACAGAGTCCACTTCTCCTAAGGAGGCAAATTGAGGATAACATGTTCATTGTATATGAAGTGCTGCATCAACTCAGAGTTTGAAAAAGGAGGAAAAAGGTTTGGGGAGTTTCACATATAGCTTATGACAGAGTGGAGTGAAACTTCTTGGAAGTATGTACACTCCAAAATGGGTTGACGGAATAATGCAATGTGCTAATCTAACTTCCTTTCGTGTGGGATGTAATGGGGAATCACCACATTTTCTTTTTCAACCTTCCAGGGGAGAGCCTCTCTCACCTAACCCGTTTATTTTAGTAGTAAATTCCTGTCTTTCCTAATGTAAAATGCAGTTTATAAAATCTAAGTCATAGTTATTCTGAACACCTGCACTGAAATTGGTTGCAGCCACACACCGCTTAAGTAATCACATTTACTTAATTTCTTGACATCTCTTTAAATTAGATTAAATAATTGGCAATGATCACCGAAATTTAACTTTCTCAATATATCTTAGGATCAATCTTGTAATGATCTTCCGAGTTGGCTTGGCTCAGTAACTTTGTGCAGGTTCCCATGCGACAGAATTAGTATATGCAAAAGTACTTCGTCTCTTGTTCAGATTGATCTCCAGGCTTGTCCGCTATCATGCATGGACATAATGGGACGTGTGCTATCAAAGAATAACAGATCTAAAATTGGTTACCGAAAGAATGTAGGAATGTAAAATGCCTCTTCTGCTGGCGTGCCCCTACCCTACCCCCAATTTAGACACAGATCTGCAGAGTTTCACCCTATTCCGATTTGTTGTTTCCAGACATGAGATAATAACATGTGGACGCTCGATTTATGCTCACCTACATGAAGTCAAATCCCCTCAACCAACCATAAAAAACCTCTCCCTCCAGTTTGGACATGTATTTTACTGCATAATGCACTTAATTCAGTAAATTTCGTTCAACACGAAACTTTAAGAAGAACAGAATGTTCTAGGATTCGTGGATCCGACATATTCGAGAGGGCGTTTCTAACAATCTAGGTAGCAGCTAAGTTTCGAAAAATATTGAACTGAAAATCAAGTTGCACATGGCTAATATTAAGGGTGCACATGACCAAATTTATATTTATTTATTTATTTATTTTTCTATTCCCCGAAATAGGTTGAAATAAAAATTCTTTTGGTAACGTAACTTCATTTTTCTATTTCTAGATCAGATTTCTATTAAATAAATTTGGCGCAAAAATTAAAAGTTAAAATTTTTAGTTTTTTTTTATTTCTAGAACAATAGTAAGAAATAAAAACTCTTCTCATCATTCACTCTCGTCATTACCCACCCACTGCTTGTGGGATGTCAAATGCTCGCTGCCAAATGCTGAACACCAGCCGCCCACCACCCCCTAGAAATAATTTTTTTATTGAACTTCTATTCTAAAAACAAAAATTTTGAATAATTATCATATATGTTTTTTTACTTAGAAACTTGTCTAGAGAATATAAATTGAGAAATCAATTTCTGACCAAAAATCAATTTCTGTTTCAGAAATGTTGTCGTGCATACCTTAAGCTTTCTCTCCTCTTCTCCTCGTATAGATATCTTGAGGGGTAGGGGCTGAGAGAGATTGAGAGAGAGAGAAAGAGTTGCACAAAGTCCTCAGCCTTACTCGACTAACATCAAACTCTGCTCTTTTTATTCGGAAACACTATCCTCTGTTTTGTAAGGGGAAGTCATTTTCTGCCTTTTATGCTGCAGATATTTCATTCATGATAAATGTTTTCAGGTCGACCGTTCATTTTCCATGCGTCAAACTCTGGAAATCAATAAAAACAGTTTTTAGATAACATTGTCCACTAAATAAACACACCCTTAGATAACCACTGGGGTTTATCCCAGTAGCCACCCTTCCAACATGAAAGGGAGAGGTGGGGAGTTTGAATCCCCACCTTTTCGGGGGTTGGGGTGGGGATGATATAGTTTCAGGAGTGGGTTTCGACTTCCACACCCTACAAGGAGATAGAGCAAAAGTCTGAGAGTGAGCATTAGAGTAGAAATAGAGTAGACCCAAAAAAAAAAAAAAAAAAAAGAACCCTTAGATTAAAGAGTAATAGCTTTCGGTTGCTGAATAAATCCCAACCTTTTAAGCTGAGAGCTGTTACTTTTTGATCTAATGATGAGAGTCCTTATTAGGTCTAACAAAAAGTAGCCTGCCAGCCAATTGAGCTTCGAGGCGGACATACGCAATCATCACTATACATGGCGCAAGCGTCATCTCACAAGAGGCCTATTCGCGCCTTTATAACAATCTGTTAAATTCTATTGAAATTTAACTCATGTGGGTCGCGACACCTTGGCACTCTCTCGTCCTCATAGATGGCCCGATCTGGAGATGTGCCTCTATATTCCGAGGCACCCCTTCTAAATTTGATGTTGTCCTCAAGATCCAATTGACGAAGAGAGAGAGATGGCAAGGTGAGAGTGGCATCGATCTGGAGGCTCGTCTAAGGTGATGCTCAAGCCCACCCATTTCACATAGGAGGTCCTTCAGATCCAAGAAGTGACCTCCACTTTGCAGCTCTTTGTCTAGGACAAGGTTCTCATACTTCTAGCCAATGAATTTCCATGATGTTGGAAAATAATACATAGAAATCACGGGATCTTACTATTTACAACAACGAGAAATTACTAAAGAAATATATGAGAAATAATAATGACACCAGAAATTTATGTGATTTAGTCCGAGTATCGGTACCTACGTCTACGGGAAGAGCCAGTAACAAATAATCCACTATAATCGAAGAATCAGAAATTACAATCGCTCGCACACTTGAGTGTTTCTCACACTTAAATTTAACCCCAAACCCAAAGTGTTTATAAATAAACAACTCACTTGAACATAAACTCACGACACAAAATCATCACGCGTTCAAACTCAAAACAAAAACGCTCTACGTATGTCAAAATCAAAAACTCCAACGTTCATCTTTGGTCCACGTACGTAAGTCTTCACGTTCCTTTTCAAGCTTCGCGAGGCTTCAAGGACTCTGGCTTCAGAAAACTTGTGGATCGTGGATGCGTCGAGATAAAACCACTTTCTTTCTTTTGTAACCTTTTAATATTTTGTGTGCCCAAAAGTCAAAGTCTTGACTTTTGGGCCGTACGAGGATAACAACTTTCGGCAAGCTTCCACAAATAAAGAAGAAATTTTTATCTTCTTATACGTGTGCCCACTAGGCCCCACGGTTTGATTCATTCTTCAAAGATGAACGCTGCAAGTAACAGAGGAGGAACCCTTTACTTTTTTTTTTTTTTTATTCTATCTTTATTTTATTTCCTCCTTTGTGCAGCTTTAAGGAGTCTAAGAAAAGATGGCTTATTCATCCAATTTGAAATCTACTTGAAAAATCTTTATCAACAAAATTTGGTTTAACAAATTGTTATCTGAATTCAAACTCGAAACATTAATTTAACATGTGACACCATGAGTAACAACCAAACTGATCTATTTGGTCAAATCTCTTAAGGATTACTCAAGGTGATGATCGTTCGGAGTCTGTCATGCCCCGACCCTTAGGCACGCACACATCCCTTACTTTTGGTCAATTTTAAAATGCGATATCTCAGGACTATGTATCGCCGACCCTTTCATGTATATATGCACATGCGGAAGCAGTTATAAATCCCCAGACAATAAAGTAATGGGATAGAAAAGCAAGTCATATATTTTCCTTACTGAAAATTCACAACTACATCTCTTTACATGCATCTCATAGTATTCTACAATACTATATATACGCAACTCTGGTCTGACGCCTAATCACATGCAAACAAGGTCTGACAAGACAGGACAGAATATCGATCCTCATTCGAGTCGTACTCGAGGTTATCCTCGGGGTCCTCCTCCACATACTCCTCTTCAGGTTCCTAAACAAGGATCTCCTCATCAGATTCATGCTCCTTAGGCTCCTCATCCAGGTCCTGAAATGGTTATTCAATAACCACTGAGACAACATCTCAGCAAGTTCTACCTCTTAAGACCCGATTAGTAAACTAATACACCTTAGAGCTGCCTACGCACAACATGAGTCAGAGGACTTACCTTAGCCTCAGATTCCATCTGCATATTAGCACAGATCAAATAGGCACCCAAACAATCACATCACAGATCGAAGCATCGATCTAATCGACTTAGTCGATTTCATATCAGGAAGACCATTCACGGTCATCTCCATTCAATCATTCAATTCACAACATCAAACCAATGAAATGAATCACATTAAAACACTCTCAGATCGAATCATCGATCAATCGACCTAGTCGATTACAAGCCAGTCGAATCATTACTAGGTCATTCATCCAACACCAAGCAATTCCTTAGATTTAGTGGCTTTACGGTCCCACCCGACCCTCTCAAGATCTAGTGGCTTTACGGTCCCACCTAACCCTCTCAAGAACTAGTGGCTTTACGGTCCCACCCGACCTTTTCAAGATGCCATACTATGTCACCGAGCCACGTGCATTCTCCAGGAAGACATACCGAGTCTCCGAGCCACATGCATTCTCTAAGGCTACCTTTTCGCCAAGATGACATATCTAATCACCAAGCCACGTGTCTTTCCCGAGTAACATTCCAATTCACTGGGCCACGTGCATCCTCAAGATGATTTATCAACTCACTTTCGATACTAACGACCGATACCCGACCAATTCTCAATCACAAGGCCAAAATTTCATTATTTAATAACATAACTCAAAAATGCACCATTAAATCAATTCGACACGAATTAAAGCTCAAATAAATTAACGGATTGCTCCATGACAATCAGCAAGAAATTCCGGTCATCGGCCATCCTGGTTGAATTTCCGGAAAATAAATAATTAAATAATTAATTTCGCAAATTAAATAAATAAATACAATAAATTCAATTTAGCACAATATAAAGCTCAATTAAATAAACGGATTGTGCGCATGATGATCATCAGCATAAAATCCCGGTCACTGGCCATCCCCGGTTGAATTTCCGGGAAATAAATAATTAAATAATTAATTTCAAAAATTAATATTTAATTTCTAAAAATACCACTTAGGCCCGAATCGCTTAATTAACACCCGATAAGGGACGGAAAAATCCCAAGAAGCATCCAATAAATACTATAGGCAATTCTCTATCTAATTACACTAATCACACAACTAATATGCAAACCAATTAACTAATAATCACTAATCAATTTTAATCTAACAACCTAATTACACTTAATTAACACTAATCAACCTTTAAGTATAATTAGCGCACTAAGAAGCTATTAGTGAGTAAAACTCACTCAAAACGACGGGCTCGACGCGAGGATCGACTTTCCTCAAAGCGGGCCGAGCATCCGGGCTCGGGAAGGCGACCAAAACGGGCCAAAACCCCACTGCGATACCCATTTCTGCACTCTCTGTGCATTGCTAGTTGGAAGCAAAGGAGGGCGGATCCGGGGCTGGTTGGGCTTGGGGATGGGCGGAGGAGCTGAACAAGACCAAGGCGAGTCTTCACGGTGGCCGGAGGAGGTCAGACGGCTCTGGCGGAGCTCCACCGCATCTGAAACAGCTGCTAGAACGGAAGGCTGAGCGAGGGGAAGGTCGAGGCATGCGGAGCACGGGACGGTGAACGGCAAGGCAACGCGGGTCGGGAACGGCGTGTGGCATGCGACGGCGATGAGAGAGCTGCTGACTTCGCTGGTCTTCAACTCGCGGGGGCGTCGCACAGCTCAGTCTTTGGCTTCCCAGATTTGCTGGGTTTTGAACAACCCAAAGAAGAAGAAACCGATGGCAGCTAGAGGGAGAGAGAGAGGCGGAAGGTGTACGGTGAGAAGCGGTGCACGCGGACGACGCGCAGGTGACAACGGTGAGCTGCTCTTGACTTCGTGCAGCTTCTGCTTCTGCTGATCGGGCTTGCTCGAACCAGAGGAAGGAGAGAGAGGGGGCGGAGGGCGTGCGGACGACCGTGGAGCAGCGGCGGCGGCTCCGGCTTCGGTGGGCAACGACAACGGTAAGAGGACCTGCTGCTTCGGCTGCTCTGGTCTTCGCACAGCCATGGCACAAGCAGCAAGAAGAGGGAGAGAGTGTCGACGGGAGAGAGAAGGGAAGAAGAGAAAACCAATTTTTCTTTCTTTTTCTCTCACTCTCTCTCTCTCTCTCTCTTAGGTCAGCCATACGTGGGCCACCATGGGCTGTCATCCACCCACATTTCTAGCCCAAAACTACCCCTTCTAGAAGCCTTTAGGTAGGCCAAAATGTGGGGGTAAGTGTGGCATACGAATTTTGCTAGGGTTTCTCTCCAATTGGGCCTTAATTCCTCTTGAATTAAATCAAATTGACTCCCATAATTTCATTCAACACCTCGTCATTCCAATTGGTATTTTTCCTTACCAATATAGCCCACTTGCATCCCAATTTCACAATCCCTGGCTTCAACTGAATAAAAACGGTTCTATTTATCCAATCGAATTTAGAACCCGAAAATCTGGATGTCACAACTCTTCCCCTCTTATAAAAATTTCGTCCTCGAAATTTAAACCTTTACCAATCCTTAAACGAAAGGTGAGGGTATTGTCGTCTTGTTGAGTCTCACTATTCCATGCTAATCCTTCGGTCTTATGGTGCTGTCCGACCATTTTGACTAAGGAGATCATTTTGGTACACAAAAACTCTATTCTTTCTTAACCAAGAACTGAATTGAGCTTCTCACATAAGATACTCTGTCATCCACATCTGATGTCTTTTTCTCGATTCCTTAATAAAGCTTTGAACCTCAACAATTCAATTTCTGACAGTTCTGAGCAGTCTTTACTCTGATACTGATCTGACAACTATAAACACTGATTCTGAGCTGACTCTGGCCTGTGATCTATCTTGACTTCACTTTCTTTTCACCACTGAAAATCTGTACCCTCTGCTACACACTGCTTAAGAAAGAACCCTTTGAAAACTTTGCCAACTTATAATCTCTGATCTAGATTCGAAATATAATTCATCCCCGGCACTCCATGCCGGCGAATTATCTTATGCACACACACTTCGGTATACCCACTCTGTGACAAGACAGAATCTTCAATTTCTGAAATCGAACTTAGATTGGCGGTTAATTTCACTTCAACACGCTTTTAGTGTGACCTAGGCTACTGGGTAGTGTTTAGAGCTTTTTAGGAGAAATGACCCGTGGTCGATTTTCTTCGAGCCACAATAAACCCACTCGACCCATTGGCGACTCTCGATTGTCGTGAAAATCTCAAAGATTCAAATACGGACACAGAGCGCCAAAACGATAGAAACATCAAATTAGTGTCGGTCGATGAGAATTTTCCAATTTAGTGGAGTCACCCACGATCGGTCATTCATCTCAGTCAAACCGATCTATCTTTGATTTCAAATCGGTTTTTTTTTTTTTTTTCTGTGCCGCAAGGATCTCTAAAGATAAACACGGTCGATAAGTCGATCCCTGGTCGAATTCTCAAGTCTATTTGTCTTAAGGTCCTTAATAACTCACCCAGCTAGTCTAGTTATCTCATGAGTGGCCAACTCAGAGAAAAACACTGTAATCGCGTCGATGAAATGCCCAATTTATCTAATTGAAATCAGAACCCGAAATCTGGATGTTACATACTCAAAACAAGATATATTCGTACTGTACCAAAGTGGACCAACTCTATCTATCGATCAATCACTATTCTCAAATGGTATCAGTAATCCCCTGAATCCTTAGTAAGCCTATCACAATGTTCCATTGTGATATATTTCCATTTCCACTTGGGACTCTCAAGTGATGATAAAATTCTCCCGGTTCGCATTCCACTTACTGACACTTTTGACGCTTGCAACCTGCTCAGCGATATCTATCTTCATATCAGCTTACTAATCTAGCTGATGCCGATTCTGATTTACTTGCACCATATGGTCAAAACCGCAATACTATAGTGAACTTCTGACAAGATCTTTTCCCCTAGTGCTACACTGTCAAGTGTATTCAATCACTCATGGAACCTGAACTTTCCATTCTCATAAATCATAAAGTCAGATTCTTTATGGCCAGTATCCTCTTATAAGATCTTCTGAACGTCTTTGTCTGCTAACTAGGTGCCGATTCTAACTTGAACATTTGGTTCAATCTTGAGGGTGGCTATAAAATTCATAAGGTAGCCTGCCTCAATTTTGAAAACCCAAATTGCGAACCATTTTCAAGTAAAGTCTACACTTTAGCCAGTCTATGCACAATTGAAGACTCTCGGCTCAACACATTAATGACTCATTTCGTTCCTCCAAGGTGATACCCAATATCACTATTATAGTTCTGCCAAAATTCTGGTTCACGACACCGCTTTGCATTCCACTGATTGGGTCTGAACTGGCAGAACGATGATACAATAATCTTCTCATGTTGTATCAATGCATACCCATCCTCCACAAGACACATCACTGAAGATTCCGTGCTTTCCAGAGCCAAATGAAAAGTTTAGCACAAGTACGATAGTCAGTTCTTACTTAAGCTTTGGAAACTATCCTCGTACTTGTTTATGCTGATGAATTTCTCTTCTTTCTTAAGAGATCAAGCCCATGATGATGCTGATGCTGAAAATTCTTTCACAAACCTTATGTAGTAATCTGTCCAATCCCCACAGCTTCTGATCTCTGACATTTATGTCGGTCTCGGTCCTTTAACAACTGATTCAATCTTGGCTGGGTCCATGAAGATTCCTTAACCTGTAATCACATGACCATTCTTAAGGGCTCTCGTGATCCTCATCACTTAATGAATACCCTAGAATGTCGCTACATCACACGATCACCATTGATCTAGGTATTCTTTGAACACTCGGTTTGTCAAATCTATGACAACGGCTGGAGCGTTTGTTAAATCAAATGGCTTTACATTATTCTCACAAGGCTAAATCAAGTGGGAAATGTTGTCTTCAGTATAACCTCCTTCCTGGTTCTCAACTGAAGATAACCTATCCTCAAGTCGATCCTTGAAGACATCAACGCTCTTTATAACAAGTCACCCAATTAAGTTGACAATGGTTGATGCATGATTGCAATGAACCATTTTCATTTCTCTTTCCACAAAACTGATGTTCCTTAAAGCGATGCACTACTATGTATGAATTCCTCATTCATCAATCTTCACATCCGTACCTTCGGTTTTATCAATTCAAACAACAATAACTAGTGATTCCCCTTTCTTCCACTTATTTCAATAAACTGAAGTTCCCCAAACTTCATCTGAACTCTGCTACGATACTATGATAGAATTTTCCCCTAAAACATTCTTCCTCTGTCTAATGCCAGGTCGGTTCCATTTCTAATCTTCTCGCCATACTTGGATACTGAATTCATCCAGGTTTTCTTCCACAATTTTCGACACCTATCTGATGAGTCTTCTACCTCTTGTCAAGTGCTAGGATGCACTATTTCTTATACCAGAGACTTATTCCAGAAATTCCACAGTGCGTTCTATGGCACACTTCTTCTGACCTGTTCTACCAACAGTGACAGCAGTAACTGTTGTCAAGATTCCATCTTCTTATGCGGATACACCATAAATCATTGTCCGTATTGGCGACACTTACCACAATTTCCTGTCCTCAAAATACACAAGACTGATTCATACCATCTTCCATAGAACAACATGTTCCATTAATCTGAAGGCTGACCTGCCTATGCCACTATTCCTACTGAGTGGAACAAAATACTCTTCCCTCAACATCAGTCTTTTCCCCTTACCGAATTCCAAATCTGCTTCGCTGAATCTGGACTCAAATATCGAATTATATTCCCTGATCATCCTTCCAGGTTGGACCTCAACAAAGGTAGCAACAACAACAAATTGATCCTGATCTTACCGGCTCATCTAGATCCCAAGAAACACTTGCATCAAATTAATCTTATCGGGCTTAGGATCAATCAATGCTGCTACAATAGTACCAACCTGCGGTGGCACTCTTACGCTTAAGCTGGCCAGAGTCAACACTCTGCCTTCCGAATCCACAACGATTAAAAGCAATCGATTCACACATGACAAACAATTCTACCAATCAGCTATCAAAGACATGCACCAGTCATAAATTTAAAGGTCTTTCCTACTATTATCTCATAGGTCATCGCACATTATCACTCCAATACCTAACCATTGCTCTCATACCACAAAAAGGGGATGTCACGCCTCGACCCTCAGGCACGCACACATCCCTTACTTTTGGTCAATTTTAAAATGCGATATCCTAGGACTATGTATCGCTGACCCTTTCATTTATATATGCACATGCTGAAGTAGTTATAAATCCCCAGACAATAAAGCAATGGGATAGAAAAGCAAGCCATATATTTTCCTTACCGAAAATTCACAACTACATCTCTTTACATGCATCTCATAGTATTCTACAATACTATATATACACAACTCTGGTCTGACGCCTAATCACATGCAAACAAGGTCTGACAAGACAGGACAGGATCTCGATCCTCATCCGAGTCGTACTCGGGGTTATCCTCGGGGTCCTCCTCCACGTACTGCTCTTCAGGTTCCTCAACAAGTATCACCTCATCAGATTCATGCTCCTTAGGCTCCTCATCCAGGTCTTGAAATGGTTATTCAATAACCACTGAGACAACGTCTTAGTAAGTTCTACCTCCTAAGACCCGATTAGTAAACTAATACACCTTAGGGCTGCCTACGCACAACATGAGTCAGAGGACTTACCTTAGCCTCAGATTCTACCTGCATATTAGCATAGATCAAATAGGCACCCAAGCAATCTCATCACAGATCGAAGCATCGATCTAATTGACTTAGTCGATTTCATATCAGGAAGACCACTCACGGTCATCTCCATTCAATCATTCAATTCACAACATCAAACCAATGCAATGAATCACATTAAAACACTCTCAGATCGAATCATCGATCAATCGACCTAGTCGATTACAAGCCAGTCGAATCATTTCTAGGTCATTCATCCAACACCAAGCAATTCCTTAGATTTAGTGGCTTTACGGTCCCACCCGACCCTCTCAAGATCTAGTGGCTTTACGGTCCCACTCGACCCTCTCAAGAACTAGTGGCTTTACGGTCCCATCCGACCCTCTCAAGAACTAGTGGCTTTACGGTCCCACCTGACTCTCTCAAGAACTAGTGGCTTTACGGTCCCACTCGACCTTTTCAAGATGCCATACTATGTCATCGAGCCACGTGCATTCTCCAGGAAGACATACCGAGTCTCCGAGCCACACGCATTCTCTAAGGCTACCTTTTCGCCAAGATGACATATCTAATCACCGAGCCACGTGTCTTTCCCGAGTAACATTCCAATTCACTGGGCCACGTGCATTCTCAAGGTGATTTACCAACTCACTTTCGATACTAACAACCGATACCCGACCAATTCTCAATCACAAGGCCAAAATTTCATTATTTAATAACATAACTCAAAAATGCACCATTAAATCAATTCGACACGAATTAAAGCTCAAATAAATAAACAGATTGCTCCACGACAATCAGCACGAAATTCCGGTCACCGGCCATCCCGGTTGAATTTCTGGAAAATAAATAATTAAATAATTAATTTCGAAAATTAAATAAATAAATACAATAAATTCAATTTAGCACAATATAAAGCTCAATTAAATAAACAGAGTGCGCCATGATCATCAGCATAAAATCCCGGTCACTAGCCATCCCAGTTGAATTTCTGTGAAATAAATAATTAAATAATTAATTTCGAAAATTAATATTTAATTCCTAAAAATACCACTTAGGCCCGAATCGCTTAATTAACACCCGATAAGGGACGGAAAAATCCCAAGAAGCATCCAATAAATACTATAGGCAATTCTCTATCTAATTACACTAATCACACAACTAATATGCAAACCAATTAACTAATAATCACTAATCAATTTTAATCTAATGACCTAATTACACTTAATTAACACTAATCAACCTTTAAGTATAATTAGTGCATTAAGAAGCCATTAGTGAGTAAAACTCACTCAAAACGACGGGCTCGACGCGAGGATCGACTTTCCTCAAAGCGGGCCGAGCATCCGGGCTCGGGAAGGCGGCCAAAATGGGCCAAAACCCCACTGCGATACCCATTTCTGCACTCTCTGTGCACTGCTGGTTGGAGGCGAAGGAGGGCGGATCCAGGGCTGGTTGGGCTCGGGGAGGGGTGGAGGAGCTAAACAAGACCAAGGCGAGTCTTCACGGTGGCCGGAGGAGGTGAGACGGCTCCGGCGGAGCTCCACCGCGAGAGTCGATTGGAGATATGTTTAATCGTTTTACAGAAATTGTAAACGGTTTGGCATATCAAGGCCATCCAATTTCTTCCCAATGAAGGTCAACAAACTCTTGCGAGGTCTCTCAAAAGATTGGAACCATGTCAAGACCTCAATCCGGGAGACTCAAAGGATTGCCACTCACCGTTGATGAATTGATCGGCACTCTTCAATCCTATGAAGTGGAGCAACTTAACGATGAAGATCCCGAAGGTAAGAAGTCCATTGCTTTAATATCGGAACGGAAGAGCCGAGGAGGGAAGGTTGAGGCGTTAGTGCATCTCTTATTACCTTTTGGCGGAGCACGGGACGGCGAACGGCAAGGCAACGCGGTCGGGAACAGCGTGTGGCGTGCGACGGCGACGAGAGAGCTGCTAACTTTGCTGGTCTTCAACTCGCGGGGGCTTGGATTAAGCCGAACCACTATAAATCTCGTGTTCTTATTCTCTTCCTTAATCGCACGGCCTCAACTCGCGGGGGCATCGCACAGCTCAGTCTTTGGCTTCCCAGATCTACTGGGTTTTGAACAACCCAAAGAAGAAGAAATCGATGGCAGCCGGAGGGAGAGAGAGAGGCGGAAGGTGTACGGTGAGAAGCGGTGCGCGCGGGTGACGACGGTGAGCTGCTCCTGACTTAGTGCAGCTTCTGCTTCTGCTGATCGGGCTTGCTCGAACCAGAGGAAGGAGAGAGAGGGGGCGGAGGGCGTGCGGACGACCGTGGAGCAGCGGCGGCTGCTCCGGCTTCGGTGGGCAACGACGGCGGTAGGAGGACCTGTTGCTTCGGCTGCTCTGGTCTTCGCACAGCCATGGCACGAGCAGCAAGAAGAGGGAGAGAGTGTCGACGGGAGAGAGAAGGGAAGAAGAGAAACCCAATTTTTCTTTCTTTTTCTCTCACTCTCTCTCTCTCTCTTAGGTCAGCCATACGTGGGCCACCATGGGCTGTCATCCACTCACATTTCTGGCCCAAAACTACCCCTTCTAGAAGCCTTTAGGTAGGCCAAAATGTGGGGGTAAGTGTGGCATACGAATTTTGCTAGAGTTTCTCTCCAATTGGGCCTTAATTCCTCTTGAATTAAATCAAATTGACTCCCATAATTTCATTCAACACCTCGTCATTCCAATTGGTATTTTTCCTTACCAATATAGCCCACTTCCATCCCAATTTCACAATCCCCGGCTTCAACTGAATAGAAACGGTTCTATTTATCCAGTCGAATTTAGAACCCGAAAATCTGGATGTCACAGAGTCGGCCACACTAGTCAATCAAGCCACAAGTACTTTATGATCCGATATGGGATCAGCAGGGATAACAGAGAGAGAACAAGCCGTATATAAAGTTGCATTCACCTTCACTCATACAAGTTCAATAGCAAATTCATCGCCACTTGCTCGATACACGTGGGAACGCTCATAAATAGAAGTACCAAGAGTTTCTCCTGCCAACACACAGCAACAACTTAATCTCTAATTGCCTTGTAGCAGTTCTAACTTCTAATGCCGCCGGGAAATCCCCTACAGATTCGATTTGGTTTTATATGCTTTTGACATACTCTCCCTCTTACAAACTCTCTTTTCTTCTTGTTGTGATGAACTATGTAGCACAAACACGCGACACGACACGCGATACGTCATTTCTTAAAAAGTAGAGAATTCCGACGCGTCCCGACACGTTATATATTAAATAAATATTTTTAATTTTAATGAATTTGATTCAAATTCACAAATAAATAAATAAATAAATAAATAAATAAAAACTTACAATAAATTTACACTAATAATATTAATAAATCTATTCATAAAAAATTTTAAAAAACACATTCATAATTAATACGTGTGCATATTTAAAAATATATTTTTTCTTTTATTAAAAATTATTCCCCTCAAATCCTCTCTCCTTGTCTCTCTCCCCCTCTTTTCCCACGCCACCACCCCAAAATCCTCCCCTTCGATTTCTGCGGATCTGTCCCCACTCTCTCTCTCCCCCTCCCCTTCCCCCTACGCCCCACCTTGCTCCCTATGCCCCCATCAATCACCCCCAGCCCCCTCGGTCTCTTCCCCTTCTCTCTCTCTCTCTCTCTCTCTCTCTCTCTCTCTCTCTCTCCCTTTCCCCCTACGCCACCACCTGCTCCCCGCGCCCCCCATCACCTGCGGCCCCATCAATCGCCCCCATCCCCCTCGGTTTCTTCCCCTTTTCTCCTCTCTCCTCTCTCCCTCCCCCTTCCCCCTCCCCCTCCCTTTCCCCCCACGCCACCACCTGCTCCCCCGCAAGGCTACGCCCCCCATAAAATCCCTCCATCCCCGTTCTTCCCATGCTCTCTCTCCCCCTCCCCTCCCCTCCCCCACGCCACCACCTTCTCCCTACCCCCTCAGTTTCTTCCTCACGATCTTCTCAACTCTTTCGGTCCCCTCATCGCTGTCGCCTCCACCCTTCCTGCTTCGCAGCAACTGCAGCCTCGCCGCCGGCCCTCCATCGCAACATCGCCTCAGTTTATGCTCTTCCTCTTCGCCGTCACGGCCTCACCTCCACTTCCTCAGCCTCTTCCTCGACCTCACCTCTACCCACCATCGTCTTCTTCAGCAATCTCTCTTAGACACGCGTGTCGAGAAAAGTTGACCACGTGTCGGATTTCTCGACACGCGTGTCCGAACGTGTCCGAGCGTGTCGGAGCGTGTTGGACACGACTCGGAAGGCTCGGCAACGTGTCCGTGCTTCATAGGTGATGAACACATTTATGAAATTGCTGGAGTGTGGTGGAGGCTTTTAGTAAATATGTTGGCAACTCGATCGATCAACAGTGTTTATAGAGGTCATGAATATTTTTTGTACAGCAAATCATTTCAAAAAATGAGATGGTGTGTCACCTCCACATGCTCGGTTCAATCTAGCACGAACCACCAGGTTTTCTACAAAACAAACTATAATTAAATGATCACCATTCAACCAGAATGCATCACTTGTCGATTCAAATCCTTCCATTTATCCATGTTGGTGGTGTAAATTTACAGCAATTACATCAAGATATGATTCAAGTTAAAGCATAGGTCGAGAAGGAAGAGCAAACTGCAAGAGTCAAGTGATATCAGGTTCATCCTTGATCTAGAGTTCTTCCATCCTAACTTCAACATGGGATGTGCAATGTTGATCTAGTCCTAGTTGGAGTTACTACAACCAAAGTAACTAAGAGGCACCTCAATCTGCAAGACACAAGATTACTCCGCGTTTTATAGAAGTCATGGAAGTGGAGAAAATTAAGGAACGAGGAGGGAGAATTGCACTTAGCTCAATAATTGCTTAAAAAATATCCATATGTATAAAGAAACGAACACAGAGGAAGAAGACACGCTTATGCACGAAAATTTTTATCAAAACTTTGCCTAAGTTTCCTCTGCAGTATATAATCCATTTCGAAGCGATGTCTTTCACTTTATGCTTTAGTTTTAGAGTCAAGTTTATTGTTCGTAGTGTTTGTTGAAAATACCAGTGTTATTTTCATGACAACTTTCCATTTGAGCGTCCATGGATGTGTGACTTTCAAGTTGCTTTAGTTCTAGCGAAGTTTAGTTCTCTGTCGTTTTGTTTCCAGTGTTTGCAAATTTATCTTTCCTGTCGGCACTCTCTTCATAAGTTTTCTTTTAATTTCAGGTCCTGACAACCAAAGAGCACTTTCCACCGATCTCTTTGCTACCGGGAGTTGGCATGTCTATTCCACGTAGGCTTAACGACCGGGCCGCTTCAGTAATTGAGAACTAGATCAAGCCAGCCTTACCCGACCGGTTACTGGAAAAACCGATCTAGGTCTCGATTCCCAGTTCTTATGTCAAAACCACCAATTCAAATCTAGAATCAATGAACTAGGCTGGTTCCCGTGTCAAACCGGTCATATATACATTATCTTTAAAAATAGAGAGATGCAACCAATAGAATTGAAGCTGCGATGTCCAAGTTCATATAGGCACATTAGACCACTAAACTAAGAAGACTATAATTCTCATTGGCTACAAAAATAATACATAACTGCAATTATTTGATTCTTACCAGACAAACTTGGTGCCCACATAGAATTGAAAATCAGCTTTCATGTCCAATCCAATTATGAGAATTTGTGGGACCACTACAAACTGTTTAAAAAGTTTAAGTTATTATATGAATGTGTGATTTAATATTTAGTTATTCTATATGTTCCCCTCATGCTTAGTCTTATCTTTTTGCCTATACAGCATGTATATATTTCATTAAGGAAGCAAATGGGGCCTAGAAAAATTTGAGCTTAGAACCTCCGACTCTGATACCACCTCACATGGTATCCATGTGAGAATTAGCGGGATTACTGCCCTCTATTCTAAACATTTAAACTATTAGATAAAGACATTGTTTAATATTTATTTATTCCATCATCAATTCCAAGTGTTAATCAGTTCAGTTCCTTAGGTTATTGTGTTGGGATTCGAGACTTTTAGTTCATATTCCAGATTACCACCTTAGAACCAATCTTCCCTAATTTCACATACCTTCCCACGTCACCATCTTTGAAAACCTGTTTTGTGCAGAAACTTGATGACGTCGTGGTCAAGTTGAACCTGAGAACGATTTTTCAGTTTTTTTTTTTCCCATCACCGGTTTGTCATATTTTCCGTATATCAATTTAGGTAACAATGTCGTAACCAACATGGTCTAAATCATAGTAACCGATGAACTCTCAACATTGGCATTTCTTGTATCAATGTTATCGGTCATTAGTTTTCTTTATATGCCAAATATTCTGTGCTTAGTTTCCAATTAAAATGTGGATTCTCAGAATATTTGTTGAACCTACCTATAATTCAAATTACATTAGGATTTTTCTAAGAGTAGAATTGGATATTTCCGTACTTTGATTAACTTCTAGGCCCAAGGACCGCTGTTCTCAACTCTTTCACTTAACATCGACCAAAAATTATTTTTTTATACCCTATATTGTTGAGTCTCTTCATCTTTATCTCCATAACCAAATCATCCACATAACTATGGCCAGAAATTTTAGTACTATCAACTTCCATTATATGCTTTTAATTATAAGCTAGAGTCAAAAAATTAGTTTTCATTTGTTTGGGAGTTGAGGAAAAGTGATTTTCTTCTTATAAGAAGGAAAAGTTGATTTCCTCTAATTTAAACTTGTTTTTAGCTTATGGAAAGTGTTTTCCTTAAATCAATTTATTTTTCTTCATCTAAACACTTGGAAAATTAGAAGAGAAATTTCCCAAAACAATTTTCTTTCAAACAAATTACCCTAAATAATCATTTTGCACAAGAAAACTTGATGATCTTGCCATACCGTGCTCTAGGCAAGATAGACATATCTAGGGTAAAAACTCAACAGAGATAGAGAAATAATCGATATATAATAGTGTAAAAATGAAATCATGTTTTGAGTGGTACAAGCCCATCACATCAAACAATTTTTTTGTTTTAAATGGTTAATTTGGTGTTGCTTCTTCATTTGGTTGGTAGAGGTAGATCTCTCTTCTGTTCAGTGGTTGCACAGGCCTCGAATTCTTCTCCGCGTACTGCAATTTGAGTTCGTCATGATGAGTCAATACTAAATAATTAGTAATAGACATCATTCACATATAAACTGAATTTGAATTAAATGTATGTGATCTCATAGTTACTAGGCATGGTTGGAGGACAACAAGGCCCTTTCACAAACGATGAGCTAACTCTAACAAATATTAACTAGGAAATTACCCCTTAAGCTAGCGATTATATCTAAAGTAATATGAAAAACTAATTGCTCATCTTATTCCGTGATTTGCAATATCTATGACAATCACTATTTAGAATTGGATGAGCATCATTCATCATGAGATCGATATACCAAGAAATTAGTGTGCTTACATCATGTACAGCCTCTCTGAGCAACTTGATTTGGTCCTTTGATACTGTTCTTATCTGTTGGATGATCAAATGCAAGGGTTAATGAAGCTAAAACACATGGTTGTTAGACCACGCAAGAACATATAAATTTTGGGGTAGAAAGTGTGTAAATGGGCCTGTATTACCTTTTTGTTGATAGTCCAAATGACACCTTCCGTGCAAGGAGGGACAGTGAGGGAGCCCATATATCTCAAGTAATTCTTGCCACCCATCTTGATCTCTCTTGGATCAATCGCGCCCATCTTTCTCTCACCCTTTTTATCAACCATGGACCGTACATTCCCCATTAACTGAAACGCCAATACATCATTCACAATTGAAGGCATCTGATCTTGCACAAGGCATTGTGAAATGGGGGATTTTTGGCATACTCAACCGATCCTAAAATTGATTTAGCAATTGTTGTGGTAGGTTGGGAGTGGAAATTTAATATCATTAAGCGCTTTCGATTTCCTAGGACTACACATCATTATTGTGAACCGATTCCATGAATTAATCCTAATAAATTTAGTATTTCTCTGGGAGAATTAGCCGCAAATTAATTAAAGCAGCAACTTAGGATACATAAATATTTGGAATAATTGGGTGTTTGTTTGTGATTTTTTTACCATGACCCCAAAGATTTGGAACATGGCCATCTATAAGTATTTGAGCAAGTATCCTTTCACCGATTATAGGATTAACCAAAGTTTTCCTTTATTCAAGTGATTGAATTTTCTAATGATATACTTGCACGTTTTCGGAAAATTCACTTTTAACTGTAAAAGAAGTTTGACAAATATGCTTAAGATCCTCATTGACATGAATGATATAAATCAATACTTTCTAATTTTTATTGATATGAAAGAGGAAATGAATAATAAAGAGCATAAACATATTAGACCATAAAGAGGCGATAACGCACAATATGCACATGAAGAAGTTACCTTGGAAAGGAAAGCATTTGGTTGGCCAGTCTTGTAAAGGAGTCCAACTACAACAATCTTGTGTTTAACGTCCGGATCTGTGCTTACATGAACCATGTGGAGTTCTAATTCATACCTAAGTACATACAAAGACCTATTGTTAAGTATACTGCACCTCATGATGAATGTCGTGATGGTCGATGAAGATAGGGAATTCACTATACATAATAAAAAGAATTTAGATTGTCGGATCTTGTGAGATTTTCTTAAAGTTGAACAATCAATTTTCATGGTCCAGGTGCATTTTATTGCATATATAATATTTAATTATATTATTGCTCAATGTTCTGTGTAGAGAGAGAGAGAGAGAGAGAGAGAGAGAGAGAGAACCTTCTGCCGTTGATGGTGTGCTCGGAAGGGGAATGCCAGTGAAATTGTTGTAGAAAATGTCGAGTGCCATTAATTTTAATTGATCCAGCACTGCCCAGGTCCCATTGAAGCTGCACTCAATCACGCGTACAACACCTAATTAGCTGTCTAATCTTAAATGGGTCTTTACTTTGGCATTTGACTTACAGCTGTTATTTCCAACTACAAAAGATGGGAGTCTTTTATTTTATTTTTCTTGTTTGCATCAAACATCGAAAGCCTAAAATAAAATAATCAATAAACAATTGCTCACGGTCATCCAAGTTTTTTTGTAAATTAAGATATTAAGTTTGTGTATTTTAGCAGGAAACCCGGCTGGGCCTAATTGGACCCTAAAAGTTAAGTAAAATCCTACAATGTTAGTTAAACAAGACTGGCATCATGATTTGAGCAAAGTTAGGTGTTCAAAGTGATGCCGCTGATTAAAATAACATATAGTGAAATCAATGATGTTTATGGTCGTTCAACAAAGGTTCTTCACTAACTACATGTGATAACGCTTCATAAGGTTTTTGGATTAGCGTTTCTTCCAATTTCAAACGCCCATTTGAAATTTTGCAAAAGCAATACCCTACTCATTAAATCAAGTTTTTAATTGATTGTATTCGGAATAGCCCAATATTAAGATTTAATTATGAAATGAGACTATGGTTTGACATTGAATATTTAGTTTTTGAAAAAATATGCATATAAAAATAATGTGAAAAGGTAATATCATTGTTTTATTTGTCAAATGAAAATGATATATCTAGGTCATTTCGGATGGGTTAAAGCCAAGCAAAACATGCTTTGAACCAAAAGAGTCTCCCTATGTGCATTGACATAATAACCAAAGGAGAGAGAGAGAGAGAGAGAGAGAGAGGGGGGGGTCATTAGCCACATAGAAAATTTTGATTTTCCTGATAAATAATCTTTCATGGACGGCCTATCGTCAGGCGCCGATTTTAACGTTGGAAACTTGGAGACTGGCTTGTCCAGTTTCATATTGTTTATGATTTTTTTTTTCTGTCGGAGTATTTTTTGTGACTGACTTGATGGGATTTCTATTATTTTAAAACGGGCCATTAACACGTTAAAATACACACTCTCACTCTTTCTGATAGCTAACAAACCCTCGTAAATCTGCGCTAATTCATACTGGTAATATACAAATCACTGAAATTCAAGAAACCAAAGAAAGAAAAAGGGAAAAACCTCCATCCTCGGTGTAAATCAAGTAAATCTAACCCCCCAAAATTCTCTCTTTCACATAACCAACGGAAGTTTTCACTATTGTTCAAATTTAGAGACAACAGACAAACACAACACGAACACTCACTCTCACTTTGTATTGGGACTTTCCTTGAATCTCACCATCAAAGCCTTCGAGCTTCTAGGAGAAGAGTATGATACCGCACAACACGAGAAAATTGTCTAGTAAGTTTTAGATCTATTATTCAACAGCTAATTCAGTCCTAAACTTTTTTAATTGAGCAAATTTAGTCATGAACTATTTAACGATTTGTCAAATAAAGTTAATTCAATTAATTTTAGTTCAAAATCACTGGTATGGACACTATCCATCTTATGTGACATGATTAGCGATGTGACGTGGACAATTTTTGTAATTTTTTTGTAATTTTTTTTTTCAAAAACGTTTTCTTTCTTGCCTCTTTTTCCTTCAAATCAATTTCTTTTCACCTATGGCTAGTCATTGGCCATCCCCAAGACTAGCCACTACCAAGGGCATTGCACTCTTGCTAGCTATTGGGCGAAAGGGTGATCAGTGCGGGCTGCGCACCCTCACCTACCTAGTGGTTGTGAGTGACCCCCGGGCCACAAGCAAAAAGAAAAAAAAAAGAGAAAAAAAATAAAGAGAAGAGAACGAAAAAAATTAGAATTTTTTATTTTAAATTACAAAAATTATCCACATAAGATAATGGAATTGACTATACCATCACGTTATTTCCACCCAAAATTAATTGCAATGACTACATTAGAGAATCATAAAAAAGTTTAGGATTAACTTCATTAGATTGAAAATTTTTAAATTGAATTAACCATTTATGACATTTTGGACAATTTTCCTCACACAGCACATCCATGTCCTCTACCTTCAGCCTCTTGACAAGCAACCTGAGCAGCTTGCACCGCCCGAACCGCTTAAGGCACCACCTGAGCCTCTAAGGCGAGCTATCACCGCTTGCCTCTGTACTAGCTCAGCTCACCATGGGGTCCTATCCTCCACTGTTGCCTTCAAAGCTTCCACACTCTTCACGGGTCTTTGAATTTCGGTTCTTTTCTTATTTGCTAGATTCTTCTTCTTTTTTTCAAATTTTGTTGGGTCTCTGCTAGATGTTGCAAAGTTTTTATTTTCGGTAAAATACCATTAGAAATTTATTATTACCGCTCCAGGATGCTTGCCGGGCCCTTCGTGTATATTCCCCTAGATATATCGACATAGGAGGAGTTGGAAACTTACAGAAATGTCGTGGCCTCTGTTCTTAAGGATCGCTTTGCTGGGCTTGTAGCTCCTCTTTATCTCCCTCAGCTTGGGAATCACCTTCACTCTCCGGCTCGACAGGTCGATTGGCGACTGCATTTCACCTTTCTTGCACGCTTCCCATTCTTTCCTCAGCTCTCCCCAGTGCCTTGGCCCCTTCTTGCTCTTGACTATGTAATCGAATTCTCTCTCATCCTCTTCATGAACCGCGATTGATACAAATCAGCACACAAAATTTCAGGGTCATCAACTTTCATTTGGTACTGTATAAAATAAGATCGTGTTCTTTAAGCCTATGATCAGTATGCTACGAATAACAATATCACCCACGCGCAAGCTTTTCAAATTCACATTAAGGTGGGCGATACCCATATTTTCAACTCCTGATATAAAAAGCCCGATTTCCTACTACCAAAAATCGAGGAAAACAAAGCAAAAACAAAGTTTCACACGAACAGTAAAGAGTTCACAATATGTCATCTGCAGCAAGTTTTTGAATTTGACATAACACAAGTCGTGCATCTCCCAGAGTCTATAATAACTTTGCTTCCTATGGTATCGCACGGCTGTGGAACAAATATCAATCCTTACTGGATAACGTCGTATCGATTAGCCAAAAATGAAATGAAATGAGAAGGTGGGGCATTACCAACTTCTCCGGGCATGGATGATGCTGCCACGCTCCTCAGTGCAAGAAGAAAGAAGAGGGTAAAAGAAGAACAGAGGATGTTTTTGCTTTGCTTCTTCATGTCGATCTTCGCTGCAATGCGACGGACGATTCAATGAAAGAAAAAACGGGTCTTGTGGGTACAAATTAAGGGAAGAGAGGAGGGCGGTTCTTGAGATTTACAAGCATGCACTGAGGCTTGGTTTGTAGGAGGAAGTTTTGGTGAGAAAAAGTGGAATGCACTTTGTCGTGTGAGCGTGAAGAAGAAAATCTGTCACGTGTCTTGGAGCAAGAAACACCCTCTCACCTTCGACCGATTCAGACAATGTGTGAACGGTGGGAAAGAAAGCGGGAACGAGACGGGTCAGGTGTGGTGGACTCCAACTCATGTGGAATGATTACTGACTTGATTGATAATTCCGGAGAGTGAAAACCGTGTGGAACGCGGTAGGATCACGCTCGATGAGCTTGCAAAAATCTATAGATCTATATCATCGAATAACAGTACGGCAAAATATCAAAATACAAATGAATACACGAAACATGCGCAACACATCAATCACGGCAATAAATTCTCTCCGTGGGAGTTCTACAGTCAACCGCGTGCCCGTGTAAAATAATTTCTCCAATGCCAATGAACCTAACAAAATCTCATTCCAATCGGTTTATACATATGAGCTTGCCATATCTTGGGAAAGAAAAATTGAAGCACGATGAGACAAAAAAGAGACTACTTTAAACAATGACATGATTCAACTTCGAGATCATGCGATTAAATTCGCATATAACGGCGAATTAATATTTCAAGAACATTGCATAACCAGTAGAACTCGCCGTGTTCAATGGTTTAGATTGAATTTATTATCTATATACCACATTGATAGAATAATTTTTCTCCATGTTGGGTTGTGTCTCACGCGAGTGTTCTTTCGTCTTTCTTTCTTTTTGCTTTTTCTTCCGCAAGGAGGAGGAGAAGCTTGACTTTGCTACCTCTCTCACTTTTTCATTTTCTTTAGTTACCCACCCCATACGGAATAAAATAAACTAAGCATCGCAAATAATTGATGTCGCACAGATCAGAGTTTCTATTGCAATCTCTATTTGTTTGTGTAACTTTCTTGTTTAGCTTAGTTGACGCGAAAATTGGAGTCGTCTTCTTCATGTTGATCAGCTGAGCCCACTCACGTGCACACTTGTATCATATGGATCCCAATAAGATCGCACCTCATCTGATGGTATATATGAATTGAAAAGAACATTTTGGTCCCTTTTTTTTTAAAGAAAAAGTGGATGGTTTGAAAAATATATATTTTTTAAAATGATAACTTATAGCACTAATATCTAGACAATAAAAAATGGTCTTTATTTCCTTTAATTCCATTCTAAGTCTATCAATTAGCATTGTTAGGAAATGAAATTAACTGGTTTATTTTTTTTTAGGAAGGAAAAACGATATAAATAGTCATAAAAATTTTACCCATATTCAGTATTATCATAAATGTACCATTTTGAAATTTTTCATGGTATTAATCCATTAATTGATTCACATGGACTTGTCATATTAAGTTCACATGACATCTAAGTTAGCAATTTAACGACAGTATTTTTGGAAGATAAGAAAAGGTAAATATGTCACACGTTATTAATTTAGAGTTGTGGGTGATCAAAAAACTAGTTTAGGGTAAATTTGTCACTAGTATACAAATTTAGGATTTTTCATGATATTAATATTTTTCATAATATATTAAATATCCAAGATATGGATTGCAAAATTATACTTTATGCACTTATATCTATGTTATAATATACAGCAAACTTTCAATATTTTATGTCCTTCTCGACTTACAAGTATATCCTCACATCTTTAGTTAACTCTAAGTTAGAGAAATAATTGAGAGGTAATAGTGACTGACTTTTACCATCTTGCGATTGCACTTATAATCTAAAGATCTTGGTTACGCTTTACAGAATTATTTTAGGTCGATAAAAAAAGAAAACTTAGAGTAAATAGGCAATGATATTTTAAGAAAATATGAGAATACTATGCTATGATTAATTATAAATGGTTAATTAACCTATTAAAAGTTCTCATCTTGCCAAGAAAAAAAGAATTATTAATAAATTGCATTGAGTAACCATCCACTTAATCCAATTTATTTCAGTAGTCACCCAATTCTTTCGCTTCGCACGCTGGGAGACGGGCATTGCCTCTAGTATCGAAGGACAAAATGGAGAAAATAAGAAGAAGAAAACAATGAAAAGAGGAGAAAATACAACTCATCATTTGGAATTTCCACATATCATCCAAATTCAACTAAGCATCTCAAATTATATAAAATTCGTAGATGATCAACACTTTTCTTGTCGTTCTCGTCAGAGAAAGATCTTCCCACCTACCAGAGAAATTCTAGGACAATCTACTTATTCACCTATTCGCCATCAGATCGAAGCAGGACCAATAGGCTAAGCTGGTGTCTGGCATGATTTGAGTGGTTAAACCAATTTCGCTGCGGTTTAGAAGCAAAAAGTGAGACACAGTTTTTGTCAATTGGCAAATCAAGACGCCAATGCGAACAATTGCTCAAAAACTGAACAATTGACCAAACCTGTTGATGGTCAAGATGAATATTACGTTTTCGAATCTCGGTTAAGTGAATCTCCTGCTCTAGGTATTATTTCTGAGATGTTTCATATATGAGCCTCTTCAAACACCGAGTCTATATGTTTCTGAAGTTCACCGGTAATTGACTACATTCACGTGACCAAGCCAATGGCCATCTCTATTTCTTTGATGAACGACTCAGGCTGACCTTATATTATACGATATTTTAATTGCATTAGTTTCTTCAAAAACTATTACAATTTTGCCCGAAATGCTGGTAAAAAAAAAACATTACAAGCTCATTACGGCTACACCCACTCATTTTTATTATTTAATTTTGGGAAACTTTCTTTATTATCACAAGAGAAATGGTATACAATAACCACTCACGCCCTTTGATTCATAATAGTTTTTGTTAGGGATCATAAAATGGGTTATTTCTTTCATTCATTAATACAATAGGTACATAATAAAGGTAAACATACTTCCAAACATAAAATATCCCAAAGTGGCTGGGGATGGGAAGACACTCAATTGAAAGGAAGTTTTTTGCTATGATGGGCTTTTGTTACCTAGTTAGCGGTTCGTTTTCTTTCCCTTAGGTAATGGGCCGATTTTGCTTGGCTGAATTGGCCTAGAATCCCTATTCCTTCACTTACCATGTTCCTCACAGCCCAAGGGGCTTTTGCTTGGCCCAAGATGCTTGCCACAACCACCAAACTGTCACTTTCAAATACATAATCTATAGACTTCCGTTGTACTTGTCTCACGTGACTTCCTTGGATTTGTTGTAGAAACTTCAGCCTTTTCACAAATGCTAGGGCTTCAACTTGGAGGGGTGAGTCTACTCAGGTCTCACTCGCCAAGCCACCTTACACCATCCCGCTTGAGTTTCACAAGATCCTAGCTATGGAGCATGATTTTTCGCTCCCTGCCCACGAAGCATCCACATTGAGCTACAGATTGCCACCGGATGGAGGTTTCCACTTGATCTCTTCTCTTTTTGTTTTGGATTTTGAGTTGCGGTTCTGTGGGTTCTACCAAAGATGGTGCTGATTTGTGCTTGTGCTTCTTCTAGTATGGCTTAAGGATTAGGTTATTGCCCCTAAAACACGGCATTATTTCACACCTTCCATATGAACTAGAGTGTGGCCGTGACTACCTTTGTTTCATGTGGGTCAATTTTTGCTTTGAAAACTTCCAGCAACCATTTGTCTATTCTTGTTATATTTAGAGAGTTGTTGTGTGTCCTGAATGTTGGATCTAACTAGATTTTCCTTGTCCAACCGTAGATCAGAAGCATGTGTTTGATCTGTGAAAGCTAGTACAAGCACCTAAAGGGGGTGAATATGTGCGAAAACAAATTTTGCAGAGTAAAGAGTATAATTTTACTTTTAAATTGACTCTGTTTAGCAATAGATTATGAAAAGGAAATTAGGCTCTAATAATCAAATAGAATTACGATCAAAGTAAAAGAGCTTAGGAAGGAGAATAAGAACACGGGGTTTATAGTGTTTTGGCTTAATCCAAGCCTATGTCCACTCTTCCGCACTGACAGCCCACCTGTTGGATTTCACTAAGAATCAAAAGAGTTGTTACAGTATGGCTCTTCCTTGATTCCACAGTATAGAGATTCTGCTACACTTCCTCAAGGTCTCTCAAAAGTATAAACTTTCTTTTGAGTACATGTTTACGCTCAACAATTGAATTGACAAAGAACAAGTAGCTTCAGACTTTGGAATCCTTCTATCGCGCACACACTCAAATAACCGGAACGTCTTCCTTATATACTCCTCCATGCTTTCATACCCGTTGGCACTTACCAAATGAGTTCTTCCAATCTACCCATAGGATAGAATCAATTAGGGAGATTTCGAGTTATTTAAGGAATATGAGGATAGTCCACCAATCATACTCGCCCATATAATCAGGATCTAGGTTTCCATAAGTAGAACCTTCCTTGTATGCTTTGCCAATCAACGGATCCAAAATCCCTAAATCAATCTCAATTTGAATAATGGATTTCGAGATGCTATCTCTAGCCGAGAGATATTCTTCAGTCGATAGAATCAAATCCTTAACAAAATACTTAGTTTTGGATAAGATTTCTTTGACGGTCTAGAAACTGTCAATGGGGATAGATTTTGAATCTTGAGTCTAATGGTTCGGCGATCTTCAGACCTTGACTAAAGAGTCTGTAAGTTTTCAGATTAGACTGATAGAAACGTTTTGTCAGCTTCAAAACACACAAGTAAGTTCTCTCTAACAATCTCCCCCTTTTTAATGGTGACAAAATTTTCCTGTAGATTTGGATATTTTGTTACCTGCAAAACAAAACTTAAGCAAACATGGATATCTTACAAAGATAGTTGACTTAGTAAAGACAACATTGAATCTACATCCACAGGAAAAAGTTAGTCATGTATATAAACTTCTATCTTTGCCATGAAATACCATGAAATACCAATAGTGCTTAAAATAAACAAATGATCAAACAATCCAAATCCAAATCCAGTCACAACTAAACAATCAAACAAAAGTAAAAAATTCATTCAAAAAGTAAAGTCAAACGAGTCAAAGTCTCAAATTTGCACCATCTCTCCCCCTTTTTGTCAGCATTAAAAAAAGGTAGAGATGAAAAGATAATGGAATCATGGTTGCCTAGGAACACGAATAAGCTGAAAATCTCCCATTGACTAGACAATCCCTTCTAGCCTCTTCAAATCCTCCTTCAGTTGAGCCACATCTTTACCCTTGGTATTTGCTTGAACTTGAAGAGTAAAGGCATTAATTTGATCATGCAAGGAAACTGAAGAGGCTTGACCTACATTATGCAAGTTCTGAATTTCGCATTCTAGGGCATAAATCTAGCCTCGCATCTCCATAAGAACATCAAGTATTTTGTGAAGGTCTCTTGAATTTTCAGTTTGAGTACTGGCTTCTGCATGATCAATAGGAGTATTTGCAGATGATGGCAAGCCAGCATGATCACTCAGATTTGGCGATGAAATCTCATGACCTTCCTCTGAGAATTGAGAAGCATAGATGTCTTTTGGATCTCCGGGTGATCGACTAACACCTTCATTAGTAGCAACAATTGAAGATGTACCTCTTTTCTCAGTAACTCCCCCCGTTTCAATGCCCTCAGGAGGTGAGAAGTACACTTCATGCTCTGTTTCTACCTATTCACCTCTGCCTTCTTCTTCTTCTACAATTCTTTCTTCCCCTGCTTCTTTTCGTATTGATTCTCTCTCTCCACTCCTTTCCTCTTCTTCATCTCTGTCTTGATCCTCTCTCTCCTCAATCTTTGGAAAAACACTTTGAAGATTTCTCAGTGCAAGAGCATAAATGGTAACATCGTCCTCATCCTCTCCATCCTCCAAAATGAGTGCTCTTCTTTTCTTGGATGGAGCTGTCATGGGCTCCTTCCCTTTCCGCTTTGCTACTGAAGAACCTTGGTGTGACTTGACAAAGGTTTTCTCTTTCAATCGCTCCAAAGCTTTGTCCAGCTCTTTCAAACGCATTTTGGAAACCATTTTCAGTCCCACTACCATTTGATTACATGATCGAACACATAAAATCCCGGGAGGCTAAATATTGAAACGTCTGAAAAGCTTTGTAATAAGCCCTGAGTAAGGAAGTTGCCCTCTGTCTTTCGCCATCGTTTTGTACATGTGAAACATGATTGTGTGAGGTAGAGAGAATTTCTTGCCAGCATTGATGGCATACATCAACTTTGCTTCTGAGTTAGAGACGTCTGTCTTCGAGGTTGACTTGGGTCGGAAGCAATTGATCACAATTTTGTGAAGCAAAATGTTAGAGGCATTCATCCTCAAGTAGGAAATTCTTCCTTCAGCCATTCCATCCCGAACAAGCTCTACTGTCGCATGACCAACAGACACACTAATCGATTGGAAAGCCCCTCGCTCCACTACAATCACATCCACCAACGTGTCCATGTCAACAATATAGTCCTGGTCTTGAATACTAAACGAAAATCTATTTGCATCCAAGAAACTAAGATTAGAATAGAAGTAAGCATTAAGTTCTAGATATGCCTCAGTCGTCTCAGAACAAAATTGCTCAAGCTGAAGTTTAGAGAATTTCTCTCGGAGCTTCACATTCACAGAATCAAGAAAATCAAAGTCTACACTCCTTGGATTGTTCATCCCTCTTTTTAACAACTTAGAGTAAAGTCACCTATGTTCATCCAAGCAAAACAAATATGTTCTTTTGCTTCGAATATTCGCCCCAACACCCATTCTAGGCTTGAAATGAGTGTACATTTTGTCATCATCATTCCCATCAGGCTGACTAAGACCTCCAACATGTGGATCACTAGGAATATTGGCAAATGCTCAATCTGCTGACCCCGCAGGAGCAATCTCCAATATTTCCATTGTCCACAAAGTGGGTTTCATTTCGATATCCTTTATCATTCAAAAATTCATTGATATATTTCAAGGGAGTCCCTCCCCTTTTCAAAGCAGAGTAAAGCTTATAGATAAAAGCGGGCTTTTGAGATCTTATGGGTTTTGCGCCTTCAATGATTTCTTCCTCCGCTCTACGATCATTGCCTTGAGGTCTAGCTTGAGGAGATTGATGCTGTTGAGAATGTTGTGGACTCTGCTCCTATCTTGGAGATTCTTCTTCCTCAGTGAGGTCAAAATGTGTAGGATCCTCACGCATTTGTTGTGATCCCCTATTTGCGATCCTTAAAGACTTTCTTTGGGATGCCATTCTCACAGTTTTTGAGAGATTCCAAATTCGATTGGCGAAAAAAGGTGAGAACTTTGAAGATTAAACTAGAGAATAAAAGTAAGAAAACAAAGATCTGTGCTTTTAGGGTTTTTGAGGAAGACGATTAGTATATAAAGTAGTCGAAAAGAGGCATACAGAATGATTTAAAAAGGAAAAAAATAGAAAATGTCTTTTAAAAAATAACTGCCTTTTTGAAAAATAGATAACTATCTTTTAAAAAATAACCCCTTTTTCGAAAAGGAATGATTGCAATAATCACGAATACTGGGGAGATGATCGTGCCTTTTTGAGATTTTATCCGAGAGATAAATTTCTAAAAAATGAAAATAACTTACAGTCGTTGATCTTTATCTTCTGAGTCTGAGTATCATTAGACTTTTATCCCTGAGTCTAAACTTCTTCAGATTGTATGTTCAAACTGTAAGATATTGAGTCTGGAACGAATAAGCTCAAATTGACTTTTCTCAAAAGGCTTTGTGAAGATGTATGCTAGTTGATTCTTTGAGTCAATGAATTGAATCGAGATTTCTCCATTTTGAACATGATCTCTAATGAAATGATGTCGAATCTCTATATGCTTTGCTCTTGAATGAAGACTTGAATTCTTGGTGAGATTGATTGTGCTAGTGTTGTCACATTTGATCTCAGTGCATGAATCTTCAATTCCAAAGTCTCTTAGCTGTTGTTTTATTCACAGAATTTGTGAACAACTTTCAAGAGCCACATATTTTACTTTTGTTGTAGAAAGAGTTACGGTATTTTGCTTTCTCGAAAACCAAGATAATGTCCTGTTACCAAGTAATTGACAAGTGCTCAAGGTGCTCTTCCTATCAATTCTACATCCTACTAGATCTGCGTCTAAATATCCAAGAAGAGTAAAGTCTCATTCTTTAGGATACTAGAGACCGAGATTAGAAGTAGATGCAACGTATTTGATGATGTGTTTTGCAGCACTTAAGTGAGATTATTTGGGATCTGATTGAAATCTAGCACAAATACAAATACTAAACAGAATGTTAGGTCTAGAAGTAGTAAGATAAATAAGTGAACCGATGATACTCCTGTATAGCTTTTGGTGAACTTTCTTTCCTCCTTCATCTTTGTCCAGCTTCAAAGAACTTGACATTGGTATCTCTGTCTTTTTGCAATTCTCCAAGCCAAACTTCTTAATAAGTTCTTTAGCATATTTTTCTTGGTGAATGAAAATCCCTTTCTTCAATTGTTTTACCTGGAGTCCGAGAAAGAAGGATAGTTCACGCATCATGCTTATTTCAAATTCATCCTGCATAGTCTTAGAGATTTTCTCACACAGATCATTAGATGATCTAAAAATAATATCATAAACATATATTTGAACAAGCAAGAAGTTTTTGCTTTCTCTTGATAAATAGTGTAGTATCCACTTTACCTTTAACAAATCTATTTTGAATTAAAAACTTACTTAGTCTGTTGTACCAAGCTCGAGGTGCTTGCTTTAAACCATATAACGCATTTTTTTAGTCTGAATACAGAGTCTAGTTTCCTTGGGTCTTCAAAACCAGGAGGTTGTTCCACATAGACTTCTTCTTGGATAAATCCATTTAGGAAAACACTTTTGACATCCATTTGGAATAACCTGAAATTCTTATAACAAGCAAAAACAAGTAATAATCTAATTGCTTCTAACCTTGCTACTGGTGCGTAGGTCTCATCATAGTCTATCCCTTCTTCTTGCGTATATCCTTTGCCACGAGTCTTGCTTTGTTCTTTACGACTTTTCCTTTCTCGTTCATCTTATTCCTAAAAACCCATTTAGCTCCAATGATAGATTTACGTTTCGGTTTAGGAGTCAACTCCCAGACATCATTGATATTGAATTGCCTAAGCTCTTCTTGCATAGCTTCAATCCAGCTTTCATCAGTTAAAGTTTCTTCTATGCTTTTGGTTTCTATTTAAAAAATAAGAGCAACAGCACTAAACTCTTCACGCCTTTAAGATCTTGTACGAATCCCCTCATTAATGTCACCAATAATGAGATCTTTAGGGTGACTAGACTTGTGCTTCTAGTTGCTGGTTGATTTGTCAGACTGTTGGTCTTTTTCTTCATTTGAATCTTCAACGATTATTCGTTGTTGGTTTTCTGAAGTCTGAGCAGCTTCTGGTGATTTAGACTTTGTAGAGTCTGGAGCAGGTTCAAATTCTTCAGGTTGAGTCTGAATCGATTGGTTTTGCATAAAGTTTTGAAATTTGACATTCATCGATTCTTCCACTAAATGAGTCTTTTTGTTGTATATTCTATAAGCTTTGCTTGTTGTTGAATATCCAAGGAAGATACCTTCATTTGATTTTTCTTCAAGCTTACCAATTTGATCATTTGCATTTTTCAATATAAAATATTTGCAACCAAACACATGAAAATAGGAAACTATTGGCTTCTTTCTTTTGAACAACTCATAGGGAGTTTTCTCCATAATATGCCTTAAGAAGACTCTATTAATAATATAGCATGCTGTAGAAACTGCTTTAGCCAAAAAATGAGAATAAATGTTACTTTCAATTTAAAGAGTTCTAGCCATTTCTTGCAATGATCTATTTTTTCTTTCCACAACTCCATTTTGTTCTAGAGTATAAGGAGAGGAGAATACATGCTGAAAGCCAAATTCATCACAGAATTTAGCAAAGTCTTGATTTTCAAATTCACCTCCATGGTCTGTTTATATACTTGAAATAACATACCCTTTCTCATTTTGAACTTTCTTAGCAAATTTTGTAAAATAAGAAAATGTTTCAGATTTACTTGCCATAAAATATACCCAAGTGAATCGTGAATAATCATCCACAATAACTAGGCAATATTTCTTACCTCCAATGCTCTGAGTTCTAGTTGTTCCAAAGAGATCCATATGCAAGAGCTACAGAACACGATTAGTGGACACTTGATTTATTGGTTTGAATGAATTTCTTACCTGTTTTCCTAATACATATGGTGTGCATAGATCAGACTTTTGGTATGTCAGATTGGGTAGTCCACGAACAAGCTTCTTTGTAGAGATCTTCGCTATTTGCTTCATGTTGATGTGCCCAAGTTTTCTGTACCATAGATTCACTTCCTCTTGAATTGAGATTATACAGTGGGATTTTTCTGGTTTGATATCCAGGAGATAGATATTCCCATGTCTTCCCCATGAAAGTCTGAGATGAGTCTTTATTGGTTCTTGAATATATTCCTTCTTGAAAGTTGATTTTGAAACCGGTGTAGCACAGCTAGCTGATACTCAGCAAGTTGTAGTTGAGTCCTTCTACTAAGAAAATGTTACTGATTGTAAGACTTCCAATCTTTACAATTCCATATCCCACAATTTTTCCTTTGTTATTTCCTCCAAAAGAAACTTTTCCACCATTAACTTGCATAAGCTTTATAAAGCAGTTTGAGTCTCCTGTTATATGTCTCGAGCATCCACTATCCAAGTACCATTTAACCTTTTTCTTGATAGTGACCTGCATTTAAAAAAGAAACTCAAGCTTTCTTTAGTACCCATATTTTCTTGGGTCTAGTGGCGTTAGTGTGATATACAGTCTTTGCCCAAACCTTCTTCACAGGTTTCCAAACCATAGGACATTCTTTCTTAAAGTGTTATGTGCTGTTACACTTAGAACATTTAAGAGCACTGTGGCCTACGGGTTTTACAAAAACTTTTTGGAAATGTTTTTTTGTAAGAATCTTTTGTAGGTCTTTGTTTAATTCTTTCCTTTACCTTAGGAAAATCAATTAGAGGAATGGTTTCAGCAGTCATTCCTAACCTTGATTTGTTGAAGTAAGGTCTTTGTGCTGAAAGAATTTTTTCCAGTTTCTCAAATCCTATAGAAAATCTTTTAGAAATGCTTGAGATATCATTTTTCAAGAATGCATTTTCTTTTGAAAGATTGTCTGCATTTTCTTTTAAAGTAATAACACTTTTGTCTAAACTTTTGACATTTTCTTTCTAAACAATTTCTTGTTGCTTTAGTGCATAATTTTTCTTTTTAAGTTCGGAAATCCTCTTGTGAGAGGTTTTGAGACTAAGACACAATTTATCAATATATTTAGGGACTTTAGTAGGAATTATTAAATTACTTACCTCGATTTCATTGTCTGAGTCTAAGTCTATCTTAGAGTCTGAATCTGAGTCTGATTGTGCCATGAGACAAATATTGGCATAATCATCATCACTTTCCTCACATTCGGTATCACTCCAAGCTTTTGTTTTAAGTGCCTTTCAATATTTCTCATCTTTTCTTTTCTTTCTCTTCAGCAGAGGACAATTGGGTCTGATGTGTCCCCTTTTCTTGCATTCAAAGCAGACTACATCCTTATTAGATTCATCATCCTCAGCTGATTTATTTTGTAGCTTTTGAGAACTTTGTTTCTTCGGATTGAATCTTCTTCCCCTTTTATTCAATTTTCTAAACCTTCTTATCATGAGAGGAAGCTTTTCATTGTCTATGTCTGTGGCACCCCTCAACGGCCCCCGATCCGTTAGGGTCGCCACAGTTCACTTACCTTTTACTTTCCTTATTAACATGTCACTCTGATACCATTTCAATTGTAGCAGGTCCATACAACATAGGAGGTTTACACTTTTTTTTATAGGTCCCTTGCGCAATTCATATACGGAAGCACATCCAACAAACTCCTTCCCTATATTTAGAAAACAATGCACGCCAACTAAACATCTTATAAAAGTTAAAGCTGAACACTTTTATTTACTTAAACCAGATGGACATCATTCATCGGTACATCAAATTGCCGTAGTCTTCTATACTTGGCTACACTTCAAAAGATGACCGACATCTCCTCCAACAGTCATACACTTAAAGTTCATCGATCAGTGTCGGCATCCAAAAGTTCCCTCCTTTCCTATCCTCCTCCTCGCGGTCATATCCAACCGCTCAATCCATCTGCTAATCTGAAATGTTGGTCCCTGAAGGGGTGAGTACAACCACTCAGCAGGTAAATGATCAATAAACCACTCAATGCATCAGCCCCACAATCATCAGAATCATAGCATTACATGTCATTAAAGCATCCATACACAAATTTACGTTGATATCATGCATATGTCATCATACCTCGTGTACACACATCATCATATAGTCATCACCATCATGTCATATACTTACCATCATCATGTCACATGTACCATCATCATTACCATGCATCCATGCACTCACCATCATCATATCACACGTGTCATTATTGTTAGGGAAATCCCTTATGATGTTTTGAAGATGACAAAATAAATCAAATGCTACTAACATGTTTGATGGTTGAGTAATAGACCATGCAGATGATAGAACATGTAAAGGATATTGTCAAAATGTGAAGACGACCAGAAGACTGAACGTAACATATGTCCAAAGTATATTCTGAAGATTTCCAGACTTCTGTGTCAAAATCTGAAGACTGTCGTATCAAAGTCTGAAGACTGCCAGACTTTAGTGTCAAAGTCTGTTCTACATCAGAAGTCTGCTCATTCTGACAAATTCCAGACTGAACGTGAATGATGAACCAGAAGACAGACTCTATGCTGAAGTTGAACTAGGTACAGACCTTAAAGCTAAATCTGTTCAGAAGCAGATATGTTCAGACCCAAATTGTAAAGTCTACAGACTCAGATTGTAAAGTCTATTGCTCTCAGACTTTACATCCAGAATTCGACAGAATGTAACTCAAGCCCAATCATATAACGGCTAGTGATCTGGTTTGGATTCCACATCAAGATTGATTTGATTGATTCAATCTAATTGATTGACAATTGGATGTTGAAGACAAGATCTTTCTATGCAAAGAAGCTTTACTTATGGAAACCAAGATTCCGTTTGTATGGGCGATCGGAATCATTTTGGGATTTTACCTTTGTCACTCAACGGCTACCAAATCTTCTAGATACAGAGCTGTCCAATGGGTATATTGGAAGACGATTCTCCGGGATGCTGTCCAACGGCTAGTTTGGAAGTGGAGGAGTATTTAAGGAGATCATGGACCGATGAGCAAGTAAGAGATAGAGTGTAGAATTTATAATTCCAAAGTCTGAGCGACATTCGATCATACACTTGTCTTTGGAGAGCTTAAACGTTTGTGATCGTGAGAGAAATACCAAAAGAGTGACTTAGTGAGATAGTGGGATCTACTAAGTGTTTGCACTCGAAGTTGTAATCTCTTGTTGATTGCATAGTGGAATCCAGCCAAGAAGGCTGTTAGCATGGGAGAGTGGACGTAGGCTTAGATTAAGCCGAACCACTATAAATCTTGTGTTCTTATTCTCTTCCTTAACTCCTTTGTTTGAAGTTTATTTTATTCCGCATATATTTGCCAAGATTTGTCTTAAACACTTATTCACCCCCCTCTAGGTGTTCATACTAGAACTCTCAATTGGTATCAGAGCCAAGTGCTCGGTTTATAAAAGTGTTTTTACTTTTGAGTTAAAGATTCTTTATGGCTAGTATGTTGGCACCAGGACTTATGGAAGGGCAAAGCAACACAAGGCCACCATATTTTGATGGAAAGGAATACGACGTGTGGAAGAACAAAATGAAAGCATTCCTAAGATCTAGAGATCCCTTGCAATGGGATGTTGTGGAAAGAGGAATCAACCCCATTGCTACGTCTACATCAAATAAGAATGTCAAAGACAAAGAAACCAAACTCCCCGCTCCTATGTCTCGGACGGAGATGTCCAAAAGAGAAGCGCTTGATGCAAAAGCAATTTATTCTTTATATTGCACCTTGTCTCCTGCTGAATATAACAGAATATCTTCATGTGAAACAGCAAAAGAAGTTTGGGATAAACTTCATGTTACATATGAAGGGACCGATCGTGTAAAAGAGACAAAAGTAAACTTCCTGCTCGGCAAATATGAATCCTTCAAGATGAAGCAAGGAGAGTCGATTGGAGATATGTTCGATCATTTTACTGAAATTGTAAACGGTTTGGCATATCAAAATCATCCAATTTCTTCCCCAATGAAGGTCAACAAACTCTTGCGAGGTCTCTCAAAAGATTGGAATCATGTCAAGACCTCAATTCGGGAAACTCAGAGGATTATGCCACTCTCCGTTGATGAATTGATTGGCACTCTTCAATCCTATGAAGTGGAACAACTCAACGATGAAGATCTCGAAGGTAAGAAGTCCATTGCTTTAATATCTAATGATGTTTATGATGAAACAGACTCAGAAAATGACATGGACGACGAAGAACTTGCTTTTATGATCGAGAAATTCAAAAAGCTGAGTAGAAAAGGAAGGAAGTTTAGTGAAAGAAGACAATACAAGCAGAATGGCCAGAAAAGAACAATAAAAGAAATTGATGAGCAAGGAAATCTATGCTTGATGGCACATTCAGAATCTGAGTCTGACTCAGACACAGACTCAGAATCAGAGTCTGATTCAGAACCAGACTCAGAATCCGATGAGGAAATCAAGATAAGTCATTCAACAATTCCTTTCAAAGTTTCAAAATATATAAATGAGCTTTGTTCAAATCTCAAATCTTCTCTTAAAAGGATTTTCGAACTTAAAAAGGAGAATTCTTGGCTTAGGCAAAAAGATCTTTCTCAAAAAGAAAATTTTGAAATTTTGCAAAAAGATTTTCTACAAATAAAAGAAAATCGAGATTTGCTTATTAAAGAAAATGATTCTTTGAAGGAAGAATTTTCAAATATTTCGACAAGATTTTCAAATGGATCAAAAACATTAGAGTATATTCTTTCTAAACAAGTTCCTTACTATAATAAGTCAGGACTTGGTTTCAATAAGGAAAATAATTCTTTAATTGATTTTCATAAAGTAAAAGAGAGACTTAGACAAAAACCTTCAAAGGCATTTTACAAAAATCATTTTCAAAAAGTGTTTGTAAAACCTGTTGATGGAAATAACGTCAAATGTTCAAATTGTGGAGATTCAAAACACTTTGAGAAAGATTGTCCTAAAGTCTGGAGACCTATCAAGAAAAATTGGATAAAAGCAGCATATTCTACTAACTCTCATGGACCCAAGAAAAAATGGGTACCAAAGAAAAGATGAGTTATTTTTGCAGGATATAAAGAAGAAAGAAGAAAGAGAGTTTGGTAAGGAATTTTTTTCAATTTGATTTGGGCAATAATTCTCATTATATTTCATATTCGATATATCATTGGTTGATTGAGATTTTATAATGATCATATTTTGCTTTATGGAAGAAAGAACCGTATGATTTGTTTTTGTGATTTGTGAGTTGAGATTTGATTTAGTACGTGTGATTATTTGAGATAATTCAGATTATTTTGTCTAATTTTATACTCTCAGATTTAATCATATTTTGCTAAGTGAAAATCTGTTTTACGTGATGATGCAAGATATTCTTAGATATTCAAAGATTTTATTCTCTCTGTTTTTATCGTACTATGACTAAGTGAGAATTTATTTTTCAAAATATCATTGTGCATAATATTCTTTATTTGAATACTTTGTTACAATGAATTAAGAAAGAATATTTGATTATGGAGATTTTCTATTTTACTCTAACGTCAAGGAAGGATCCAAATTGATGGATAACAAAAAGGGAAATGAGTTGATTGCAGGAAATTGTTTAAGGAAAGGAAGATTGCGAATTTACGCAAATTTTGGTACAATCAGAAAATATCTCCTGCGACAATTGGTAATGATTTTTTTAATCAATGGTATATTGCAAACATAGACCATGGGTAAGAGAATATTTTTATTATCCTGCCTTGCAAATCTCTACGTGCATATTGGATGATTGTTTATATCTTCTGTCATAAATATAAGGTATTGCAATTGTGGCACGTGATAGAAATATTTATTTTCCTTTTGCAAAATGCATATCTGAAATTTATGCTCAAGGAAATCGCTTTGATCTCAAAAGATATTACTACATATTCATGGATATTCTTGCTATATTCTTAGAAGATATATTATATCTAGCAAGTTTGATCCGCAAATCAAAGGAAGATATTTCGTGACATTTTTGCAAAGATTATTATCTGTTATATAAGAATTTGCAGATCACAAAAGAATCTTCCATATGGATTTTATAAACTCGATCAAAAAACCATGAAGATTTTATTCTATCTTCTGGAGGTTCAAAGATTCCATTCCTTATGCAAAATTTTTGCAAATTGTTGAGGAAATCCCTTATGTGTTGTACGGAAGGTTGAATAGTTCTGAATTTTAATATTTCATAATTTTATATATGCTATTCAACATATTTATTTGAAGAAATGGCATTATATATTACGTGGATATTATTTGTGGAAAAAGTTTGTTAAGTTGATGCAGGTTGAATTCGAGAAGAGCTTGATTGAAGAAAATAAATTTTTGCCTCGAATTTCAAAATGCAAATGATCGTTGCAGATGTTGTTGCTACAAAGGAAATATTGGAAATATATTTTGTTCAACGTGCACAAGCAACAATTGTTTCTATCCACAAATATTGTCATGATCACAGGGGGAGAAAGCAAATCCAAAAGAAAAGGAAAAGAATCGTGATCATCTCAAAAAGGCAACAAATTGAGGGGGAGCATTGACCATTTATGGAAAAATCTTTTTGAATTGATCGTGATCTAATTATGGATGGAAGGAAAGGTAAATGTGTCAGAATCTGTTATAAAAAATCTGGTTAGTGCATCTTTTATTACCTTTTGTCATTAACAAATCTCTTACTGATATTATCATTTTATTATGACAAAAATGGTACGTGAATTTTATGATGCATCCGTGATTTTCATTGGATATTTCCTGATATATATATGATCAAAGTGAGCTATATTGCATATCTTTAATATTCTACTTGCTTTATAAAAGCTGATTTTTGGAAATTGTGATTCATGCGAGATATTTGTTATAATTCTCTACGTGATATTTTTTTCCATTATTATCGCTTTTTGACTATGACAAAAAGGGGGAGAATATATGAATATGCATATGTGCTGATTGGTTGATATTATTGCATAATATTGAGCTACGATTATTATTTTTCTATATATTATTATGCTCAATCTATTTGTTATTTTCTGATATCCTTTGATTTAAATTAATAAAAGCGTGTTTACAAATCTGCATATTCAGAGATTGTTTTGTCATCATCAAAAAGGGGGAGATTGTTAGGGAAATCCCTTATGATGTTTTGAAGATGATAAAATAAATCAAAGGCTACTAACATGTTTGATGGTTGAGTAATAGACCATGCAGATGATAGAACATGTAAAGGATATTGTCAAAGTGTGAAGACGACCAGAAGACTGAACGTAACATATGTCCAAAGTATATTATGAAGATTTCCAGACTTCTGTATCAAAATCTGAAGACTGCCGTGTCAAAGTCTGAAGACTGCCAGACTTTAGTGTCAAAGTCTGTTCTACATCAGAAGTCTACTCATTCTAACAAATTCCAAACTGAACGTGAATGATGAACCAGAAGACAGACTCTATGCTGAAGCTGAACTGGGTACAGACCTTAAAGCTAAATCTGTTCAGATGCAGATATGTTCAGACCCAAATTGTAAAGTTCTGCGACTCAGATTGTAAAGTCTATTGCTCTCAGACTTTACATCCAGAATTCGACAGAATGTAACTCAAGCCCAATCATATAACGGCTAGTGATCTGGTTTGGATTCCACATCAAGATTGATTTGATTGATTCAATCTAATTGATTGACAATTGGATGTTGAAGACAAGATCTTTCTATGCGAAGAAGCTTTACTTATGGAAACCAAGATTCCGTTTGTATGGGCGATCGGAATCATTTTGGGATTTTACCTTTGTCATTCAACGGCTACCAAATCTTCTAGATACAGAGTTGTCCAATGGGTATATTGGAAGACGATTATCCGGGATGCTGTCCAACGACTAGTTTGGAAGTGGAGGAGTATTTAAGGAGATCATGGACCGATGAGCAAGTAAGAGATAGAGTGTAGAATTTATAATTCCAAAGTCTGAGTGACCTTCGATCATACACTTGTCTTTGGAGAGCTTAAACGTTTGTGATCGTGAGAGAAATACCAAAAGAGTGACTTAGTGAGATAGTGTAATCTACTAAGTGTTTGCACTCGAAGTTGTAATCTCTTGTTGATTGCATAGTGGAATCCAGCCAAGAAGGCTGTTAGCGTGGGAGAGTGGACGTAGGCTTGTATTAAGCCGAACCACAATAAATCTTGTGTTCTTATTCTCTTCCTTAACTCATTTGTTTGAAGTTTATTTTATTCCGCATATATTTGCCAAGATTGATCTTAAACACCTATTCACCCCCCTCTAGGTGTTCATACTAGAACTCTCAATTATCCTTATCATGCATCCATGCACATATCATCATCATATCACATGTACCATCATCATTACCATGCATCCATGCACATATCATCATCATATCACACCTGCCATCATCATTACCATGCATCCATGCACTTATCATCATGTCATGCATATATCATCATGCATATTTCAATTTCAATTTCTCAATTTTATCTTTTCATATTGGACCGCCACATTTCTCTTTCCCGGGACCAATGTTTGCATCCCACATTCATCACTCGCGCCCAATCCTAGCATCGTGAGAACCATCCGAGCATGTATCCAAGATACAACCGGGCATCCGGCCCCCCACATTCCGGGCATCTTGTATCCCAACTAGCATCACGAGTCATCCCCCTGGGCACAAACCTCCAGGGCTTCCGGCGTTTACACTCCCTGGCCGGGCATCTCGCATCCCCATTAGCATCGCGAGGCATCCCCCCGGGCACAAACCTCCGGGGCTTCCGGAATTACGTACCGACATACCACTAAGATTCCCCCCCTCCTCTGGAATTACGTATCGTATACCCAAGGAGGAGACAAGTGTCTCCTTTGTTGAAGACACTTGGAGGCCATGCGGCGCCTCACTCCTCCCCTCCATGTGTTGATAATGGGCTGGGCTTATGGCCCACTTTAGGCCCATCTCACTTGGGCCTAAGGTCCAAACTTAAATGGCCCAAGTTTATTTTATTTTATTTTTATAATATATCTTAATCATCATTTAAATAAATATCTAATTGCATAAATAATAAGGCCATTAAACTTATAGTCACAAATCCATAAATTCCAATTTATGATGCACATGGCCAATGATAGAATTTTCTTAGCTATCACATAATTATCCCTTAAAAGCTTGGCCATATATCTTATTGCAAATTATGGATTAAATGGCCATAAAATAACTTGATGGTACTTCCATCACCTATTCATGGATTTTAATGTAACTAGAGGTCATTATGAATTTTGGGATGCCACAATATCGTCTTTAGAATCTGTGACATCAGAATCGTCATTAGATTTTAATGCAATGGATTTCTTACCTTTGGGATCTTCATCTTCATTGATTTGCTCCACTTCATAAGACTGAAGAGTGCCAACCAATTTGTCAACAGTGAGTGGCATGATTCTTTGTGTCTCCCTTATTGAGGTCTTTATGTGGTTCTAATCTTTGGAAAGCCCACGCAGTAACTTGTTGACCTTCATGGGTCTAGAGATTAGTTAACCTTGATACTCAAGACCATTCACGATTTATGTAAAACGACTAAACATGTCAGTAATAGATTCTCCTGGTTTCATCTCGAATGCTTCATATTGACTGAACATAATATTGATTCTGGTTTCTATCACTCGATCAGTTCCTTCTTAGGTGATGTGCAATCTATCCTAGACTTCTTTAGCTGTTTCATAAGAAGACATTTTGTTATATTCAGTAGGAGATAATGCACAATATAAGGAATAAATTGCTTTTGCATCAAAAGCTTGTCTCGTGGTTATCTCTTCTTGAGTCATTTCACTGGACTCAACATCTTCTTTTCCTCTTTTTGAGATTGTTGCAGCTTTAGGAATGATTCATTTGTCTACCACGTCCTATTCCAGATGATCATTTGATCTTAGAAATGCCTTCATCTTGTTTTCCATATGCTGTATTCCTTTCCATCAAAATAAGGCGGTCTGTATTGCTCTGCGCTTCAACCAGACCTGGAGCCAACATACTAGCCATGGATCGTTAACTCTGAAGTAAAAACACTTCAATTTAGGTGAGTACACAGGCTTTGATACCAATTGTGAAAGCTAGTATGAGCACCTAGAGGGGCTGAATAGGTGCGAAAACAAATTTTGTAGAGTAACGAGTATAATTTTACTTTTAAATTGACTCTGTTTAGTAATAGATTATAAAAAGGAAATTAGGCTCTAATAATCAAATATAATTATGATCAAAGTAAAAGAACTTAGGAAAGAGAATAAGAGCACTAGGTTTATAGTGGTTCGGCTTAATCCAAGCTTATGTCCACTCTTCCGTACTGATAGCCCACCGGTTGGATTTCACTAAGAATCAAAAGAGTTGTTACAGTATGGCTCTTCCTTGATTCCACAGTATATAGACTCTGCTACACTTCCTCAAGATCTCTCAGAAGTATAATGTGACACCCCTCGACGGCCCCCGATCCGATTTGGGTCGCCACAGTTTGCTTACCACTTAATTTCTTAATAACATGTCACTCTGATACCATTTCAAATGCAGCGGGTCCATACAACCAGGGGGGGTTTACATCTTTTAGATCGGTCCCTTGCGCAATTTAAATACGGAAGCACATCCAACAACTCCCTTCCCTACATTCAGAAATCGATGCACACCTACTAAACATTTATAATAAAAGCCATACACTTTTATTTACTTAAATTAGACGGACATCATTCATCGGTACATCAAAATGCCGTAGTCTTTTTATATTCGGCTATAATTCAAAAGATGACCGACGTCTCTTCCAACAGTTGATCGTATACTTTAGAGTCCATCGATTAGTGTCGGCGTCCAAAAGTTCCCTCCTTTGCTATCCTCCTCCTCACGGTCACATCCAACCGTTCAAACCATCTACTAATCTGAAATGTTGGTCCCCAAAAAGGGGTGAGTACAACCACTCAGCAGGTAAAGGAATCCAATAACAACTCGATGCATCATACAAATCATACATGCATTGCAGGCGTAACTTACCTTGCAGCCATGCCATAATACTATCATGCATCATCATGCATTATCATCATTCATATCATATCATCATATGTCATCATCATAATCATCATCATGGCATCATTATATCATACATGTCACCCTTATCATGACATCGTCACATCACACATCATCATCGTCATCGTGCATATCATCATGCATATCATGCCATGGGTGATCATCATATCACATCACATATAATCATCATCATCATCATCATCATGCATATCATCATGCATATCATGCCATGGGTGATCATCATATCACATCACATATCATCACCATCATCATGCATATCATCATGCATATCATGCCATGGGTGATCATCATATCACATCACATATCATCACCATCATCATGTATATCATCATGCATATCATGCCATGGGTGATCATCATATCACATCACATATCATCACCATCATCATGCATATCATCATGCATATCATACCATGGGTGATCATCATATCACATCACATATCATCACCATCATCATGCATATCATCATGCATATCATACCATATCATGCCATGAGTTAATTTTCATCTTTATCTTTAAATTTGATCACCACATCACCCTTCCTCGATTCATCAATTTCATCCCATATTTTACACTCGCATCCCATGCGAGAAAAAAACCTCCGGGCATGTATCCAAGATACAACCGGGCATCCGGCCCCCACATTCCGGGCATCTCGCATCCCAACTAGCATCACGAGGAACCTCCGGGCATGTATCCAAGATACAACCGGACTTCCGGCCTTTACCCTTCTAGCCAGGCATCTCGCACCCAAATCCCGGCATCGCGAGGCATTCCCTTCGGGCAAAGACCTCCGACAGGGCTTCCGGAATTATGTACCGACATACCACCAGGCCTCCCCGGAATTACGTACCGTATACCACCGGGCATCCCGAAACTCCTGGGGAATCTCGGAATTACGCCACTAGGCCACCAAGCATCATCATCCACCACAACCATCTCCTCATTTGCCATTATCCATATTTACCATTTCTTTATCTCAATTTAACATGGCAATTGGCATGGCATCAAACAAATCACACTTGCATTTCAATTCACATGTCATACACATGCCAAAGCTCCATCACATATGCATTTCAATTCAATACATGTACAAGGACCATGTCATAGGCATATCAAGACTTTATCATATATACATCTCAATCCAATACATGTGCAAAGACCTCATCACACATATGCCACACAAATAGAATTGAATCCATGGCCAAATAAAAATCCATTTTATTTTATTATTATTTTATTATTTATTTATTTATTTATTTATTTAATATCAATAAATTCCCAAAATTACAAAAATCCAAGAAATTATTAAACAAACCCATAGGATGATAATTACTTGCAAAACTCATGGCCAAATTGAATTTTTATAAAATTCATAATTTTCCCAAAACATCCTATGATTCTCGGATTTAAACCAAATGCACAGTTTCCGAATAAATTCAATTAAAATATCCATTTGGCCTCCAAAAATTACGAAATTTTACAGAGTGATAGCCAAGACATTTTCGTACCATTTTCATGAAGAACTCCACGTCGAATTCTTTTTATATTAATTTATACAGTCTCACGAAGATTCTGGAACCCTTACCGCCTCGTCCAGAATGCATATCTCCGAATTACTAAGATTTCACCCGTCTATTATCTTTCGTTTCCTCTGAAATTTAGATATGTTATGTATCAAGGTGTCCTTTACAAGTTTCATGAAGAGATCTAGGCCAAATAACCAAAATATGATCACCATTTAAGTCCATAAAGTCTCGGGTGTCTCGGTACACTTCACCAGAATCAATCATCTCCAAGATCTAGCCGATTAACTAGGCTACACTCCTTCATTTCTCTTCAAATTTGAGTATGTTGTATTTTAGGATGTTACCTACAACTTTCAAGAAGGCAGCGAAGTAAGATCTCCAACAGAAATCAACATGCAAACAAGAAATCAACAAGAGGTCAGTGAAGATTTCGCAGATCTAGGGTCTCCGTAAAATAGAACTTTTCACCCCTCAAATCTCCATCGTTTTCTACGAAATTTTAGTATGTCATAGTACAAGACGTTAGCTTCAACTTTCATGAAGATATCACAGCCAAAATAGAACTCTAAACATGCATACAAGCTCTCACAACATTCTGACTCAAACAGTTCATACGAAAATATTCCAGATCTAGCATCTCCGTAGGATAAGGGTTTGACACCTCAAATCTCCATAATTTTCCACGAAATTTCAGTATGTTATATTTCAAGATGTTAGCTACAACTTTCATGAAGACATCGGAGCCAAAATCGGACTCTAAACACACATGCAAGCTCAAACAAGTTTCTGACTCCAAACAGTTCATGCGAAAACAATGGTGCAAGAGTAGAAAGTGGATTCCCAACTTGCCTCTAGACCTCACGAACGGCGGCACACCGGCGACGGTTCCTTCTCCTCCTCTCTCGGCTTCCTCTCTCTCTCCCTCACTTGGCCGAACAAGCCACTCTCTCTCTCTCCCTCTCTCTCTTTCCTTTTTGGATGCTTTTATATTGCATGTGGCCGCCCAAGATGGCCAATGGGGCAGCCACACCTTGCACAGCCTCCACGCCACTTGTCACAACACATGCATGGGCTTGGGCCTTCTTTTTGGGCCTTTCTTGGGCCAGCAAATGGGCTGGTCGAATTCCCCTTGTGGGCTTCCATTTGGGCCGGCCATTCGGCCCACTAAACTTAGACCAATGGGTCTAAGGCCCATTCCAAAAATTAACCCTTTTTCCCTTTTTTTTTTTTTGAAATTCTTTTATAAATATTCTTGAATTCCAAATTTTCACCTTGGCCAAAGTCTTGGGATATATTTTAATTATTGAAATTTAATTTATAAAGTACATGGCCAAGCATAAATTATTAATTTATCAAATTTAAATTTTCACAATCATATGCACAAATCATCTAATTAAAGACTAATGGCTAAAACATAAGCCATGGAAATTCTATCACCTAATTAAAGACTTTAACACACCTTATGGCTTGTTATTGAATTTTGGGATGCCACAACTCTCCCCTCCTTAGAGAATTTCGTCCTCGAAATTAGACATTTCCTATGTCTCTTGAAATAAGTGAGGGTACCTTTCCCTCATCTCATTTTTACTCTCCCATGTGGCTCCCTCCACATCATGATATCGCTATAATATCTTAACCAATGGAATTCTCTTGGTCATGAGAATTTGTTCCTTCCGATCCAATACTTGCATAGACTCCTTAATGTACCTCACTTTCCCATCTATTTTGATGGCTTCATGATCGAGTATGTGTCCTAGATCAGGCTGATACTTCCTCTTAAGTTCAGGATGCAAGCTCTTAACATATCTTAATTTATCTCAACATCATAAACAGTTTTAAAACAATAACCACATCTGAAATTTCTTTTGAACGCTTGAAAATCTTCCTTTATGAAATCCAACAATATGAACTGAGGTTTTCAAAAGCATTCAACAACAACAGCAAGCTTTGAAATCATATGTCATTTCCATGTCAAAACGTTTTCAAATCCCCAATGTGGAAAATCCTTTGAGTTCTCGAAAATTCCACCTCATGATATCAAATAATGCAAAATAGGAATTTCAAAGACACAGAGGTATAACAATGATAGTATTTGAAAATAGGTAAATCTCATATCGTTGAAACCAATTCACAAAATCAAAGCATGATACCAAATCCATAAAATTCATGGTCACGTTTAAATTTCCAACTGTTTTTCGGAATTCACATGTAAAGCCTTGAGTCGTACTTGCATCACGGCGCGAAATAAAATACTTTATCAAAACCCTTAGTAAATTTTAAATCGGTACGTTGGCAAAAATTCCAATCTCAATCCCAACTCCAATGGGTTGGAATGTTTTCTATAAAAAGTTCAGAATTCTTTGAAATAGAAAACATTTCTTAAAACATTTGGGCACGGTGTCACAGTACTCATAAATTTTGATGAGATTCAAAAGATTTTCTAAAATAGTTCACAATCAAAAACTGCTTTTCGATTGAAGTTCAAAACTTGGAATGTGCAGGTGATAATTTTCTCCAAAAACCATAAGCATTTCTTGAAGTATTGAAAATCATAGTTCAGCGAGTCGATAATATTGGTCCAAGATGTTTGAAACCAAAAACTTTGAAATACCAAAATCCTAAGCCTTTCTTGAAATGTCGAAATCAACGCATCGGCGAGTCGTCGAACTCAGTCCCGACCTTAAGATTTTCAAAGTAGTTTGCATGCAAAATCTTAGAGCTTTGAAAACATCCAAACTCAAGTATTTCCAATCTAACACACCATTTAGCCGAATCATTCCTATACCTTAGTCACCACCAATTCAAGCCTAGAACCATCAAAATCGACACCACCAATAACTCATTTGGTTCAGTCCAACAAAGACATTCACTATGCATTCACCGCAACATAGATTCAAGCCTAAAATATAGCATCATTCCTTCGATTCAAATATCTATAGTCCACCAAGACTTATTTAATTCAAAGATCGACAATCCACCAAAATAATATTTGTCTAGTTTCCACCGAATATATCTCAGATCTCATCCTAAAGAATCATCACTTAGACTAATCATTCATCAAATCCACAATTTGAACTTCCACCATTTCACCTTGGAAAGACTATAACCACAAATGATCATATCCACTAATTCCACCAAACATTTTTCAAACTGAGATCATCACCTAAAATCAAAAGTTGACCACTATCGATTAAACCTATTATTCCAACATATAAACCTCAAATAATTTCATGTCTCATATGACCACTCAAACTTATGACTTCCAATATCAATCTATACATACTAAATACCTCCATGTAACGCATCAAGACTTCCAATGAAATCCTCAAATAGGAAGTCACTACTTAGCTCAAATGATCATGACTTAATCCTCAAATTCACAACTCACTTTCTATAATCCACTTCTTAAGCCTTGCTTGCAACACTACGCTTAGATGCTACGCATGCTCTTTAGGTCCTTTAGGATATATCAGGATATCATCAAATGAAGACAATCACAATTTGATCCAAATAAGGCTTAAATATCCTATTCATTAAACCCATCAATGCAGCTAAGGCATTCGTCAATCCAAATAGCATAACTAGGAACTCATAGTATCCATAGCGAGTCCTAAATGCAATCTTAGAAATGTCTTCCTTCTTAATCCTTAATCGATACCCTGATCTCAAGTCAATTAAAAAACCAAACTTCCTTGCAGTTGGTCGAATACGTCATCAATTACATAATTCAATTGCCTATTATCAAAGCACAACTGCATCAACCATCCTTCTTTCTCACAACAAGAGTTCTACAAGCTTAACCATGCTTCCGCTACGCCACTCTAATAGACTTATCCCGAAACACTACATTTCCAGATCGATCATAGTTCGGTTCACTCCTGCCCCCTTTTGTCATTCTAGAAGCCCCGCCAGAGCCGCTCCTTGTTCAGGTCCTCTGACCTCGGCGTCCACTCCCCGCTCTCATCAAACCGGGACGTTACAGGTACACCAGCTTTCGCCTGGTTCGAACCCGAACTACATATCTACTGAAGAGTCTCGTTTCAACAGGGATTAACTTACAGAGTTATTATCCGTTTTGGCCCATCCCATACTAGGCCTCACGGTTTTATCCTTAGCACATGGGCAAGTACTATCTCAGGAGATCATTCATCCTAGTCCATTGCTTATGGAGCTAGTCCATTCCTATGATGACATCAAAGTCATACATAACTATCACTATCAAGTCCATTCCCATATCTCATTCCCCTAGGGTTATGTCACACATCTCACACACTAACGCAGATAACAGCATATCTTTCAGCGATGTAGAAATAAGAAGAGGCATATCTAGAGATTTGTTCCTACTCCTCACAATCATCTATATTTTTCGGACACAAATGAATGCATGTCACTCACATCAAATAATGCATATACCTTCTTATCCCCTATCAAAATCATACCTGAGATAACACTTTTGGAAGCTCTTGCTTCCTCTTGAGTGACCGCATACACCCTTCCTTGTGGTGGTGGCCTTTGTGGATTCCTTGGTGGATTTGGTCCACTAGTACTTTGTTGTACCTGTCGCACCGAGCTAACATTCGGCTGCGACCTTCCTTGGGGACAATCTTTCTTAAAGTGACCTCTCTGCCCACAGCCAAAACATTTCAATCGATCATTACAGGGTCCTGGTCCATGTTGTCCACCACATCTCTGACAAATGTTACCCTGATAGGGTACTCTTCCTAGAATCGGGCCACTCCTGACCTTTCTAGAATTCCCAAAATTATTCCTCTTCTTAGATTCCCATGTCTAACCTTGACCAGGATAGGGTCTCTTACCCCTTCGAACATCATTAAAGGTCATTTGCCCCTTAGATTCTGATTGCTCCCTCACTAACTCTTGCTCCACCAACTGTGCCCTCTCATAAATCTCATTATAATCCCTTATATTTAGAGGCACTAGTTGTTTTCTAATATCAGTCCTTAATCCTTTCAGGAATCTCTTAGCCTTTTCCTCTCGATCCTCAACCAACCTAGGAGCATACCTAGACAATTCAGAAAATTTTGCCTCATACTGGTCTACTGTCAGCTCCCTTTGTTCTAACTGAACAAATTCAGTGATCTTCCTATCCTTGGCACAATCAGAGAAATGCTTCCTATTGAAAGCCCTAACAAACTCATCCCAGTTCACATCAGTACCTAGTGGAAAGATCGTATCCCTCGAAGCTCTCCACCAAAACTTTGCATTTCCCTCCAGCTGGTACTCTGCCAAAACTATTTTCTCAGCATCACTGCAGTCCAACAACCGAAAAATTCGTTCCATTCCATCAATCCATTGTTCCGCCTCCTCAGGACTTCCCATTCCATTAAGCTTAAGTGGTTTCAACTTTAGGAATTGTTCCACCAGTCCCTGAGGGCGACGTTCCACTCCGGGTTGTTGCTGCGCTTGTCTATCCATCAGATTTCCAATATTGGCCAATGCCTGCAGGATGTCTTCCATTCGGGGTTCAGCCCTTGCAGCAGAGGCTTCAGCCCTCGATGGATGAGCACTTCCAGCTCGCACCATGACTTTCATGCAATTTTCCAAGCATTGCCTCAGGAATAATCTGAGACTCACTGCCTCCATTTAAAGCAATTACTACTACTACTACTACATAAGTAACATATACATGTTACTGGTACCTAAAGACAACTCAAAACTAATTACTAGGGATCTACGAGTGAATACTCATCACCCGTTATTCAATGTTAATCAATTTTTTCCATTTTATATCCTATGGTGTGCATCTTTCTATCCTCATTTCCATCTGAGGCACCTTATCACTCCAAATAGACCATAGCTCTGATACCAATACAAAGCTGTGACACCCCTCGACGGCCCCCGATCCGATTTGGGTCGCCACAGTTTGCTTACCACTTAATTTCTTAATAACATGTCACTCTGATACCATTTCAAATGCAGCGGGTCCATACAACCGGGGGGGGGGGGTTTACATCTTTTAGATCGGTCCTTTGCGCAATTTAAATACGGAAGCACATCCAACAACTCCCTTCCCTACATTCAGAAATCGATGCACACCTACTAAACATTTATAATAAAAGCCATACACTTTTATTTACTTAAATTAGACGGACATCATTCATCGGTACATCAAAATGCCGTAGTCTTTTTATATTCGGCTATAATTCAAAAGATGACCGACGTCTCTTCCAACAATCGTATACTTTAGAGTCCATCGATTAGTGTGGCGTCCAAAAGTTCCCCTACTTTGCTATCCTCCTCCTCACGGTCACATCCAACCGCTCAAACCATCTACTAATCTGAAATGTTGGTCCCCAAAAGCGGTGAGTACAACCACTCAAAGTAAAGTAAAGCGAATCCAATAACAACTCGATGCATCATACAAATCATACATGCATTGCAGGCGTAACTTACCTTGCAACCATGCGTAATACTATCATGCCATCATATGTCATCATCATAATCATCATCATGGCATCATTATATCATACATGTCACCCTTATCATGACATCGTCACATCACACATCATCATCGTCATCGTGCATATCATCATGCATATCATGCCATGGGTGATCATCATATCACATCACATATAATCATCATCATCATCATCATGCATATCATCATGCATATCATGCCATGGGTGATCATCATATCACATCACATATCATCACCATCATCATGCATATCATCATGCATATCATGCCATGGGTGATCATCATATCACATCACATATCATCACCATCATCATGTATATCATCATGCATATCATGCCATGGGTGATCATCATATCACATCACATATCATCACCATCATCATGCATATCATCATGCATATCATACCATGGGTGATCATCATATCACATCACATATCATCACCATCATCATGCATATCATCATGCATATCATACCATATCATGCCATGAGTTAATTTTCATCTTTATCTTTAAATTTGATCACCACATCACCCTTCCTCGATTCATCAATTTCATCCCATATTTTACACTCGCATCCCATGCGAGAAAAACCTCCGGGCATGTATCCAAGATACAACCGGCGTCCGGCCCCCACATTCCGGGCATCTCGCATCCCAACTAGCATCACGAGGAACCTCCGGGCATGTATCCAAGATACAACCGGACTTCCTGGCCTTTACCCTTCTAGCCAGGCATCTCGCACCCAAATCCCCGGCATCGCGAGGCATTCCCTTCGGGCAAAGACCTCCGACAGGGCTTCCGGAATTATGTACCGACATACCACCAGGCCTCCCCTGGAATTACGTACCGTATACCACCGGGCATCCCGAAACTCCCGGGGAATCTCTGGAATTACGCCACTAGGCCACCAAGCATCATCATCCACCACAACCATCTCCTCATTTGCCATTATCCATATTTACCATTTCTTTATCTCAATTTAACATGGCAATTGGCATGGCATCAAACAAATCACACTTGCATTTCAATTCACATGTCATACACATGCCAAAGCTCCATCACATATGCATTTCAATTCAATACATGTACAAGGACCATGTCATAGGCATATCAAGACTTTATCATATATACATCTCAATCCAATACATGTGCAAAGACCTCATCACACATATGCCACACAAATAGAATTGAATCCATGGCCAAATAAAAATCCATTTTATTTTATTATTATTTTATTATTTATTTATTTATTTATTTATTTAATATCAATAAATTCCCAAAATTACAAAAATCCAAGAAATTATTAAACAAACCCATAGGATGATAATTACTTGCAAAACTCATGGCCAAATTGAATTTTTATAAAATTCATAATTTTCCCAAAACATCCTATGATTCTCGGATTTAAACCAAATGCACAGTTTCCGAATAAATTCAATTAAAATATCCATTTGGCCTCCAAAAATTACGAAATTTTACAGAGTGATAGCCAAGACATTTTCGTACCATTTTCATGAAGAACTCCACGTCGAATTCTTTTTATATTAATTTATACAGTCTCACGAAGATTCTGGAACCCTTACCGCCTCGTCCAGAATGCATATCTCCGAATTACTAAGATTTCACCCGTCTATTATCTTTCGTTTCCTCTGAAATTTAGATATGTTATGTATCAAGGTGTCCTTTACAAGTTTCATGAAGAGATCTAGGCCAAATAACCAAAATATGATCACCATTTAAGTCCATAAAGTCTCGGGTGTCTCGGTACACTTCACCAGAATCAATCATCTCCAAGATCTAGCCGATTAACTAGGCTACACTCCTTCATTTCTCTTCAAATTTGAGTATGTTGTAGTTTAGGATGTTACCTACAACTTTCAAGAAGGTAGCATCTCCGTAGGATAAGGGTTTGACACCTCAAATCTCCATCATTTTCCACGAAATTTCAGTATGTTATATTTCAAGATGTTAGCTACAACTTTCATGAAGACATTGGAGCCAAAATCGGACTCTAAACACACATGCAAGCTCAAACAAGTTTCTGACTCCAAACAGTTCATGCGAAAACAATGGTGCAAGAGTAGAAAGTGGATTCCCAACTTGCCTCTAGACCTCACGAACGGCGGCACACCGGCGACGGTTCCTTCTCCTCCTCTCTCGGCTTCCTCTCTCTCTCCCTCACTTGGCCGAACAAGCCACTCTCTCTCTCTCTCTCTCTCTTTCCTTTTTGGATGCTTTTATATTGCATGTGGCCGCCCAAGATGGCCAATGGGGCAGCCACACCTTGCACAGCCTCCACGCCACTTGTCACAACACATGCATGGGCTTGGGCCTTCTTTTTGGGCCTTTCTTGGGCCAGCAAATGGGCTGGTCGAATTCCCCCTTGTGGGCTTCCATTTGGGCCGGCCATTCGGCCCACTAAACTTAGACCAATGGGTCTAAGGCCCATTCCAAAAATTAACCCTTTTTCCCCTTTTTTTTTTTTGAAATTCTTTTATAAATATTCTTGAATTCCAAATTTTCACCTTGGCCAAAGTCTTGGGATATATTTTAATTATTGAAATTTAATTTATAAAGTACATGGCCAAGCATAAATTATTAATTTATCAAATTTAAATTTTCACAATCATATGCACAAATCATCTAATTAAAGACTAATGGCTAAAACATAAGCCATGGAAATTCTATCACCTAATTAAAGACTTTAACACACCTTATGGCTTGTTATTGAATTTTGGGATGCCACATATAAACTCTCTTTTGAGTACAAGTTTATGCTCAACAATTGATTTGACAAAGAATAAGGAGCTTCGGACTTTTGAATTCTTTTATCGCGCACACACTTGAATAACTGGAACGTCTTCCTTATATACTCCTCCATGCCTTCATACCCGTTGGCACTTACCAAATGAGTTCTTCCAATCTACCCATTGGACAAAATCAATTAGGGAGATTTCGAGTTATTTAAGGAATATGAGGATAGCCCACCAATCCCGCTCGCCCATACAATTAGGATCTAGGTTTCCATAAGTAGAACCTTTCATGTATGCTTCACCAATCAACGGATCCAAAATCCCTGAATCAATCTCAATTTGAATAATGGATTCCAATATGCTATCTCCAGCCAAAAGATCTTCAGTTGATAGAATCAAAACCTTAACAAAATACTCAGTTTTGGATAAGACTTCTTCAACGGTCTAGAAACTATCAATGAGGATAGACTTTGAATCTTGAGTCTAGTGGTTCGGCGATCTTCAGACTTTGACTAAAGAGTTTGCAAGTCTTCAGACTAGACTGATGGAAACGTTTTGTCAGCTTCAAAAAACACAAGGAAGTTTTCTCCAACACGATCATCTCTAGGTGTTTTGAGCAAAGTGGGCATAGCGGGCTCGGTAATAGTCCTCTTTAAAGGCTTTTCTCATGTGGAGAGGGCGTCTTGGCAAATGCTCCATAGAATGATTCACTTTTTGGGGGGAACTCAGAGATTCCTTATTTTTGTCCATAGTTGTTGGGTAGGCTGGTATGAGGTTGTTTCCTTGGTTGGCTCTGGCTTATTAGACTTAGAATGTTCATTGTTGTAGTCGCTTCTAACTGTGTAGTCTTCGGTTTTGTTTCCTATCTAACATAGAGCCTTAGAGTAAGGCTAATGGGAATAGCTAGTCTTTCTTTAACAACATCCTCCACAAATTGATTATGCAAAGTTAGCCCTTTCCACTCATTCCTTCCTTTGTTAATCAGATTTGCTACTTTATATGGATCATCCTTATTTGTAGGACCCTTAATGAAACTCAAGGTTAGCCATCTGTCCTCACAGATCTTTCTAGACTTTTCGTCTACCACCAGCCATTTAACCTTTGGTTCAATCATTTCCCTTCCTACTAGCATATTTTGCCAACCCTAGGATGGGTGATGTCCTTTTTTGGCTTTCCAAAAATCTCCATCCGGAAAATATATATATATATATATATACCTTTAAAGACTCGGCTCCAAAGAGTTTAAGGATTTTGAGATAGTCCCCAAGCTTGTTTTCCTAGCATAGCCTTGTTAAAGATTTGCGAGTCTTTGAAGTTTAACCCTCATTCATCTTTCCTAGCTTTCATCACTTCCCATCTCTTCTAGTGCATTCCTTTTCTAGTATCACTTTGTCTCCACCAAAAGAGGCTACTCTTTTCTTAATGGCATTATAAGCATAATTTGGTATCTTGAAGATCGACATGTCATATTGAGGAATAACTTGCACTATGCTTTTAATCAAGACTTCTTTACCTGCTTTGGACATAGTCTTTTATTTCCTGCACTCTATCTTCATGTTTACTGTTGCTAATATCCACGCAAACATTCCTTTCTTTGACTAACCCCAATTGGATGGTATGCCAAGGTATTTCCGCATCTTCAAGTTCAGGGGACAGTCTTTACTGAAACCAACACCTAATTTGTTCAAATTGATGGCTTGACCTACTGCACAGTAGTATTGGTTTAAGATAGTTGCCAAACTTTGGATGTGACATCCTAGAATTTCAATTCTGCTTTAAATTAAATAAATTAGGTCTTTCATCGACGTGCCTATAATGTTATTCTTTTAGCTGATTACTCATGAGCTAACTAGACTATCTGGGCAAGTCATTAAGGGATTTTAATGCAATAGACTTGGGAATTCGACTAGAAATCGACTACTCGACTATGTTCATCTACAGAGATCATTACAGCACAGTTAAAAATCGATTAGAGATTAAAGATAGGTTGGTTTGACTGAGATGTGTGGCTAAACATTGGTGATTCCACCAAATTGAAAAATTCTCGTTGATTGGCACTAGATTGATTTGTCTGTTGTTTTGGTACCCTGTGTCTATAATTAAAATCTTGAGATTTCCACGATCACTGAGCGTCCTTAATGTGTCGAAGAGGTTCATTATGGCTAAAAAAAAAAAAATTAACCACAGGTCATATGCACTAAAATTATTTTAAAGCTATCCGATAGCCTAGGTCACGCTACCGGATAGGGTGACCGAGATTTTTGGTGAAGATTTTTCTACAAACCGAGATTTTTGGTGAAAAGTCAAGATAAGGCAATTTTTGTATAGAAAATTCATAGGATCATTTTTTATCACGAAATTGAGATGCAAGTCGAATCTATTGGCAAGAAAAAATGCTAATTTGATCGATGATATGATGATGGAATTCATAGAGGCTGAATTGTACCAATTCAAGAGAGATTGGAAGTGGAATTGAGGTGGATTAGTGCCAAATGCCACCAAAATTTGTAGCCCCCCTTGGACACGACTTTTGGACCACCTCCCAAGCTTCCTAAGTAAGCTATTGCCTAGAAATTGACTATGTCTATCGGGTCCGGAGACACCTGCCTAGCCACTACTGCCTCCGTCGCTCTTGTCTCTCCAAACCAATCACCGATTCCACCTTTCTTAGCCAAGGACAGAAACTGAAGCCCTTAGGTCCGCAACCATTGTTTGGCCCGTTTTCAAGCACTTCCGGACCTCTCTTGGTGCACTTGCTTAGGAGTTTATTGCTCCTCTCCACCTCGCCGTCATTGTGGTGCAACCGGATCGTTAATCAAGTGAGTTTACTCACTAATTCTTGCTTAGGGAGCTAATGATGCTTAGGGAATGATTAGTTTAAGTTAAGTATGGATTCAATGGATAGTTAGAATAGATTATCAATTTAATTAATTGTTATTACATATTAGGTGGTTAGAGTAGTACAATTAACAAGTAGATAAGCTATATATTACAATTAGAGTAGTATCAATTTATCTAGATAGGTTCGGAAATTTTCCGGATCCATCTCGGCTTTTAATTAGGCTTTCCCGGCATAAGTTTACATTTTTGCTATTTATCGACTTTTAATTGATCGGTGGCTCGATCTATTGTGATGAATTGATTTGGTAGACATGATTTGATAGTTATATGAATCATACTGACTTGCAGGAAGGAACTGAGACAAAGGTTCATTTGACTTGTGCTTAAGCTTAGGCAACCCTAGGGGTGTATTTCTTCCTAGTTAGGTCTTAGGGGGTGAACTTGCCGAGATGTCATCTCATCTCATTGTGAGATAACATTTCAAGTCCCTAGATGGCAGCTCCTCCCAAGCATTTTGGACAACCGAAAAAGGTCACAAAGTAGAGGTGTTATATTCCGTTTCATGCGAACCCTAGGGGATAGGAGTATGAACTTGTGAGGTTCGTGGTATGGGTTGATGCGGGTCTCCCCCATAAGATACCCCATCAATACAGATCATGGTACTGTCAAGATCGGTGATGCATTCTGGGATGTTGCTATTAATCGACCAGGTGATGGATAGGTGCGTGCCCGAGGATTGGGGCGTGATATCCCCGTTTGAGTGGTATAAGAGCCTGGCCATTAGGGATTGGAGTGATAAGGTGCGATGGATCATGAGATAGTAGTAGAAAAGACCTTTAAATTCATGTTGGCGCATGTCTGTATTAGTTGATTGATAAATTTCTCATTGTTTAGGTCACTCTATTTCTAATTCGGTGTAGAATTGGAAACATGCTTCAGTAGATAAAGAAGCTATGAGTGACTAGGAGCCAAGAACTCCTGCTAAGAGGGATGGTAGAGATGTCACTTGAGGTAGAACGCCCATCCGAGGAGAGCATGGTAAAGCACTGGCACAGGCCAATGCTAGTAGTGTAGCACCACTACCAGTTGATGCTGGTGTAGTAGCCCCAGGTGATTAGGGAACCATAAGGATTGATAAGGCATTGGATGCCATGAGTGAGTTAATGGGCAATAGGCGTGGGATCAAGCTGCCACATTTATGACCACCATCGCAGTTGCCGCTCAAGTCACCACTACTGCTGCTGTTGTTGCCATTGCTGAGGCTGCAGCTATTGCCGCACCTGTTGCCGCACCCACTGATATTCTAGCTAAAAACATAGAGGTGCAGAGAGAGAGACCGATACATAAGTTGGAGGAGTAATTCTTAAAGCTAAGTCCGCCAAGATTTTCAGGTACTAGAGATCCCAAGATCGCTTCACTTTGGATCCAGGACTTGGAGAAGGCTTTTTGCACTCTTGATGTGCACAAAGGCAGAGAAGGTAACCCTAACAGTATATCAGTTGCAGGGCAATGCTAACACCTAGTGGAGAGCCGCCAAAGAGACAGTTTTTCCCAAATGAGTGGTCCCACTGTGGGATGCATTCCTCAGAGCATTCAATGAGCAATACTTCTCGAGGAACACAAGATAGTAGAAGATAAAGGAATTTCTACGACTCTACCAATGGGTTGATGACTGTCGACCAATATGGGGTCAAATATGCGGGACTACCTAAGTATGCTCCGAGACTGATTAAAGACCCTGAGGAGAAAGCTTGAAGGTTCAAGGATGGCCTTCGACACGAGTTGAAGTAGCCATTGGTGCCATTTGATTTGATTGATTATCAAGAGGTTTATCGTCGAGCACAGCTGCTCGAAAGGAGTTTGAATGAACAAGTCCCCTCATTTGAATCGAGGTTTATGTCTCATCAAGAAGGGATTCACCATGGGAAGATGCCCATGCCTGGAGGTAAATTCTAGGTTCCAACAAGAAAGGTGGGGTTGGAAAGTCTGGGTTGAGTTAGAATGGCTTGTGTCGCTTCTATGGAATACGACATGGTTCAGCTCCGTGTCCTCGAAGGCTGAGTGTATGTTTTGGATGTGGACAATAGGGCCACATGTTTAGAGATTGTCTTAGTAGATCAAGAGGACAACCACAGTTACCGCCGCTGCCACCTATAGGGCAGATTAGAGGGTATGCGCCATAAAACGCGTCGCAATGAGGTTAGCTGAGACCACCAGTGCAGGGCACGGTGTATGCCATCACACAAGGTTAGGTAAAAGCTGCATCTGACACGATTACAGGTATGGTTACACTGAATGATCAACCTGCTTACACTTTATTCGACTCTAGAGCAACTCATTCCTTTATTACCGAGCAGTATGTTAAGTTGATAGGATTAAGTCCTATATTGTTAGAGTCAACAGTTTGCATATCTACCCCATTGAAGGATAAAGTTATTGTTGCTTTGGGTTGTTCTAGTTGCAAGTTAGTAATTGGTGAGTGTCGCAACCTACTCTCGGGAGGAGGGAATAGGTTTAGGGGTATTGCCTAAAGGACGGGCCTAAGGCCTATAATTTGGTGCGGGCTTCTCAAGCCCATACCCCGTGTGACGTTGGGATATTCTTAAGGAATTTTGCACAAAAGGAGTCGCCACTAACCTATTGGGGTCAGCTAGAAACCAAGTGAGGCATGTGAGTGTACCTCACTTTCTACGCAACTAGAGAATCTAGGGTTTGGGACTTGATTATACTAATTGATCCATTAGTGCCCATTGGGTACCTAATATTTTTATTAGGAACTTTGGATTGATTTTACACATATCTACTAACATGTGATATGATCATGCGGATGTGCATTCATTAAAGTAATGATCATAGCCATCAAGATCTTAATTGCAGTAAAATTGAACACGTGCAATTGAACATAATTAGATATGCAAATTAAACATGCAACATGATTAATATACGAGCAAATAAAGGTCTAATTACACTAAAATGGCAATACATGGCAAGTCTTAATCGAACCCCATCATTTTGAATTTTCGAAATTTTTTTAAATAATAAAATAATAGTAGTTTTTGGGGCTAGACTGGGTAGGGTCCCGTCTCCGACTGGACCCGGGTTAGGTCTAGTTGGGGACTTGGCCGAACTGGCCCGCTTCAAAGGCAAGGCCCGACCAAACCTTGGTCGGGTCTTTTCTTGGTTCGGATTGGGCCCAACAAGCGGGCCCAATCTAGTCTAACCTTTTCTATGTAACGAAGCCCATAAGGCCACCTATTAAAAACAGCCTAAATCTGGCCCAAAACGAATTAGCCCTATTTCCTAAAAAGAGGGCTCGGCCCAAGGATGAATCAAACCACCCCCTGCAGGCTTAGCCGAATGGAACCCTACCCGATCGATGACCCGAGTTTGGCCCGGGTCGATGGCCATGACTCGATTTCTGGCGAACCCTACCAGAACGCTCACCTTCTTCTCCTTGGCTTGTTGGTGGCAGTGGCGTGGCGAGGCACAGCAACGTTGTGCCGGAGGTTGGTCACAGCGGCGTGGCAAGGCGGTTGAGGCACGGTGGCCAGCGTAGGTTGCTTGTGTAAAGCAGAGATGATGGTAGTAGCGGCGGCATCATTACGGGGACGGGCGGAGTTGCAGTTCAGACGACATCGAGTGAACGACGAGGAGGGTAGCGGCTCGGATGGCGGCAGGCAGCGTCGCCATTACCCTCCTCCCCTCCATTCCCTCTCTCTCTCTCTTTTCTCTTCTACTGCGTTGCCTCTTCACATCAACGCCTCTACTCCAGATCTGGTTTCGGGGAGACAGCAATGACTCGAACGGAGGACGGCAGGCGGGAGCTTAGCTAGTTGCTAGTGTGTCGAGGGGTCGAGTGGCGGTGGCTCGGACGATGTCGTGAATGAGGGCAGTGGCTCATGGGTTGCTCGAATCATGTCCCTCTCCCTTTGGAACTCTCCCACTTGCCCCTTCTATCCGCTTCTCTCTTGAGCTCCCTCAAGCTCTCGCTCGAACTCCTTCAAGCTCTCTCCTCTCTTCCTCTAACTGTGTTTTGGGTTGTCTCTCCCTCGATCCTTCTGTTCTTTTCTATGTGTTTTTTTTTTCTCTCTACTACCTCTCTGTTTATTGTCTTCCTTCAGCTCTTTGTTTTTGTTTCGGTCTCCCCTCTCCTCTCTCTTTGTGCTAGCATTTTTGGAGTCTTGACAGCTAAAGGAAAAGAAGAGACAACCATGAGCTAGGCCAAAAGAGAAATGGGCCGGGCACGTGCGAGAGAGAGGAAAAACGGAGGGCCGGGTTGGGCCTAGGCCAAATTTGGCCCGACTCGGCCCCTCTTGTGTCATCTTTTGTGTTTTTCTTTTGTTGTCTTTTTTTCTCTTTTTTTTATTTATTTTTTATTTTTTTTAGCAACTAATTCCTAATTTTCATGTGATTAAGTTTTAAGTAAAATGGTAAAATTTAGGTATCAACAGTGAGCAAATGGGGAAAATAGACTTGTTAGTGCTAGCCATGTATGACTTTGACTTGATAATTAGCATGGATTGACTCACCAAGCAACGAGCTATAATGGATTGTTATCGCAAAGTGATTTAGTTTGACCCATTAGAGGGTAAGAGCTTCGAGTTTGTCGGGAATCGAGGAGGATCCTAGATTGTCCTGATCTCGTCTCTAGAGGCAACTTGTGACAGCCTGAATTTTTAGATTTTATTTTCGATTAAATAAATCAAGCCTTTTGTTGACGCGCCGATAGTATTATTCTTTGAGTTGATCACTCACGAGATAACTGGACCATCTATGGAAGCAATTAAGGAATCTAAATGCAATAGACTTGAGAATTCGACCATGAATCGACTACTCGACCGTATTGATTTAAGACCTGAGATAGGTCGATTTGATTGAGATATGTGATCAGAGTGTGGGTGATTCTACCTAATTGCAAAATACTCGTTCGATCGACACTAGACTGATTTTTCTGTCGTTTGGTACCAGGTGCTCGTAATTGAAACCTCGAGATTTTCACGACAACTAATGGTCGCCAATGTGTTGGAGATGTACATTGTGACTCGAGATAAATCAATCACGGGTCAATTGCACCAAAAATTTCTAAAAGTGACCCGGTAGACTAGGTCACGCTAAAAGCATGCCAGATTTAAAATAACTGTGAATTTGAAATCGATTTCAGAAATTGAAAATTTTGTGGTGTCATGAGCTATTTTAGGAACATCGACTCATCCTCCAAAAATTTTTCAGAAATTCTGAGATTTTTGCGGAAAATCGATTAGGGCGTTGCGGAAAAATTAGTGGAAATTGGGATGGGCCAATTTAAGGGAATTTGGACTTCCAAGTCAAGCCTTTGAGTGTTGGGGACTCACAGAAAATTGTCAAGATTTTTCTTCATTGAAATCGGACCTCAATTTAGGAAATTGAGTGAAGAAATTGAAATTAAATTGGTGAAATTTGAAATTAGGAATAGTGTTGGAAATTTGGACTTCAATTTGGATATTATTGTGAGGTTTAAATTGTGGAAAGAATTAGGGGGGACAATACATTTAATTAAGAGGATGAAGCTTGGGCTCTTGGGACATTTTAATCATTCCTTTGACTAATTGGCCTCATCTCTTCATTTCTTTAGCCATCATCATTCGGTCTTGCCTACTCTTCATTCTTCCTCCATCCGCGGTGTCGCAAGCGAAGACCTTAGCAGCCTCTGCCTCTTGCTTCTACTCTCATCTTCCTCTGAATTTTCATCCCCGCGTCCAAGCCCACCGAGGAACCAGCCCCGCGTGTTCGTCTCTTCCCCACGACCAGCATGCCCACCTCCACTAATAATTGTCTCCTGGGTCAACAGCATCCACAGAACCCCCCTTGTTGACACTTGTGTAGCCACAAATCCAGTTGCCCCTCCACGAAGTCAAGTTTCACCGGCCTATTTCCTCTCCTGCGTGCCTTCATCTCAGTGGATCCAGCACGTTGCCTTTTAGCCACATGTTTCCAACTGTGCAACAACAACGCTTGCATCGCCCTCCATTTTCCTTCGTGCAGCTCGTCCACTGAAGCTGATGTTCGTGTGTCGCCCAGCAGCAACCCTTGCTGCTTCCTTACTTGGGCCCATCTTTGACCCAGCTTGCGATTTCCATGTCCCCAAACCGTGTGCAACAGCAGCCCAAGAGGAGAGCCCATTAATTGAGTCTTCAGCTTGCAGGTCCAGCCCAACTTTGGCGAGCCCGATTCAGCAAATCCCAAGCCCGCGTCACTTGAAGCCTACAACAGTTTCAAAGCCCAGCCCAAAAATTTTAGCAGCCCATCTTGAAGCCAGTCAATTTTCTGCAATTAAGCTTGCGATCTGAAGCCCAAGAAGCAGGCCCAAGCCAATATCAAGCCTAGTTCAAGTCGGTAGCAAATCTCAAATTGGGTTGAGATTTGTTGGGTCTATTTTCGGCCCAATCCGAGTGTCTGCCGACACCGCCAAAAATTCAAATTTCGGCCACTGTCGCATCGTCGTCGCGATGAACTGGTTTCCACAATTAACCGGTGAGTTTATGCTCTAAACTTTTCTTAGTAGGCTAATGACATCTAAGGGGTGTTTAGTTTAATTATTTTAGGAATTAGGTGGTTAGTTAGATTAAATTAGTAATTTAATTATGCAATTATGCATGTTAGGTGGTTATATTAGATTAAGTGAAGTCCAGATAAATTGCATTATTTATCTAGATGGGTTCGGGAATTTTTCGCGTCCATATCGATTTTTAATTTAATGATTCTGGCCTAGGTTGGTATTTTTAGAATTTAAATTGATTTATCTAATTAATTTCAGTAATTATTTAATTATTAAATATTTTCCGAGAATTAGGCCGGGACAGGCGGTGACCAGAATTTCATGTTTATTGCATTGGTGTAGTTAATTTCTGCAAATTGAGTGCTGATTGGATTTTTGGCATATAATTCCAAAAATTTTGAATTTCTAATATTTATCTAGAAAGTCCTAGGTGTTGGGTTCTAAACACTGGAAATGATTTTATATACTATATAAACCAGAGGGATTTTGAAAAGAAAGAATATCAGTCTTCTGAGGTGAATTGACCGTGTACCCACATACGACAATTTTCATGGGTTTTTCTAATACAAAGAAAATAGGCTAGGTTCACCATTTTAATGGAGATATTTGAGTACAATGCACAGTGCCTTAGGCCATAATTTGAATGATTGTGTGTTGGTTAAGAAAACCCGTCCTTAGCTATTAAGCTGGACGTTACCCCTATATGGGATGCCCTACCAATGGATGCTCATCGCAGTAGATTCTGGATCGATGCCCCTTTATGAAATGTCATTGACGTAGTGATGATGCTATGTACAATGGTGTGAGACGATGCCTGACAATGCCAGAGGATCATTGAATAGAAAGTAGGCTATACTATATGCCGAGAGCAAAACTAGGAATGCATGATGGTTTAAGTTGAATGTGCCGATTATGGGACAAAATTGTGTGGCACGGTGTGAGACTTGTCATAACAATTTGGCCCTATAATCAAGACCTTTGTACTGATTTGAGAATATAGTATGGCGTTTATGTTGTTGGAGCTTAATTGTTGCTCATATATGTATGGTTGTTTGTGATATAAATTGTACTGACCTGCAAAGTGGGATTGAGGTGAGGTAAGTCCTTTATACTAAATATGTGATTGCGTGGTTAGGGCACCTCTAGGCATATTACCATCCTAATCGGAGTTTAGAGCATGGACTTGCTGAGACATTGTCTCACTGGTTATTGAATAACCATTTTCAAGTCCTTAGAAGGTGGTCGTGGAGGACCAAGGCCCTGAAGTTTGAGGAGGAGGAGTATGGAGGATCGGTGGATGTGTCCTATCAGTAGGTCATAGGACAACCTCTTTTGAGAGTTGACCTTTTTGTAGGCTTTCGACTAAACTCGTTTTGTACCTAAATGTTGTTGTTTATAAAAGTGTGCTTTTGTGAATTAATGTCCTGCTTTTCAATCCCGAGATGATTATTGTCAAGTGATTTATTTTTGCTTCCGCATGTGAAATAAAAACGAAAGGATCGGCAACTCGTCTTGGGAAGTCGTAAAATTTTATCAATCAAAGAGAGATGGGCACGTGCTCGGAGGTTCGGGGCGTGACACAACTTGTCTGTTAGATGAGGGTTGTCAAGGTTACCTAGCAACTATCGTAGATACGACAGTTGTGGAACTGAAATTGGAAGACCTTGCTATAATGTAAGAATTTCCCGATGTCTTTCCAAAGGAATTGCAGGTCTACTGCCAGAAAAAGAGATAGAATTTGTGATTGAGTTAGCACCTGAGATAGAGCCAATCTCTAAGGCTCCTTCAGAGTTGAAGGAACTGAAGGTGCAGATGCAAGAGTTATTGGATAAGGGGCTTATTCGTCCAAATGCATCACCTTGGGGAGCACCAGTTCTGTTTACAAAGAAGAAAGATGGATCATTGTGCTTATGCATCGATTATCGGCAACTCAATCAAGTAATGATCAAAAACAAGTATCCACTCTCGAGGATTGATGACTTGTTTGATCAGTTGCAAAAAGCGTCGATATTTAATGATCAATTTGAGGACAAGATATCATCAACTGAGGATCAGGAAGGAGGACATTCCTAAGTCAGCATTTCATACTTGGTATGGTCATTATGAGTTCAGAGTGATGCCATTTGAGTTGACGAATGCTCCTGTTGCCTTCATGGATTTGATGAAGTGAATATTTAAGAAATATCTAGATCAGTTCGTGATCGTGTTCATCAATGATATTCTGGTGTATTCAAGGAGTGTTGAAGAGCGTGAGAGCCATCTGAGATTAGTACAGCAGACATTGAGAGTCCATCAATTGTATGCCAAGTTCAGCAAGTGCAAGTTTTTGTTAACTCGTGTTGCTTTCTTAGGACATGTGATCTCAGGTGAAGGAATTTCAGTAGACCCGAGAAAGATTGAAGCCATGATCAATTGGTCGAGACCGACTTCAGTGACATAGATTAGAAGTTTTCTAGGTTTGGCAGAGTATTACAGATTGTTTGTGGAAGGATTCTCATAGTTAGCATCGCCTTTGACATGACTCTTGAAGAAAGAAGAAAATTTTGTGTGGACAGATAAGTGCAAGAATAGTTTCCAAGAACTTAAGGAAAATCTTACTACCATACCTGTGCTGACCATTATATCTAGTCCTGGGGGATTCAAGATTTATAGTGATGCGTCACTCAGGGGATTAGGTCTTGTGCTAATGCAACATGGCAGATTTGTTGCATACACTTCTCGTCAGTTGAGACCTTATGAGTTTAACTACTCGACGCATGACTTTGAGCTTGTAGCTATCATATTTGCGTTTAAGATTTGGAGGCACTACTTATGTAGGGAAAGATTTCAGATCTTCACGAACCATCAGAGTCTTAAGTACCTGTTCTCTTAAAAAGAGTTGAACATGAGACAATGCCGATGGATGGAATTGCTGAAGGACTACGATTGTGATATTCTATATCGCTCGGGAAAGGTGAACAAGGTTGCTGATGTTTTGAGTCGAAAGTCTTCAGTTGCGCACATATTGATTAAGGAGTGGAACTTAATTGAGAGAACTTGAGATTCGATATTCAAGTTTGAGATAGGCCACCTTTCAAGTCTTATGGCCACCCTCAGAATTGAACCGGATGTTCAGATCAAAATCAAACTACTCCAACCGACAAATCCAGATGTTTAGAAAATTCTATTAGAGGATACTGAGAAAAGAAAGCCAGCCTTTCAGAATTCTGATGACGGAACACTGAGGTTCGAGGACGTTTGGTTGTACCTAACGATGTGGAGCTTAGAAAAGATATTTTATCTGAATCACAACATAGCAATTACAACATTCATCCTAGTAGCACCAAGATGTATCAGAATCTGTGTCAATACTATTGGTGGTCAGGTATGAAGGCGAACACTGCCAAGCATGTCGCTAAGTGTTTGACGTGTCTGTAGGTTAAAGCTCAGAATTGCAAGGCGGGAGGACTTTTGCAACCTCTCGAGATCCCATAATGAAAATGGGAGCATATCACGATGGATTTCGTATGGGACCGTGTGGCCACTAAATATTGAAAATTGCAGAATAGGGTCGTGATGCCACTAAATATTGAAAATTGCCACATGGGATCGTGATGCCACTAAATATTGAAAATTGCCAAGTGGGGCCGTGATGCCACTAAATATCGAAAATTTGTGAGTGGGCCCATGATGCCACTAAATATGGAAAATTGCTAGGTGGGGCCGTGATGACCACCAAATGTAGAAGAGATGGCAGTGGGGCCATGATTACCACTTAATCTAAGTTGTGCCCATTGGGTTGAAATTAAGAGTTGAAATTGATTAATCAAAATGACCGTGCGATGGTCTTGATGATATGTAATCGACTGAGTTGATTGATCGATGAGTCAATCTGTTTGATGAGATGATGTGATTGTCAGTATTTATGAGTTGACTGACTTGCGGGAAGGGATTGAGGCCAAGGTAAGTCTTCTGACTCATATTATGCTTAGGTAGCCTTTAGAGCGTAATTGGCTTCCTAATTGAGTCATAGGGCGTAGAACTTGCTAAGACATTGTCTCACTGGTTATTGTATAACCATTTCAAGTCCTTAGGTGGTGTTGGTGAAGGACTGGAAGCCCCGGAATTTAAGAGGTGAAACCCGAAGAATTGGCGATTTTGTCCGGCTAGCTAATCATAGAACAATTGTCTTTTGTAGGGAGCCGATTCCTTTTGTGAACCTTTGTATATAGACCTATGTGTTTATAAAAATGTATTTTGTGAAAAATTGGTCCTACTTTCCTATCCCATTGGTTTATTGTTTGGGGATGGTTATATGCTTCCACATACGCATTAAAACGAATGGGTCAGCAATGTGTCTTAGGACGTCGCTATTAATCAACCGGGTGAGGGATGGGCGTGTGCTTGAGGATCGGGGCGTGACATCCCCATTTAAGTGGTATTAGAACGTGGTTGTTAGAACTTGGAGTGATAAGATGTGATGGATACGAGATAGTAAATAGGATGGCCTTTAAATTCATCATTGGTGCATGTCAGTGGTAGTTGACTGGTAAAATTATTTGCCGTGTGTGTATTGCTCATCTTCTAATCTAGTGTAGATTTGGAAGATGGGTTTTATTATAAAGGCTGAACCATTAGTGAGCAAGAGCGGAGAACTTCGAGTAAGCGAATAGTTTGGCCTACAGCTCGAGTTAGGACGTTGACTAGGGTCGGTACCCAAGGAGGCCGCGAAAAAGCGCTCGCACAAGCTAGTGCTAGTGGCAAAGCATCACCTCTTATTGGTGCTGGGGTTGTAGCCCCTGGTGATCTAAGATCAATTGGAATCATGCAAGCCCTGGATGCTATGCGAGAGATGATGGGGCAGCAGGCCTAGACTCAAGCGCTGCTTTTACCGCTGCTGTTGAAGCCACTGCCACTGTCGCTGCCAATGCTATTGTTGTTGCCACAGCTGTTGCTGCACCCATCACTGCACCTGCTGATGTTCCAGCTAGGAACATAAACTTGGGCAAAGATAAATAGATCCACATGTTATTGAAGCATTTTCTGAAACTGAACCCGCCAAGGTTCATGGGTACTAGAGACCCTGGGGCCGCCTCATTATGGATACAAGATCTGGAGAAGGCCTTTGCACTCTTGATGTGCACAGAGGCAAATAAGGTAACCTTGGCAGTGTATCAGTTGCAAAACAATGCCAATACCTGGTGGAGAGCCATAAGAGAGATAATGTTTCTAGAAGGAGTGGTTTCGCTGTGGGATGCATTCCTTTGGGTGTTCAATGAGCAGTATTTCTTGAGGAATGCTAGGGAGCAGAAAATAGAGGAATTTCTATGGCTTTGTTAGGGGACAATGACTGTTGACCAATATAGGGTCAAATTTGCAGAGCTTTCCCAGTATGTTCCGAGGCTGATTAAAGACCCTTAAAAGAAGGCTCAGAGGTTTAAGAGTGGCCTTCAACAAGAGTTGAAATAGCCGCTAGTACTGTTTGATATGGTTGATTATCAAGAGATCTATCGCCGAGCACAATTGCTTGAAAGGAGCAAGTTACTTCGTTTGGATCAAGGTTTAGCTTTCACAGAGAAGGGATCCATTAGGGAAAGAAGCCCATGACTGAAGGTAGATTCCAGATCCCACCTAATCGGAAGGGTGGAATTAGAAAAGCAGGGCCTATCTAGAATGGTGTGTGTCGCTTGTGTGGAAGGTGACATAGATCAATCCCATGCAATTCTAGGTTGGGTACTTGCTTTGAGTGTGGCCAGCTAGGTCACATAACCAAGAACTGTCTTAGAAGACTAAGAGGACAACCACAATTATTGTTGCAGCCACAGATGGGTCAGATCAGAGGTTTCAGTTGAAACCATCACTAGAGGACAAGACAAAGGGAAAACACCGCATATAGAACACCACTAGGATGGCGAAGGGGACAAGAACGAACCAACCATGCACCGATCAGAGGAAGAATGTTTTTTGGGTGATTTTATCAAAGTAGCGCAGTGGAATTTTAGTTAAGGTTGTAGAATTTCAGTTGTTGTAATAAAGCTGTAGAAAGAAGAATCACTAGCTATAGTTGTACTGGCTAGTTGCTTTTGTATAACTTTGATGTCATATATGAAAAGAGTTGGCTCAAGGAGTATCTTGTGGTAATGAATTGTTGGTGTAAGGTAATATAGTTTGAACCGTGACGAATGCTCCAACTACTTTCATGGATTTGATGAACTGAGTATTCAAGGAATATCTAGATCAGTTTGTGATCGTGTCTATGAATGATATTATGGCTATTCGATGAGTGCTAAGGAGCACAAGAGTCATTTGAGAATGGTCACAAGATTTCAAGCGAAGGAATCTCTGTGAACCCGACCAAGACTGACAACAATATTAAAGATCAAAGCTATATGAGTTGGACAGATTACTATAGAGGATGTGCGGAAGGATTTTCAACATTAGTGTCACCGTTGACTCAACTCCTGAAGAAAGAAGAAAAGTTCATGTGGATAGACAAGTATAAGCATAGGTTCCAAGAGCTTAACTAGAAGCTAAATATCGTACATGTGCTGATCATTCCATCCGACTCTAGAAGATACGAGATCTATAGTGACATGTCGTTCAGAGGATTGAGTTGCATGATGATGCAACATGATAGGATTATTGCATACGCGTCCCACCAGTTGAGACCTCATGAGTTGAACTACCCGACACATAACTTGGAACTCGTAACAATAATTTTTGCTTTGTTGATTTAGAGACATCATTGGTATAAAGAAAAATTCCAGATCTTCGTCAACTATTAAACTCTCAAATATTTATTCTCTTAAAAGGAGTTAAATACGAGACGGTGTCATGAATCAGAACCATGGAAAGACTAGGATGGAGATATCTGGTATCACCTTGAAAGAACGAAAGAAGTCACTAAGGCGTTGAGACGAGTCTTTGTTTGTGTATAGGCTGGTTAAATTATAGACCTTACTTAAAAAGGGTTCAAAATTTGGTTTTCAAATTCGAGGTAGGCCACCTTTCGAATCTTATGGCCACCCTTAGAATTGAACCGAAGGTTTAGTTCAAGATCAAGACGTTTTAGTTGACAAACCAAGATGTTCAAAAGATCCTGCAAAAGAATGTTGATAAGAAAGAGAATGACTTTTAGGTTTCTAAGGATGGAACACTCAAGTTCCAAGAGTGATGGGGTGTACCTGGTGATGTAGTACTTAGGATAGAGACCTTGTCATAAATTCATTGTAGTAATTACAGTTTTCGACCAGACAATACAAGGTAGGTCAGAATCGACATAAGCTCGATTGGTGAACAGATAGAAATGTAGATATCGCTGGATAAGTTGTAAGTGTCAGATGTGCTAAATAAGTGGAAGTTTAGTAATACAAGATGGGAGGACTTTTACAATCACTAGAGAGTCCTAAGTGGGAATGGAAGTATATCATGATGGAATGTTATGACAGGCTTACTAAGGAGTCAGGGAAGTACTGATTCCATTTGGGGTTGTGGTCAACAGCTGGATAGAGCCGACTCACTTTAGTGCAATACGAAAAGATCTCGTTTGAATGGGTATACATAAGTGTGCATATTAAATAGTTCATCTACATGGAGTACCGGGGATGAATCATATGTCAAATTTGGAATCGAGGATTACCAGTTTAGCCGAACAGTCAGATGGTTCCTTTTGAAGCATTATATAGTAGGGTGTGCAGAACTTCAATTTGTTGAGATGAGGTCAGAAAATGAAAGATCACTGACTCGAAGTTAGCCCGATAATCAGTGATTATAGTTGCCGTGATTAGTATCAGAGTAAAGATCGCACGGCACCACCAGAAAAGTTGAATCATTGAGCATTGAAGGCCCTTAGAGTTCCAAATTGGTGGTTGCATCTTTCTGAATGTGCACCAATGAAGGATACCTTGTGCTTCAACAACAAGGGAAATTTGAGTTCAAGATATGTAGGTCTATTTAAGATTCTTGAGAAAATTGGACTTTAGTGTATCGTCTTGTGTTGTCATCGAGATTAGCGCAAGTACACGACGTCTTTCACGTGTCAATGTTTAGGAAGTATGAGCCTGACCCAACCCATGTACTCAATTTCGAGGAATTGGACGTGGATGACCATGTGTCATATGTTAAAAGCCCGGTTCAGATAGTAGATAGAAAACAACAAGTTATGTGTACAAAGACCATTTCGATGGTCAAAGTGATCTGGCAACTCCACGGTACTGGAGGAGCAACTTGGGAGACTGAAGAGTTGATAAGACGTTTGTACCCCCACCTTTTTGCTTAAGTATTGTAAGGTTTAAATTTCAAAAATGAAATTTTTATAAGAGGGGAAGAGTTGCGACATCCTAAATTTTCGACTCTGTTTTCAATTCAATAAATTGGGCATTTCATCGATGCGTCTATAGTGCTTTTCTTTGAGATAGCCACTCATGAGATAACTAGACTATCGGGGGAAATCATTAAGAGATTTTAATGCAATAGACTTGAGGATTCGACCAGGAATCGGCTGCTTGACCATGCTCATCTGCAAAGATCATTACGACATAGATATAAATCGATTAGAAATCAAAGATAGGTCAGTTTAATTGAGATATGTGGTTAAACGTGGGTGATTTCACTAAATTGCAAAATTTTTGTCGATCGACACTAAACTAGTTTTTTTGTCGTTTTGGTATCCTGTGTCCATATTTAAAACCTTAAGATTTTCACTACAATCGAGAGTCTCTAATGTGTCGAAGGGATTCATTGTGGTTCGAAGAAAATCGACTACGAGTCATTTTTACTAAAAATTTCTAAAAGCTACCCATTAACCTAGGTCACGCTAAAAATGCGCTGGAGTAAAATTAACCACGAATTTGAATCCGATTTCAGAAATTGAAGGTTCTGTCATGTTACAATAAATTCTAGGAACATCAATTCAGTCCCAGAATATTTTTCTGCAACTCGAGACTTTTTGGGAAAAAGTTGTTCTAGGGTCGTTTTTGTCTAGAAAAAGCCGGTGACCGTTTTTAGTCATGCATTTGGGATGTAATATGGTTCAATTGGCGAGGAAAAATACCAATTTGAGTGTTGACTCAATAATGAAATTTATTGAGACCAAATAGGATTGAATTGAGTAAGAAACTAATTCCAATTGAGGGTGAAATGTTGAAATTCGTAGCTCCCCCCTAGCCTATGATTTTGGACCATTTCAATGTTACAAGGGGGAGTTACAAGGGGGAGCATTGGTGGCTCATTGAGAGCTAAGGAACCATACTTGGCCATGGTGGCCCCCTCTTGCCCTCTCCTTGCTCCTCAAGCCAACCGGCGAACCATCCTCCTTCCTCCCAACTTGTTCGGCCACGAGCAAAAGCCAGAGAAGGAGTAGCAGCCACCTGGGACCCTCACACGTTGTCACCATCGTCGAAATGCCGCTCCGCCGCCTCACGCGTCGTCGCGCCTAGCTACGCATGCCCTCTGCCTACCATGCTGTCCTCGCCATTCCAGTAGCTCTCTCAGCCCATGCTGGAGTCATTTGGCCCGCCTCCGACCCCATGAGTGCCCGTCAAGGCCCGGTTTGGCCCTTTCCACCTTTCCCAATCAATTCCCGCCTCAACCAACCTTGTTTCCTCTCTTTTTGCAGTAGCAAATAGAGAGTTTGTTAAGGGGTTTTCTAGCAACCCTCGGGCCCATTTTGAGGTGGTTTCGAGCCTCGAATCCTAAGCCTGCTTTGGAGACAATCGTCCCCTGTTGTGTTCCTGTTGATTTGAACTAACCGGCTCATCGAACAAGTGAGTTTAACTCACTAACCTTACTTAGTAGGTTAATTATACTTAAGGGTTGTTTATGTTAGCTTAAGTACGGATTAGTGATAAGCTAGAATGGTTAGATTAGCCTTAGAATGGATTAGTGTAACTTAATTAGTGAGATTTGTACAATTGATGATGGATTAGTCGAATTCGGTGGAGTTCTTGTAGTTTTGGTTTCTGGACCCTCACTATTTGCTATTTTTGTAGATTGAAATGAGTTGCGAATTTGAGGTTGATGTCCTATTGAGAAATGTTTTAGACGTCCTCATTCTCAAGATTTTTGAGGACTTAAAAAAAAGGAGATATCAGCTCCGTCATTTTCAAACAAAATCTCAGTTTTTGCTAGAATTTGTGACATTTTAGGATTCTAGGGGTTTTTATCAACTTTTATGGTTTGAATTTCTAAATGGCTTGTTCACAAAAATTGTTTGTCATATCTTCTAATTTAGCATAGTCAAATTTCAGATCAAATAGACATGTTTTAGATCTCGAACCAAACTGATTTTGGAAAACAGGCTTTTTGGAAACAGACCCAGTTTTGGTGCTGGATTAAGCGATTTACAGGGCCAAATCTAGAAGAACCTAGGTTAAAGTTTCGTCATGAAAAATGTTCGTTTAGGTGTCTATTACAACATATTCAAATTTGGAAATTTTCCAAACTTGTTCGATTAGGTTTACGAATTTAAACTTGGAGACGTGTGAGTGGACCTATTTTGCTGGTTATAACCGGTTATGAATTTGTGATGGTTCTTGAGACTTTAATTGCTGAAAATTGCACCTCTGTTATATGGTTGGTTTGTGACAAGCTCTAGAATTTATCTAGAGTAGTTTGGTAATTTTTTGGGTTCGTCTCAGTTTCTAATTAGGCTATAACAGGCCTAAGTTGAATTTATTGCATTTATTTAATATTTTTTGTAATTATTTATATATTATTTATTTATTTATTTATTTTTCAAAAATTCAACCGAGATGGTCGGTGACCGGGATTTTATGTTGAGTTCAGTGGTGCCTTCTGTTTATTTAATTAAGCACTGGATTGTGATCATTGAGTGAAATTGATAATTATGAGGATTTATTCCAAAAATTGGATAATGTGAGTATAAATCTAAGAATTGCTAAGTGGGGTCGTGATACCACCAAATCTCACCAAACCTAAGAATTGCCAAGTGGGGCCATGATGCCACTAAATATCGGAAATTGCCGAATGGGGCCGTGATGCCACTCAGTATCGAAAATGGCCAAGTGGGGCCATGATGCAACTAAATATCGAAAATTGTCGAGTGGGGCCGTGATGCCACTAAATATGGAAAATTGCCAGGTGGAGCCGTGATGACCACTTAATCTAGGTTGTGCCTGTTGGGCCGAAATCAAGAGTTGAAATTGATTAATCGAAATGACCATGCGATGGTCTTGATGACATGTAATCGACTGAATCGATTGATTGATGAGTCGATCTATCTGATTAAATGATGTGATTGTTAGTATTTATGAATTGACTAACTTGCAAGAAGAAACTGAGGCTAAGGTAAGTCATATGACTCTTGTTGTGCTTAGGTAGCCTTTAGGGCGTAACTGGCTTCATAATCGAGTCTTTGGGGGTAGAACATGCTGAGACATTATCTCACTGGTTATTATATAACCATTTCAAGTCCTTAGGTGGTGTTTGCAAAGGACTAGAAGCCCTGGAGTTTAAGAGGCGAAGCACGAAGAATCGACGATCTTGTCCGACTAGCTAGTCGTAGGACAATTCAGGGAGCCAATTCCTTTTGTGAAAAATTGGTCCTACTTTCCTATTCCATTGGTTTATTGTTTAGGGATTGTTTATATGCTTTCGCATGCGTATTAAAATGAATGGGTCAGTGATGCATTCTGGGATGCCGCTATTAATCAACCAGGTGAGAGATGGGTGCATGCTTGAGGATCGAGGCGTGACAACAGATCTCTGCAAATCGCCCATTCCTCTTCACGACTTTTTCCCATATGGCAAAGTTGGAGCCCCTCGATGAGTTGAAGGCGAAGGCCAAGAAGCGGAACCACCGTAGCACCAGCTTTTGGCGAGGGCCGTCCTCGCCCGACGCAGGCAAGAGCAGCCCTTGTCAACGTCGGGTGAGGACATCCCTCACCAGATTTGATGAGGGCACCCCTCGCCCAGCACAAGCGAGGGCCTAGCAAGGCCACCCCACGCCGGACTCAGGTGAGGGCAGCCTTAGCCAACCTAAGTGAGGGTGACCCTCGCCCGACACCGGCGAGGGCAACCCTCGCCTAACTCCGGCTTCCTTCCACCGGCTATACCATGGCCGACAAAGGGAAAGAGAAGAAGAAGAAAAATTAAAAATTAAAAAATAAAAAGTAAAATACCAAAATGCCCTATAGTTTAATGTAAATGTGTCACACGGATACAAGTTCAGGATTTTTTATGCCGCGAAAAAATGTTTGGGGTAAGTGTGTCACGGTTGGCAAAGTTTGGGGATTTTCATGTAAAAAAAAAAAAGTTTAGGGTAAACTTGTCATTTCGGACAAAGTTTGGGATTTTTAGTGGTGTTTTCCTTATTATTGCATGGTATGGACCTATCAACAAAACTGAGTTATGTGTTGAGGCGATCCAAACTTGAGGCGATTGGAGAACCTAAATCACTCCGCCATTCCTCACTAGAGCACAAAGTGCGCGGATGAAAGTGGGATGGAGTGATAATTCTATGCTAATTTAAGTATGATGAAATGTAAACGCGTTGGAAAGGAAACTATAGTGAAAGAGAATTACATCCAATTTGAATTACATGGAAATGGAATTACGTAAAAAGTAAATGCATGAAAATAAAAATGCAACCAAAGGTGGAGCGTTTGATCGTGCAAGTCTCTTCTCATCACCAAAAGCTCTCTTTATAGCGGACGCAAATCCGCAGACTCCCACATTAGTATCATTTGCTATATCCATGCTGGAGATGACGCCACATAAATTATTTATTTTGTACTCATCCATTCCCAAATAGATCCCCTCGATCAATCCTTCGAATTTTTTCCCTCTTCTTTCTCCTCCCTTCTATCCCACCCTCCTCAGCCTCTTGCTCGCCACCGCTCAATCATTAACTTAGGTTAGTAACTTCTAAATAAGAGTATGTAAACCATTAGGGGTTGCTAATGAAAACAAATAATGTAGTAACTCAACAGAATAGTTGGTAAATTACACAAAGTCACACGTTGAGAAAAAACCTAAATAAGATTTGGTAACCCAAACCTAATTGGTAATTTAATCTAACCTAAGATGATAAGCCACTCTACATAGGTTGATAATCTCATATTAGAGTTAATACTTTCAAAATGTTGGTGAGAGTTACAAATAAAAGTTGGTAAGTTAGTATACAAACTAGTATTTTGCAATCTTTAAAAAAGAATTAGTAATTTCACAAATGTATTGGTAATTTATTAAAGAGTTACCCACAAAAAAAGTAAACAGATATTTTCTTTCACCTAAGGTATTTTGACATATTCCATTGCTATTTGAAATTTACCATCATGGAAGATTACATTTGATTCGTATGCTCCGCAAAGAAAGTCATTGCCTAGTCTTATTTCAATAATGTATATAGTGAAACGATATCTATATTGGATTGCATTTACCAATTTGACATTATTAGTTATTGACAAATACTCCCCGCAATTAGTGGGGTTAGTCAAGCAGTTAATTTAGGTTATGTGTTTGAAGAAACTCGCATGAGGTTTCCTATTATAAAATATAAACCATTCTCATATACCACCCCTCTTGAACCCAACCAAAGATTATGTAACCGTATATTTCTTCAATTGCATAGGATGACCAAAACATTGAAGGCGTAAATGATAATCATTCTATTCTAGAAATCAATTTATTGGAAGAAATGGATTTTTCTATTACAATATTCCGAATAAGTTTCTGAGCAAAAATATACATTTGATAACGATATAAATTTTTTTATTTGCGGAATAGATTTTCTCCCTCCCAAGTTACAGCAAGAGGCAGGTGATGGCCGGTGATGCACGGTGGTGGAAGGTGATGGATGGGCAGTTGGCTAATAACAAGAGAGAGTGATGAGAAAAGTTTTTATTTCTCACTTTTATTTCAGAAATGGAAAAATAACAAATTTTAACTTCTTCCAAACTTATTTCTAAAGTAAAAAATTTGTTCTTGACATTGAAAAAAAAAATTGCATTACGAAATGGATTTCTATTCTAAATATGTTCTCGAGAACAGAAAATAGAAAAATAGAGAAATGTGTGCCCTAAACATCCAGAATTCTGGTCAATTTCTCAGGGTCTATGCCCCTTTTGGGAAATAAAATGAAATAAAAACAGTCATCATACTTAGTACGTGAAAATTAATTTCACAAGAGATAATTGTTCAAAAAATTCTAAAATGTGTTTTTTTTTTTTTTCATTTTTATCTAAAATATAATCGGCACTAGAACGCGTGGCATCCAAATAAAGCCATTTGTAGCAATTTAACTTTCTACAAATGAAGAAGGTAGCCAAACTACCATTCCCACGCCTCTCTATCCTTCCATCCCATGGCCTCTCTTTGTAGCAATTTAACTTTCCACAAATGAAGAAGGTAGCCAAACTACCATTCCCACGCCTCTCTACCCTTCCATCCCATGGCCTCTCAAACCCAACAAGTGACGGTAGCCAAACTAGCATTCCTACGCCCCTATATCCTTCCATCCCATGGCCTCTCAAACCCAACAGCAACACTTATGTTCTCTTCTCCCTCATGCCTCAAGGCCACATGATCCCAATGATCGGTGTCTCGCACTTACTAGGCCAACGAGGAGTCATAGTGACCCTCATCGTGACCCTAGGATTTGCCACTCGTGTTAAACTGGTCCTTGATCGCTCCATAAGCTCCAACCTCCAGATTCACCTTAGGGAACTAGAGTTGCGATACAAAGCCGCACTTATACTTGAAAACTACTGCCACCACCTCATCAACACGCTACCTTCTCCGGACTTGATTTTCAAGATGTTCAATGCCATCGAAATACTACGAAGCCACGCTTATACCTGAAAACTACTGCCACCAACTCACTATGCCAACCTTTAATCAATAGTTGTTCTTGAGAAAAATATGGTGAATATATTCCATATATGAGATTGTACCACGCCCGGCTTAACTTAGACATCTAGTTCATTGAGCAAGACAACATATGACTTTAGGCTTGACAACTGGTTTCAATCTGCTATAGCCTCATCAGGAGAGCAGCATCAGCTCTTGATCAATTTGTGTACAGGCGACCAACCCCACCTTCAGAGCTCCTAAGTAATATAGTCCATCTATCATAGAACTTTTAGCAGCAATCGTCATAATGCCACTCCCACGGACCAGTTGTGATTATACCCTCTGTATCACTCGCTCTTCACCCAATTACCCCAAACTCCACTCACAAGGTTCACGAGTTCAAGAAAATCACGAATCGTGACATTCTCTCCCACTTAGTTCCGCAAGGCCCTTGTTGTGCGCTGCTTTGTCACTTCCTTGTGTTTCCTTAACCATTGATATGCCACTTTGCATCATACATTGAGTGGCAACGCTTGCCCAACAAAACAAACCGCTCCATTGGTAGCTTCTTTTGATCACAATTGTTTGGGCCCCTTCGGTAACATGCACTTCCCAGGCAAGTGTGGCATTTTTTGCCAACTACACATTTTGGCAACACCATATTTTGCCTACTAAGCCTTTGTTGATCCCAGCAGACTAATGGAGGTTTCATCCCTTGCTTTAATCCAAGAACGTTTTTCCTATTCAGTGAGAAACTGAATCTTTCCTACACCCCTATTGCCATCCTAGAAGGTCAAGAGCCACCTTTGCCTAAGCGCCTTTTGCCTCGGCAATTCACTCTCTACCCACATAAGATCGGATAGACCACAAGGTTTCTCCAACTCAACCCCCTCACTGGAGGGATCTTGCTATGATTCATCTATCATGAGTCAATAATTCCTTTGCCACAAAATAATCTGTGCTGTCTAACGAGCATAATTCACCAAGCCAACCTTCGCTCAATAGTTGTTCCAGAAAACAATAGGATGAGTAGCTTCCTTATATAAGATAGTACCACACCCAACTTAGTTCAGGCTTCTAGTCTATCAAAAGAGACAGCATATCACTTTAAACTCAACAACTGGTTCAGCCTACCATGGCCTGATCAAGAGAGTGATATCAGCTCATAACTAGTTTGTGTACGAGAGACAAATCCGGCCTTCAGAGCTCCAAAGTAATTTAACCCTTCTATCTTATAACTCCTAGCATCAATTGTCCTAATGCCACTCCCACGGATCCGCTATGTTCATCCTTTCCTTATCAATTACTCTTCACCTGATAACCACAAACATTACTTATAAGGGTTCATGAGTACAGGAGAATCACGGACTGTGATAAACTATTGAACAAAGGCTAACCTGGTGAATTCTGCTCGCCGGGTGCTATACAAGTTATTCCACAATCAAGGAAGTACCAACTAGTGACACATATCACTCAATTTGAATATGAATACGAACAAAACTGCATAATTACTTTGCACCAAAGGAAATATTTCGTTGTAGAAAAATCATGCATATATGACAAGTTGAAAGAATAAATAAGAACAATAGAAATGAGATTTATTTGATTTAATCGACATATTTTAATCATCAACTAGAAAAATGTGATTTAGGTGGGAAAATTTTGCATATATGTTAACTAATTTTTATACGACTAACACTGTCTTAAATTCAATATAAGGTTGAAGTTTATGAATTAAGTGAAGAATGTAGGGAAGTCACAATTAAATCGGATTGAATCCATGCGAGGGCCCAGCTTTGTGTTCTATGTGTGAGAATTTAGTAGGACCACCACAAATTATTCTAAAAATCAAATCGTTAGATGAGGGCGTGGTTATTATTTACATATCCTAACACACCCCTTCATGTTTAGTCTAGTCATTTGCCTAGTACTCAGCATAGAAAATATTAAGGCCTGGAAAGACTCAAAATTAGGACCTCCAATGCTGAATTCGTGTGGAAATTTGGTGGGATCACTATTAATTGTTATAAAATTTTAAGCTATTAGATGAAGGAATGGTTATTATTTACATATTCTAACACTTTGCTTGTCTGGGAAGCCTATGCAACCTAATGCCTACTGAGCTTTGGGCAAAGAGTACATTCGTTTGGGTGTTTCAAGGAAGCCAGCTCCAAGATCTCGAGCGGTGGATCTCAGAGAATAAGTACGAGAAGCGAAACGAGGGACGAGGTCTCCTGTTAGGGGGCTGGGCCTTGCAGACGCTCATCCTATCGCACCCCCTCGATTTGCACGGGTCTCACCACTGACGGGCCCCATGTTTGGAGACCACTCGTGCAACAAGATACTGGTGGTTGAGGTGGCGAGGGTGGGGGTGGAGGATCCGATGGGGTGGCGTGTTGGGGGAGCGCTGGCGAGGGTGCAGAAGGAGAACGTGAAGGGAGGGTGTGGAGGAGTTGTTGGGCTGTGGCCGATGAAGGGAGGCAGAGGAGGGGGAGAGTAAAGGAGCCCACGGAGAAGGCGAAGAAGGCAATGGGGGTAGGATGGAGCTCGAGCCTCAACTTGGCTGGGTTGGTCCATGAGATTCTGCAATTGCAACATGCAGTTGATGGTTCAAGCAATTAATTCGTAATGGCGTATATGATCTGGTTACTAATAAAGTCTAGACTCTCATACGCGAATGTCTTTCGGAAATCTTCTTTATGCCTTTCATCAAATATGCCGTAAATTTATGACTTCTCTGATTTTTTGTCATGGATGCCTTATGTATTTCATTGAAATTTATGCAAAAAGTAGTGAACATCATTTGTATTTCATATAAGGAATGCATTTGAGGTTTTAAAAGTTTCAAGTGTCGACCTTTTAATATACTATGACGTAAGATTTATTGTTTGTTAAATCATTTTATCTTGAATATTTCATTTACTGAGCATGTCACGCCCTGAATCCCGGGCACGTGCACATCTCTCGGCAGTCGATTAAATTGCAACATTTCCAGGACTCATTGTCACACCCCGATCCTCCAAGCACATGTCCATCCCTCCTTGGTCGATTAAATTGCAACGTCCTAGAACGCGTCGCCGACCTAATCATTTTAATGCACATGCGAAAACAAATAATTAATCCCTAGACAACAACAAGATGGGATAGTAAAGTAGGGCCACAATTTTCAAATCAATTAACACAACTTTTACAAACGATCTAGTTTACAAATAGAGGTCAACTCTATGATCTAAGTTTAAGAAGTCCATCTTCAAAAAGGATTTCTGAGCCATCCATGCTCCTAACCCTTCCACCTCAAGCTTCAGGTTCTTCACCCTAGGGACCTAAATATGTTATCCCACAACGGGGAGAGACGACGTCTCAGCGAGTTCAACCCCCTAAGACGTGAATAGGAAGAAAATACGTCCTAAGGGTTGCCTAAGTACAAACACAAGTCGGAGGACTTACCATTGCCTCAGTTCCTTCCTGCAAGTCAATACAATTTGAATAATCAACCAATCATTTCAACTAATCAAATCATCACAACCGATCAAAACATCGATCAATTGACTCAGCCGATTACATATCATCACGACCTACCCTTGGTCAGCCTAATCAATACTATCTATGAAGTCTGATTATCCTCAGGACTGCGCACTCTAAGCTCATAATATATAGTATAGCTCACAAGAAGCTACCAGATATACAGATATATTATACTAAATATGCTCGCCAAAAGTTGTCAAATATACTAATATAGTATACTAAATATGATCACCAGATGCTGCCAAATAAACTGATATAGTATACTAAATATGCTTGCCAGAAGCTGCCAAATATACTGATATAGCATACTAAATATGCTCATCAGAAGTTGCCAGACTATATAGTCCACAGGTTTATATAATATATCATCCTAATCATATAACAATTTCGTCATTTTTATCATACCTAATAAAAATACTCGTGTGTAGGTATACAGTCGGCCTTAGCCAAAGTATAATATTTTCTTGCTTGAAAATCCCACCAATTTCAACAGTCCACAAATCCATTTTTTGGGGCTATAAATCGATGCTCGATGATCTTCTAATTAATTACTGGAATTAATTAGTTTTAGAATAATTACCCACAACCACAAATCACACTCAATTTGCACAAAATAACAGTCAATTAAATAAACAGATCACACCACTGAAATCAACATAAAATTTTGGTCAACGACTATCCCGGTCTAATTTCTAGAAAATAAATAAATACAAAAATACAAAAATTAATTATTAAATACTAAAAATAGCAAGTTAGGCCCATAAAGCCTAATTGAAAGCCGATTTGGGTTTGGAAAATTTCTGAACCACTCTAGATAAATACTAAAGCTTGTCTAGGCTCTAATTACACTACTCTAACCACCTAACATGCAATAATGATTAATTAAATTGCTAATCTACTCTAACTATCCACATAATCCACACTTTGTCGAAACTAATCAACCATTAAATGTCATTAACTTTCTAAGCATGGATTAGTGAGTTAAACTCACTTGATTAAACTAATCAACTGAAATTGGCCCCGCAAGTCCGCGGTTGGGCTTGTCTTGCTACTCCAGTTTTGCGGGGAGGAAAACAGCAGTTGAATGGGCGCGGTTTGGGTTGGCCGCAAGTGGAGGTGAGAGCTCGGCTTGACGGGGCTAGTTGCAGAATCGCCGCAGCTGAAACAAATGCTGGAAATGGGTTGTTCGGCGAGCTGTCGACGTTGAAGAAATCGTGGGATGGAGCGGTGGAGACGGGCATCCGACGCTGCTGCTGCGTTGAAGAAAAGCGAGAGTTGACCGAGAAAGACTGAGCTATGGACAAGTGGCCATAGATGCATATAAAATTCAGCTGCTCTGGTGGAGATGAGGGCATTGGTGGGCTGCTGAAATCTTCAGCAGAACTCAAAGACAAAAGAAAATGGAGTAGCGGATGAATGGGCAAAAGAGGGGTGGTCGCTGGAAGGAAAAAGGGAGGGGAAAAGGAGAGAGGGACGAGAGAGAGACCGTAGAGTAGCTGTCTCTTTGACCGAATAGAGGAACAAAAAGGTGGGAGGAAGGATTGTCAGCCGAGAGGGGGGGGGGGGGGAGAGAGAGAAAGAGACGTGCTTGAGTTGAGTGGGCAAAAAGGGGACCGCAAGTCAAAGAATTGAAAGCAAATAGAAGACCAACTGCAGTGATTGTCGGATGGGAGGAAGAAAATGCACAAGAGAGATAGGGAATGTAAGAGAGAGAGACCGAAGAGGGGGGTCCAGTGAGGGGGAGAGGAAGAGAAAAATAATTAAAACACAATTCTTTGATCACATGAGTGTTTATTTAACCTTATCTTCAACTAACAAAATCAATTGGTTACCCAAGGCCAATTTCAAGACCAACTTGCACAATTTGAAGTCCAAATAAGGATCAAAATGCGACGGCCCCTCAAACCTGTGAATTTCCCTCAATTCCAAATTCTAATTCCTTTTTTTTCAGAATCCGATTTCTGAACAAACCTCTCCGATCGAGGTCCAATTTTTTCCAAGAAAAAGCCCACACAACTTCCTTTCACCATGTAGCTCGCATAGGAGTCCAAAAATCCCTTTCGATTTGGCCAATCGAATTTATGTTCGTTTTCTAAATTGTCCGAATCAATTTTCTGTAAAAATCCCAAACTTGCCTAAGATTCCTTGAAAGATGCGTCGACGCTTCTAAAATAACTCGTGACATGACAGAACTTTCAATTTATGAAATCGGATTCAAATTCGCGGTTAATTTGAATTGGATGCAATTTTAGCGCAACCTAACCTATATTGTAGCTTTTCGGAATTTTCGGTACAATTGACCCATGGTTAATTTTCTTTGAGCCACACATACCTCTTCGACATATTGGCAATTCTCGATTGTTGTGAAAATCTCAAGATTTCAAATACAGACACAGGGCACCAAAATAACAGAAAAATCAGTCTAGTGTTGATCGACGAAAATTTTGCAAATTAGTGGAATCACCCACGTTTAGCCACATATCTTAGTCGAACCGACCTATTTCTAATCTCTAATCGATTTTTAACTATGCTATAATGACCCTTGCAGACTAGCATGGTCAAACAGTCGATTCCTAGTCGAGTTTTCAAGTCTATTGCGTTTAAAATCACTTAACGGTTTCACCTGATAGGTTAGTTATCTTGTGAGTGGCCATCTCAAAAAAAAGCACTGTAGTTGCATTGATGAAATCCCGACTTATCTAATCGAAATTAGAATTTGAAAATCAAGATGTCACACTCATCGCCGACCCATTCATTTTATGAACATGCGGAAGTGAACTCATAATTACCTAATCAACAAACAAACACATGAGATAGTAAAAGTAGGACAACAATTTTCACAAACCACAATTTATAAACAAACCGAGTTAAACCTACAGGTTCATATATAAAGGTCTATCTCCCAAAAAGAAGTCCTAACCGACCTATACTTGGATCCCTTCGACTCCGGCTCTAGATTCCCCATCCTAGGGACCTGAAAAAGGGGTAACCATGACGGGGTGAGATAAATCTCAGTGAGTCAACTCCCTAAAACCCGATTAGGACGAGAATTCACCTAGATGCCGCCTAAACATGTATCATATAGGACTTACCTCACCTCAGCATATCCTTGCACATTAGTACATCTCATAATCAGGCATGGCTATCTCAATCACTCAAGCGTGTTCCAATTATTTACGACCCATTGATCACGACACCCCATTGAGGAGTTTCGTTCTGAAATATATTCACAAAGGGCATTGTCTAGCATCCTCTGTCTAGACGACACCCCATTGAGGAGCTTTGTTCCGAAATCTATTTGCAAACGGCATCGTCTAGCATCCTCCACCTAGACGGCACCCCACATAAGAGCTTCGCTTTGAAACCCCATTCGCAAACGGCATCGTCTAGCATCCTCCACCTAGACGACACCCCACACAAGAGTTTCGTCCCACGTAAACACCTCATGATAGTTTCCACTTAGTGACCACACACACATCCAAACTTGGCCAAAAACACTATCCTTTGCACTCAAATCCTCAATTTCAAATAATGGACTCAGCAAATTTTCTTCGTATTAAAATCATTCAGTAAAATAATCATGCATGGTCATGCATTTAAATCGAACCAGTAAGCATGGTACTTTCTCATTTCAAACTTCCACAATTTCATATACTATATAAACATTTTTTGTGTCAAAAATCAACACCTGGTATTTTTCTATTTAAATACCAAAATCCAATTTTTGCAATAATAGTCCATAACAACAACCAAGCACCCAATTGCACAATTAAGCAATCAATTTCACATATTATCAAGCATAAGCTCTAAGCATACCAAAAGTCAACCACATCACCAAATATACATTATCTAGCAAGCTAGATACCAAGAATAACAACAAAGCCACAACCGGTCCTAACTGGTAGAAACTGGGCCACTCACGCATCTCCAATTTTAAATCTAAAAACCTAATCAAATAAGTTTGGAGAATTCTCAAATTTGAATATGTCATGAATGGCACATAAATGAACACTTTTTATGAATACACCTTAACCTAAATCTTTCTAGAATGAGAGCAGCAAATTACTCAAGTTGTGACCAAAACTGTGTCTGCGTCCAGAAATTCTATTTTCTAAAATCATTTTGGTTTGAAGTCTAAAACTTATCTGTTTGATCTGAAATTTTACTATGTAAAACTACATGATATGATGAACAACTTTTATGAAGAAACTCTTTTGAAAATCGAGCATTAAGAGTTGACAAAAATCCTTGGAATACCAAAAGGTCACTACTTCCAAAACAATTCGAGATTTTGTTTTGCAAATAACGAAGCTGAAATCTCATCATTTTAAATCCATAAAATCTTGAGTAAAATATATGTCATATTTGAAGATGTCTATAATATTTTTCAAAAATGAAGCAACCCCAAAATCGTAGCACCATTTTCTCCACAAAAATAGCAAATGGTGAGGGTCTAGTAACTAGATCCGAGGGAAATCCACTAAATTAAGCTAAATCACCCTCATTAGTATTAATCCAACCAATTTGATCAATACTAATCCATCTTAAGGGTAATCTCACTTAACACTAATTTAACTAAGCTAATTAGTACTAATCTAACCCCTAAGTGCAATTGACAACCTAATCAAGGATTAGGGAGTTAACTCACCGGATTAGCGAGAAAACGAGTTCACGGTAACGGCAGCACGACGGCGGTGAGATCCCATGTCTACGGCGACTCCAAAAGAGGGCTAGAAGGGGCTAAAAAAGCCTTGCAAGCCCACTATTTGCTGTTGGAACTTCAGTTCTGAGGTGGCTGAACTAATGGGCTGAAGCAGCTGGACTCAAGTTGGCTGTGGTGGAGTGAGCTGAACTGAAGTTCAAGGATGGTAGTGGCTGGTTGAAGTTGGGATGGGCAAAGGCTGCGGACGATCGAGCTCGAGGATGGCACGACACAAGCAGCGCGGACGTAGGGGATGGTGTGACCGCTAGCGGTTGCGGACCGAGCAAGCGGGCATGCGGGTGGTTGGTCTGGACGGTGCAAGGGTTGGTGGCTAGTTGGCTCTAGTGACTTGTAGCAAGGAAATGGAGTGAAAATGGAGAAGAAGTGAGGAAGAAGAAGGCTAAAGTTACTTCTGCTAGAGGGGGTTGCGCATGGGTGAGGAAGAAGGGGGACAAATTGCCATGCAAGTCCAACTTGTGGCTAATGGTAGCCTTGCACAAATATCCTTTGCACTCAAGTGAGATGGCCACAAAGTCTTCTGCTCATATTTGGCAAACCATGAACCAATGGCAGATTTTCCCTCCTTTCTTCACCATTTAACTCCATTTTGGTGTCAAAAAACCACATAGCAGCAGCCCCTACGAATTTCCATTGATTTTCATTCAATTCTTCATCAATTCAAGTTAATTTGGTGGCCAATCATCCCCTTGAAGCTACCGTACGAATTTCCACCATTTTCTCCACAAAACAAAACAAATTGGTCGCCAAAATTTCACTCAAAGGTGCCCATCCGAATTTACAAAAATTCTTTTTGTCCAATTTGAATTTTCCGCAAAATTCCTTGCTCGACAGAATTTTCCCAAAAGATGAGACGAGGTTCTAAAAATAAATCGTGACAAGCTCGAATGTTCAATTCCCAAAACTGAGTTCTATTTTGTGGTTGATGGTTTTATATGAGATGGGCTTAAGGCCCGTCCGCCCATGTTGGGCCCAAAAACCCGGCCCACAGGAATAGGACCCGTGGATGGAGGGACGTATAAAAGGGATGAGAAAGAGGGAGAAGACACCTTTTGGAAATCAACGTACGTACGACTTCTCCCACGCGCTCTCTTTCTCTCCAAAAAGAAAAGAAAAACAATAAGCGTTTTTCTTCCCTTCAAGTCGTCATCGGATCGAACAGGGCCAGACTCTCTTCCTCTTATCGGCGTTGGTGTCTAATCTATGGCTAACAAGGTACGCTCGAATCTGTGGTGTACTTTACGATCAGTGATACGTGTTTTTTTTTTTTTCCGGGCTTCGTCTTCCGCATTGGTTTAGGGGTTCGATTTAGTGTCGAATCTGGTTTTCGGGGATCCGTTAATCCCAACATTGGTATCAGAGCCCTAGTTCACGTTTTTCCCGATCCCTTTGATGTTTTTTGATTGATTTTTCGCAAAAGTAATTCGGCACTACGGATCGTGGCGAGAAATCCCGACACCTGAGCGCTGTTCGCCCATTTTTCCGAGTTTTCGTAAGTCAAAATCAAATTCTGATGGCATAGGGAGAAAGGGGTCGTCGAGACAAGTCTGGCGATATGTCGAACGCCGCCGGGAGACGCCGCACGTGCCCACATGCGCGGCCAGAAGCCGCTGCGCGTGGGCGCAACGCGCCCGAAAGCGCTGGCTCGCCCAGCGCGTGCGACACACGCGCTGGTCGGCAAACCGACACGTACTCGCCGCCGGCCGGCGAACCGGCACGCGCCGATCGATGGACCGACACGTGATGACATCACCCAACGGTCAGTAACCGCTGGGGTGACGTCATCGATGACGTCAGCACGACGAAGGTTGGCCGGGCGGTCACTGGCCGGCGACCCGACCGGCGATCCAACCTGACCCGACCCGCGAACGCCTGGCACGGGCGCGGCACGTGCCGGATGACGTCTGCGTGACGTCAGCCCGCGCACGTGTGCGGCACGTGCGGTCGGTTCGTTCGACCCAGCCCGATCTGCCCGACCGGTCCTTCCGGTCCGACCGGTCTGATGACCGACGACCTGACCGTTGACTATTGGCACGTTGACCGATGGCCGTTGACACATTGACCGAAAAAAAAAAAAGAATTTGTTTCTTTTTCAATTATATCTGTGTGGGTTAGAGGTAATCCATTTTTTATTCTGCATTTGTTGCATGAATCATGGAAAATTATGTATTTTCCATTTTGTTTATTGTGGATTATAAATGATCCATTTATTGGTTCTGCATTTGTTGCAGGACCTATGATGCGTTATGCACGGATACCTGCAATCCCGAGAACGGACGAAGGATGAGCTAGACTGAAAAAGGCTGATGAAAGAGTTAGCTAATTATCGGTGGCATGATGGTGATTTGATATCACACGTGGTCAGGGTCAATCAAATGATACAGGAAATCATCTAAATTGGTTATCTTATGCCGAATTTTGAGAAGATGTCGGCTTTGATGAACACTCTTCCACCTGAATGGCAAGCAGTGTTAGATCGGCTATGGGAGGTCAACGTGGTCCCGGATTATAGGAGGCTAGTGGAAGCTTTTGTAAGAGAGTACTATAGGATTGAGTTAGCCAAAACTTCAACCCTTAGATTGAGCGCCACATGGCGTAGAGTAAATGCGCCTTGGTGGCGACATGAAAGCTCTCCAAAAGTTTTTCCATGATTGGCAAATGTGCCTTCAGTTTTCTCAGATACTTTGACTGATAGATTAGAATGGACTTTCCCTATTTATTTCTTAGATTAGTTTGAGATGTTTTTGAGTGTTGAATATCTCTTTCTATGTTGATATTTCTTTTTGGATATATTACTTAGTGTAATGGATTGTTGTATTAGTTGAAAGCATTATTATTTTATTGGATGTCAATTATCTGTTGCTTTATGTTAATGTTGATTGCTGTGGGTAGTTAGCTGTGGGTAGTTCATAGAAGTTTTTGTAACTTCATAGAATTTATTTTGCATAAGACAATTATATTAATAATAATTTTGAGTTAGGATTTTTGGAGGATGATTGGAAACATAGTGACCTTTTGAATCTGAAACCTTACTTAAAATTGTTCATTGATATGATGGGTCTATGCAAAGTGGATGCATAAATGATAGGCATTAATTATTCGTGCAAGTATATATGATGTGTTCAGATCGATGGTTTCAGCAACTAAGAACGTAATTGTTGATATGAACGGCAACAATTGTGAAATATTGAATAATGAAGATTCAATATGTGCTGGAAAAACAAGAAGCACTAGAAGCTCTTGACCATGTTATGGAAGATCTTGAGGATGTTGTGCGCCACCTTGAGCTGGTAGAGGACCGCTTGACGGCATGTGAGCCAAAAAATAGATATTTGCAATGTTGGTTCTAGCTCATAAAGGGCTTTGAGCTCTAATCGCAAACGTATTGATTCGTTCAATATGTGGGAATGCAAAGGATCAAGTCCTTATTGCAAGAGATCAAAAGTTAACCAAAATAAGAGAGGAAAACGTCCTCAAGTGAAGAAAATGTCAAGAGTGAGGTGTTACAATTGTGACAAGAAGGGTCACTATGCTCGCGACTGTCATGAGCCAAAGAAGGTAAACACCTCTTGTACATTTGAGAACTTTGCTTTTGTTTCAAGTTCTGCATTATTAGCTAAATCCAATCCTTTGTGGACTGTAGATTCAGGAGCAACAGACAATGTAGCGAAGGATAGAGGATCCTTCATGGAATTCCGACAAATACCAACTGGAACTAAGTGGATCTATGAGAGAAACAACTCCAGAGCTGAAGTTAAAAGGATTGGCACCTGCCAATTGAACATGCGCGGTGGACGCAACTTGTTCCTACATGATGTTCTATATGCTCCGGAGATTCGTCGAAATTTTGTGTTTGTTTTGGTGTTGGTTAAGCTTGGTTTTAGTGTGAACTTCCGTAATAGCGGTGTAGATTTGTATTTGAATACAAACTACTATGGTTATGGTTATTTTCTGGATGGTTTCATTGTATTAGATATTGGTTATGTTAATGCAAATGTTTGTTATTCCCTTCTCACGTTTCCTAATAAATATGATAATGATGTGATTATGTGGCATGCTGGACTTGGTCATATTGGCTAACAACGTATAAATAGACTAGCCAAAAAGGGCTTGTTAGGCAATATTGAAAAAGTCGATTTGCCAAGATGTGAGCATTGCCTAGTAGGAAAACGACAATGAAACCATTTGGAAAAGATAAAGAGCTGAATTTCCTCTGCATTTAATCCATTATGATGTCTATGGTTTAATGAATGTGAGAAGAAGGCATGGGGCTGTTTATTTCATCACTTTTATAGATGATTATACTCGATTTGGATATGTCTATTTGATTTCTCATAAATATGAAGCATTAAGTTGTTTCAAAAGGTTTATGAACTTGGAAGAAAATCAATTAGACAAGAAAATAAAAGCATTGAGATCCGATCGAGGTCGAGAATATTTATCTAATGAGTTCAGAAAATAATGTGATGAAAAGGAATAGAAATACAATTGTTTATTCCATATACTCCTCAACAAAATGGTGTTGCAGAGAGAAGAAACAGAACCCTACTGGAAATGGTTGGGTCCATGATGAAGCATGCTAACTTACATATCACTTTTTTGGAGTGATGCGTAGTTAACTGCTGCCTATATACTTAACTGAGTGCCTTCCAAATCAGTTAGTTCCACTCCATATGAGTTATGGACAGGTAAAAAACCGGACTTAAATTTTCTTAAGCTATGGGGTTGTGCTGCCTATACTCATGAGTCCTCTCACAAGTTTGGGAAATTGGGTCCTAAAGGAAATAAGAGTATTTTAATGAGATACTCCGAACACTCGAAAGGGTACGTGTTCATAGGTGAGCAGGAAAGTGGGAGTATAACTGAATTTTAATCATGGGATGTCACATTCTTAATGGATGAATTTCCTAAGAGGGGCGAAATAGGAGAAGATTACTTCCTATTTGAAATCTTTGATCAAGATAATGATATTAGTGGAGTTTGTCCAAGTGGGAGTAATATGAGAAGTGATGAATTGAATTCAACTCAATCTCAATTACAACCATATGATGAGATGATGTCATCATTATCTAACCTAGTGGGAGCATTATGGGGAATGATGTGCTAAGTGTACAATCTCCCATACGGCGAACAAGTTGCCAGACTATTCCCGGTCGAAGTTTTGACATTGAAGGTGAAACTTTTATGGTTGCTCCACAAGATGAGGATGAGTCAAGAAATATTAATGAGGCTCTAAATTGTCTTAGTAAGGAAAAATGGATTTATGCAATGAAAGAGGAAATTGAGTCAATGAAGTGAAACCATGTTTAGGAACTGGTTGATCTTCCAAAAGGATGCAAAGCTATTGGGAACAAGTGGGTTCTCAAAATAAAGCGAAAGGTTGATGGCTCGATAGAAAGGCATGAGGCTCGCCTTGTGGCGAAGGGGTATAATCAATAGGAAGGAATTGATTATGAAGATACATTTTCTCCTGTAGTGAGATTTACCTCGATTCATATTATTCTGGTAATAGTGGCTAGTATGGATCTTGAGTTACATCAAATTGATGTAAAGACTGCTCCCCTCAATGGAAAATTAAAGGAAGGAACATATATGGAACAACCTGCTGGTTTCATAGTGAAAGGCCAAGAAGAAAAGGTATATCGACTTTTGAGGTCGATATATGGCCTTAAGCAGTCATCAAGACAATGGTATATATGATTTCATAATGTCATAATGGCATATGATTTTACAATGATAGATGAGGATCATTATATATATATATATATAAAGATCCAAGGATCAATTTGTGATCATATCATTATATGTTGATGATATACTAATTGCCGGAAGCAATATGGAGCTTGTCAATACTGTCAAAAGTTGGTTGTCTTCCAATTTTGAGATGAATGATATGGGATTGTAAACCCATAGACACTCCTATTGCAAAAGGTGAATGATTGAGCCAAAGACTGTGTCCAAGGACTCCACAAGAGAAAGAACAAACGAAATATGTTCCTTATGCTAGTGCTGTTGGGAGCTTTATGTACGCTGTGATGTGTACAAGACCTGACATATGTTATGCAGTTGGAATGGTGAATAGATACCAATCCAATCCAGGTCAAGCACGTTGGAAAATTATTAAATGAATACTAAGGTATCTAAAGGGGACTGCTGATTATACGTTGAGTTATTATGGAAAGGATCTGCAACTCAAAGGCTATTCTGATGCTGATTGGAGAGGAGATTTAGATGAAAGAAAATCTATCTCTGTGTTTGTTTTCTTACCGAATAATGGCACCATATGTTGGAGCAGTAAGAAACAAAAGTGTATAGCCTTGTCCACGATGGAAACTGAGTTCGTGGCATTATCAGCAATAATAAAAGAAGATGTTTGGCTTAAGAGATTATTGGATCATTTAGGTGTTATTTGAAGTGTTGCAGATTCATTGTTGGTTAATTGTGATACCCAAGCAGCAAAAGTGTACACCAAATATCCAAAATATCATGGCAAGACCAAACATATAGATACCAAGTATAATTTTGTCAAGAATATGATTGCATGAAAAGATGTGAACTTACAGTACATGTTACGCATAGAATGGTAGCAGATCCTATGACAAAGCCAAAATCTAGAGATGTGTTTTGTGGCCATGTAAAATCTCTAGGATTGCGTTAAGTCTGATGTACTGGATTGTAATTTCCCTTAAATGTTCACATTTGATAAATTTGTGTTTTTCATCATTAATGCCTATGAATCTTTGTTTGATCTTTATGCATCTTAATGCTCAGTGCATTATTTTAAGTTGAGAAAGTATGTCGGACAAATATAAGATTAGCCCACTCACACGGGTAATCACCTCTATTTACTGTGTGATAAATAGAGATGAGACTGTTTTTAAGCTTTTATCTAGGTGATAATTGAGAGCTCAAGCTTAAAATACGTATGTCTCCTTAACTGGATGTTAAGATGAGGACATAATACTTACTATGTCCGAAAGTAAAATACCCCACATATTTTACTTTATCTGTCTATGATGTCAGATGTGAGTTCTGATTAATTTTGTGAATGAGTAGATACGTGAACTCAAGTTAGACATTGGGTATGTCTGAACTATTATCTGTACGGTATTGAAAAGTGTAGACATACGCTCCATGGGAAATGAGTTATTACCGTAATACGTATTTCATACTACGTATGCATGAGACGACCAATAAGAGTGGCAAAAGTTTGATCTCAACTTTTTTATGTCGTGTAAGACTCTTGAGGAAAAGAGTTCCTCAATTTTTAGTCCCCTCATGACTTTTACTTATTCTCAAGATTTCTATTTAGTGTTTGCTATCTTGGGATGTTGCCAATGGTCATGAGTTGATTCGATCTAATGGGGCATTTTTAGAAAAGCAAGCTGAACTGAAATTGAGAGTTTGAAGGGAAGAGGAAGATCGAATTTGGAGAATCACATTGTAGTTTTTTATATTCACTGGTTAACCAATTATGACTGTCTTTGTGATAATCATAATTGTGAATACAATATATATATATATATATATATATATATATCATTGTTTGAAAGACATCAAGAGAGATATAAATCTGATCGATCGATTTAGGGTACTAAATACTAAATCTACTCAAGAAGTGATGCCCATTATGAGCTACTATATATTCCTAACAGATGTATGGCAACGAACTCTCAAAGTATGCTGGTCGCAAGGATTATTCATCGGTATGAATGTTGAAGAGAGGTAAAGAGAATCCTGTTCAGCCCACCATGTGCGAGTGGGAGATGATGGTTTTATATGAGATGGGCTTAAGGCTCGTCCGCCCATGTTGGGCCCAAAAACCCGGCCCACATGAATAGGGCCGTGGATGGAGGGACGTATAAAAGGGATGAGAAAGAGGGAGAAGACACCTTTTGGAAATCAACGTACGTACGTCTTCTCCCGCGCACTCTCTCTCTCTCCAAAAAGAAAAGAAAACAATAAGCGTTTTTTTTCCCTTCAAGGAGTCATCGGATCGAACAGGGCTAGACTCTCTTCCTCTTATCGGCGTCAGTGTCTAATCTGTGGCTAACAAAGTACGCTTGAATCCATGGTGTGCTTTACGATCGGTGATACGTGTTTTTTTTTCCGGGCTTCATCTTCCGCATTGCTTTAGGGGTTCGATTTAGTGTCGAATCCGATTTTCGGGGATCCGTTAATCCCAACAGTGGTTAAAATCGACCGAACCCGATTTTAGCGCAACCCAACCTACTAGGTAGCGTTTAGGGATTTTAGCGCATTTGACCCATGGTCGATAATTTCGATCCACGTTTGTGTATCTCTAACTCATTGGCAACTCTCAGTTGTCATAAAAATCTTAAGGTTTTAATTACGGGTACCGGGTACAGGATTGATAGAAAATTGGGTTAATGTCGTTCAACGCGAATTTTGCGATCATGTGGAATCACCCACCATTCAATTACGTTATTCCATCGAATCGACCTATATCCGAGCACTAATCGATTGTAACGGTGCCATATTGACCCTTACCGATTATTACGGTCGAATAGTCGATTTCTGATTGAATTTTCAAGTCTGTCGTGTTTATACCCTTAATGGCTTCACATGATAGATTAATTATCTCGCGAGTGATCAGCTTAAAGAAAAAAGGACCATAGCTGTGTTGGCGAAAAGCCCAGTTCATATTATCGAAACATGGTCGAAATTCAGGATGTGACAGAGTATTTTCTTCATAGTCAAATTGTGGGAGACTTTGTGACTACACGTGCCACTTTTGTGTTATGTGATATAGCTCACTTGATAATGCCGTGCGACTATGTACTTATCAGTATATATGTCAGGTCATTTTTCCTAATGATCATCCGGTGAACATTGAAAAATGAATGGACTATACATACTTTCTCAACGAAATTACATTTATCTTTTCGCCCACCTTATTGTATCTTGAGTTTCACCTCATATGGCTCCTCCTTCAATTCTTTTGGTGTCATCGAGTCCCTTTCCTCATTCGAGAATCTCCTTTCTTCTTCCACTCTGTTCTAGGAATTTATCCATTTTTCAGGGTCTCAAAGGCGCAAAGAAACAAGAAATGGATTAGGAATGACTCAGTTCCATTAGAAGAGCAACTGATTGTACGACCACTTGTTAACAGGATAAGCGAAGCACCCTACTCTGTTCTCAAAGACAGTTTACATGTGCTGCATCATTGGATTTTATTACATCATTTGCAACCTACTGTACCATTATTCAACTGGCTAACACTAGACATAAGCTTATCAGCCAAAGACCGTTATCGAAAGGAATACTTTCAACTTGCAGCAGCATCGATACGTAGAGATGTCATCGATTCAATACTTCTCTCTGAATCTGGTTTGTAAAGCTGGATATGTCGTCCATTCAGTGGTTGAATAGGTCTAGCATTATCCCAGGCACCCTGCAATTCGTAATCATGTTTCGAACATGAGAAAATTACACGCAACATGTCGTAGAGGTAATCTTAATAGGGGATGTAACCACTAAGGTTTTGATGGAAAAATGGGGCCGAAAAACTTAGGGCACTTACATCGTCAACGAGACGTCTCAGCGACGCGATTTGTTCCTCTGTGACACTGCTGGGCTGGTGAACATTGAACAAGGAATGGTTAGTTCAGAAATTACTTACAACATTGGAATTTACAATTTTTAAGCATTGCTGATCTGGTGAAACATCGACGCCTTCTGGGGTTTACCTGCTTGTTGACGATCCATTTGACACCTTCTGTGCAGGGAGGAGTGGTGAGAGAGCCATCGTATCTGTAGTAACTGTGTTCACCCCTGATGATCTCCCTTGGGTCAATAATTCCCACTTCTATCACTTCCCCAGCTTCCATCTCTTCTCCATGTGTTTCGCATGTTATGCGCCTCAACACCTGCACATCGTCAAATTATGCTTATCGCTGCATTTGATCGAATACACATGGATCGACAAAAATTGGTCCAACAACAACATGTCCGACGCCAAGAAATGCTCTTCGTTTCTGTTCTGAGGTTTAGAATTTGGAAAGTACAGTATTCATGCTGTGATTCTACCTGTATACAAGTGACAACAACAGTCCCACCCTGTGTTTTGTTCGCCTTTTGGGGCCATTCCTCTTACATGTTTCGTTGTGATGAAAATTGAATTTGATGTAGTAGCTATTGCGATTGTAATGTAATAGAACCGCAAGAGTGTCACCATTTACTTGCTATTTTGTGAATTTTATTATGCATACATATGATATACTAATAATATATTAATATACAACAAAATAATGTTAGTTGGTCACATTATTGCACCTAAAAATTGTCAAATGCACCATCACAGAAATATAATTGTAAGATTGTTATTGTATTACCAATAAGATTATCTTTAAATGGAGATTCCCGAAAGAATGAAGTAAGAATATATTAACCTTCCATCGTCTACAACCTTTTAAAGAAAATAACTCATCTTTGTCGTCCACTTTAGTTTATTCTTCTCATAAAAAAAAAAAAAAAGAAAAAACCTTTTCAACGGCTCAAACTGTAAATGCATACAAAACATAAAAAATACCCACTGTTTTAGATTAAAAAACTACTCGACACCCAAACAATTGAACAAATAGTCAAATTTTAATGCAAATTTCATAGCGGCGCGCGCATTGATTCTAGTTGTTCTGTATAAGAAATTTTTGCATACCTCTTTAATAAAAGCATTTGGTTCGCCTATCTCGTACAGTAGTCCAACAACAACAGTGTTGCCCGCAACCTCTTCATGTAAAGTTGAGTGAACCATGTGAAGCTCCAATTGATACCTACACAAAAAGATTTTCTAATTTCATCAACATATTGAGCAACAAAGTGGGACAAGTGTGCTGAGAATTCTAAAATTAATCACAAAAGTGAAATCAAATCATAAAAATTACAAATATTACAATCAACCTTCAGAGCGTATCAAATCAGTGCAATCAAAATACTTCCATTAGCTCCGTTAATATGAGATGTTGAAAATACTAACACGGCAATTTTTTTAACATTGTCTTGAGGACACAGGGAGCCTGTGGTGCCAAGTGTAGATGCCAGATGAGGGTAAAAACCGAAAATAAAAAATAAATAAACAAAAACCAGCCAAATAAGAAGGAAACTACAACTTGGGGGGGGGGGGGGGGGGGGGGGGGGGTTGATCCTCCAAGTTTTCTTACATGCAATCCAGACCTCTAACTTTTGTAATTTGTGCATCAAATCCTTCGATCAACTATTTTAACTAAATTATCAAATTAATTAATGACATGTGACTTATGTGACAAAAATTGACACATGATGCTAACACGGCATCAAATGAACAGAAAACAAACCGGCAAAACAAGGAAAACGAATCCTAATTTGACATAACATGTTATGATGGGTCAACAAAGCACTCAATTGCACACATCAAGAAAGTCAAATTATTTGATTGCACAAATCCAAAAATTTAGAGGATTTAACTACCAGAAAAAAAAAAAAAAAGAGTTAGAGGACTGAATTGCATAACCCAGAAAGTTAGAGGACTTAACTACCCAAAATAAAAGTTAGAAAACCAAATTGCAAAAACGATAAAACTTTGTACTTAACCCTTTCTTTTTTCCCCCCTAAGGTTATGCTTAGGAATGCAATTGTCATTTTTCCTCAACAATCAGCTTTTCTAAGATCTTGGATAAAATTTTCAAATTTGCAAGACCCTCAAAGCTGTAACAGCCTAGAGCAACTTTTAGGAAATTAAATTCCTTAGCTCTTAGGTGCGGTAACGTTGTTGCAATGTTACTATTTTATTAAGCCAAGTGGCTTGTTAATTTGGCAATAATTTTTAAAATTATAATTCCTCAAAGTAGGGTAAAACGCTATTCTGAAAATCCCTATAGTTGTGAACCCGACGTAGCTGTAAGTAAGGAGTTTGCCAAACACTTCGTAAATGTTACAGCAGTACTTTTGAGAAGTATTGAAAGTAGCATACTCGTGTTCATACGAATTGAGAAAGAGAGACCTTTTGCCATCGATGGCATGCTCGGAAGGGTGGTGCCAATGACATTTTTGCAAGAAGTATTCTCTACCATCTACCTTGATCGACCCTGCCCTTCCATCGGCCCACCGAAGCTGCAATCGATACAAAGAAAGTTGCTCAGTAATTTTTCTCTATTGATATTTTCTGGTCAAGGAGAGACCGTTCATCTTCCCCGGTTGGACACTTATTACAGATTAAATGAAGTGAAAGGGCGAATATTTACTAGCTTTTACCATAGTCATGGGGGTCCATAATGAGATTCTCATTAAAGCTTCTGATCATTTTGTATTATACATGTCGGAGAAGGTTTAGAAAAAGAAAAAAGAAACAAACAAACAAACAAACCCAAGTCATAAGGGAGTTGAAGTTGTTCCAAGATCCGTTTTCCTATTCAGTAGTCATATCGATTGGGAGTTACTCATGCATTTTTTTGCATACGTAGGACACAGAACACCTTGCAGCATGGCAAGGTCTAAACTCCACTTTAAAATCAGAAAATTAATCAATTCAAATCTTGAATATCTTGAAAATTATTTAAGTGACTTAAAAATGACGTTATTCATACTTTCTGAAATGAAATATTAGAAGTTCAAGATAAATATTGCGTCAAATACCTACTCATTTGCTCTTGTTAAAATTGAGGATTTAACACTTTTCGAAGGAACCAGGGCTTGGAATTGTTAGCATTTCCCATGTTAGCATGTTTTTCGAAGAAAAAAAGGCGGGGATCATCATAATTCTGGTCGGATTTACCTGAAGATCATGGCCTCTATTCTTGACGGAGGCATAGGTTGGCTTGTAATTCCTCCTTAGGTCCCCCAAGTGTGGAATCACTTCCACATTCTCTCTTGCCAAGTCAATTGGAGATTGCTTCCGTCCTTCACTGCATGCTCTCCATTTTTCCTCCAGATATCCCCAGTTCTCTGGTCCCCTCTCGCTCCCGACTATGTAACTGAAGCCAGTCTCATCCTCTAACGCCCCACGAAATCACACACGCGCAGAACGACGTCGTCAAAATCAAAAGCCAAAACCACCATGACATACATAGAGAAGAGAGAGAGAGAGAGAGAGAGAGAGAGAGAGAGGAGTGTTTACCAACTTCTCCAGATGGGGTCGATGCCGCATGCAAGTACGTGGCAAGAAAACTTAGGAGGAGAGCGGAGAAGACTAGAGTTTTGCTTTGGCTTTTCATCTTCTTTTTCCCTTCTTCTCAAAAGGATTTCGGTGCAAGCGAATACAATCACCCAACTAGAACGAGACGCGATACAGGAGGGTAATGCCTCAATCAGTTTGTTTTAGTGAAACCTTCTAACTCCCATTTATATAGGCGTTTCAACTTTCAGTGAACTTCGACCAAAAAAAAAAAAAAAAAAAAAAAAACTTTGAGTGAACAGTGCTATGCACGTGAACAAATAATGAAGACGTGAGGAATCTGTCCATCTGTCTGTCTCACTTAATGATAACTTAATCTATAGTCTAATAGTAGAGAGAGAGGAGTGATTACCAACTTCTCCGGATGGGGTCGATGCCGCATGCAAGGACGTGGCAAGAAGACTTAGTAGGAGAGCAGAGAAGACTAGAGTTTTGCTTTCGCTTTTTATCTTGTTTTTCCCTTCTTCTCAAAGGGATTTCGGTGCGAGCAAATATAATTATCCACCTCGAACGAGACGCGATACAGGAGGGCAATGCCTCAATCAGTTTGTTTTAGTGAAATCTCCCAACTCCCATTTATATATGCATTTCAACTTCGAGTGAACAGTGCCATGCACGTGAACAAGGTGGTTCGGTAAAGATTGTGCGACTACGACAAATAATGAAGACGTGAGGAATCTGTCCATCTGTCTGTCTCACTTAATGATAACTTAATCTATAGTCTAATAGTAGAGAGAGAGGAGTGATTACCAACTTCTCCGGATGGGGTCGATGCCGCATGCAAGGACGTGGCAAGAAGACTTAGTAGGAGAGCAGAGAAGACTAGAGTTTTGCTTTCGCTTTTTATCTTGTTTTTCCCTTCTTCTCAAAGGGATTTCGGTGCGAGCAAATATAATTATCCACCTCGAACGAGACGCGATACAGGAGGGCAATGCCTCAATCAGTTTGTTTTATTGAAATCTCCCAACTCCCATCTATATATGCATTTCAACTTCGAGTGAACAGTGCCATGCACGTGAACAAGGTGGTTCGGTAAATATTGTGCGACTACGACAAACAATGAAGACGTGAGGAATCTGTCCATCTGTCTGTCTTACCTATCGTTAATTAATCTATAGTCTAACAGTGCATAAATAATCCGTAATCTATCACGTGCTATAAAAAGGTTATGCAAGTTCTAGAGAATTCATTACTGAAAGGGCATTGAGCCAACTGATAAGTCCAAGACGTAATAAATAAAATCATTAAGAGGGTAGTTCTTTTTTATAACCTAAGGGCACGGGCGCCTGTCACGACAAATTTCTCCCATACATTTGTGGGATGAAAAGTGGGCCTTCAGAGCAGTAGGGTGAAATGTGGGAGATGCATAAGGGTTGATACAATGTACAATTGGTTGTAGAAGTAGGGTCGAAAATTTTATGCTAAATTCCGGAGATGTGTTGATTTGTTACGAAATCGCACGTCGATTCTAGAAAAAATAATGCTCACAAACAATTCATAGGGCAAAATATGATAATAAAATAACAAAATCAGAAGAATACGCCAGAAAATTTATTATCGAAGTTCACCCAAACCACTAGACTTCAAAAAATACGTCTTTGCACAGAGGCACTCTACGAATCCACTAGACTTCGAAAAAAGTTGGAATACAATGATAATTTTCTCTCAAGATCATGGCACAAAGAGATTGAGAACCTTCATTAAGAAAAAAAAAAAAAACTCACTTCTTTTCTCTTTTTCTTGTCTCCCTATTTACTTTTTCAGTGTCTTGACGGTTAGCATCTTGCCATCGCTAATATAAAAGTATCACTTTTAACCTAAAAGCAAATCTAATAGAAAAAACAAAAAAGCTCCTAAAAAATATTTGGCTTCATCTATAATAATCTTTCACTTGAAGACAAATATACCCAAGCACCAAGCAACTTTGCATCCATCTTCTTCAAAAAAATAGTAGTTGAAAAACTTGTGCCTCTGCAATACTCCTCATCAATCAACATGGAGTAATACCAATGGTAGTAGTACAGAAAATATGCTTCTCTCTGTCTACTACCTTGGTTAACATGTTAGCTGGATTCTTCAAGCTATCAATCTTCTATAGCTTTAACTCATTATCTTTCAATGCTGACCTGATAAAGTGATAATGCTTCTTAATATGTCTAGTCCTTAAGTGATAAGCTGCATTATTTGCTAAATGCATTGCACTTTGACTATCACTCTACAGTATACTAACTAGCTATTTTCGATGTAACTCCTCCATGTAATCTTGTAACCATATGATTTCTTTGGAGGCTTCTGTGATTGCCACGTATTTTGCCTCTGTTGTTGATAAAGCCACTACTTTTTGTAGTTGAGACACCCAACTCACCGTTGTACCTGCAATTGTAAAGACATATCTAGTGGTACTTTTACCACTATCTCAATCACCCAAATGATCCACGTCTACATAACCTTACAACTCTAGAGATGCCACCATAACAAAGTGAGTAATTGGAAGTACCTGCTAGATATCTCAATATCCATTTCACTACATTACAATGCTCTTTGCTTGGGTTCTACATATATCGACTCATAACTCCCATTACCTGTGCAATGTCTGGTCTCATGCTCACTATGTCATACATTAAACTCCCCACTGTTGATGCATATAATTACCGCCATCTCATATTTCAAAGCTTGAGTACTTGGACACAGATCCTTGGAAAGTTTGAAGTGACTTGCTAGAGGAGTTGCAACCGGTTTTGCCTTGTCCATGTTAAATCTCTTTAACACCTTGTTTACATAGTCTTCCTACGACAACCATAATTTCTTATTTTTCATGTCCCTAATGATTTTCATGCCTAAAATATTCTTGGCCTCTCCCAAGTCTTTCATAGCAAACTATGATGATAACATCTTCTTCACTTCTACGATTCTCTTCGTATTGGAACTAGTCACCAGCATATCATCCGCATATAAAGAGAGATACATAATGTCACCAGCATCATACTTGCGAAAATAAATACAGTGATCAGACTCACAGTGTGCAAATCATTTTTCTTTCATGAAACCATCAAATTTTAGATACCATTGCCGCGGAGCATGTTTCGAGCCGTACAAGCTTTTCTTCAAGTGACATAGCATGTACTCTTTACCTTTAACTTCAAAACCCTTAGGTTGTGCCATGTATAGTTCTTCATCTAAGCACCGTGGAAAAACGTTGTTTTTACATCTAACTGCTCAAGATGAAGATCCTCCACTACAACTATACTCAGCGGAACTCTTATTGATGTCATTTTCACTACAGGTGAAAATATCTCGGAGTAATTGATCCCTTCTTTTTTTAGAAAAACCCTTGACTACAAGTCTCGCCTTGTATCTAATACTAGCATCTGCTTCATTCTTAATCATGTACACTCATTTGTTTAATAAAGCCTTTTTACCTGTGGGCAACTCGGTCAACTCCCAAGTTTTGTTCTGAAGTAATGAGCTCATCTTGTCTTTCATAACACACTCCCACTGCAAGTGAGATGTGTCTACCTTTGCCTCATCGTAAGTCTTTGGTTCTCCTGAATCTGTATATAAGATATGACTCAAAACAGTATTAGTTGATGGATCAAAAATTACTTTTGGCTTTCTCACACATGTAGATCTTCTCAATATAGGTACTTCAGGGTTGTTAGTTTGCTTCGAATCACTGCGTTCCTCTTGAACTACCTCTTCATTAATAATGGGCTCATCTTGAACCTCTCTTGCAAGTGCACTTTGATCTACTAGAAATATCTTCACTGGCATTGTGTCTAATTCAACATATTCTAGTTGTACTACCTTCTCATGCTCTGTTTGATGATCCTTGTACATCTTTTCTTCATGGAATACCACATTGCAACTGCGGATGACTTTGTTACTCTCATAATCCCAAAGCCTATAGCCATACTCGTCACCACCATATCCAATAAAGACACACTTCTGGGACTTAGCATCAATCTTTTTCCTATCCTCCCTATCAATCAAAACATATGCAATACAACCAAACACTTTTAGATGTGAATAATCAATCTTTTTACTTGACCACCATTCTTGTAGTATTTCTCCATCCAACGCACTAGATGGACTTCTATTGATAAGATAAATAGCTGCATCAACTGTGGTAGCACATAAGTGTAACGAGAGACTCGCATGTAGTCTCATGCATCTCGCACATTCTAGAATAGTCATGTTCATCATTTCAGCTACACCATTCTCTTGAGGAGTTCTAGGAACAATCTTTAACCCATGTATGCCTTCTCAACTCAAATATTCTGCAAATTCCTTACTTTTGTATTCCCCACCATTATCAAACTTCAGAGCTTTCATCTAATACCCTATCTCTTTTTCTACCATGGTCTTCCACATTCTAAATATTCTGAATACTCCTGATTTTTCTATAAGGGCATAGACCCAAGTCTTCCTTGTTGCATCATCAATGAAGGTAACAAAATATCTCTTACCACCATAAGAGAGTTCCTGAAAAGGTCCCCATACATCAGTATGAACCAACTCTAGCTTCTGGCATTTATTTTGTCATCCATTTAATTGAAAACTAACAACCTTATGTTTTCCATAAATGCAACTCTCACAAAAATCTAACTCAACTTTTTTCAAACTTGGAAGTAATTTCCTCAAGTGTAACTGCTTTACACCTTTTTCACCAAGATGTCTCAAACGATAATACCAAAGAGTAGACAAATTACCTGTAGCTATTGTAGTTGCAACCATATCACTGATATTGTCTCCTTGGAGAAGGTAAAGTATACATGTACGCTTTCCCTTTGCTACTACTTTTTCCCCCGAGGTTATCTTCCACTCTTCGCATCCAAAGGTTATTACCAAACCTTCTTGGTCAAGTTTACTGGTTGATATCAGATTTTTCTTTAATTTCGAAATATGCCTAGTTTCACGCAAAACTAGATGTCCTCCACCTGAGATGTTCACAATCACAGTTCGTTCAACAACAATGGGACACATGTGGCCGTTTCCCACCACAACTTGTCCGAAATCTCCACTAGCATAATCATCAAATATGTCTCTTTGTGAGGTGCAATAAAAAGAAGCACCGGAATTAATAAACCATTTATCTGTTGTCAAGTCAAACCCTACAGACGGCTAAGTATTGTTTAGGTGGTTAGTTAGAACGGATTAGCAATTTAATCATTCGATATTACATGTTAGCTAGTTAGAGTAGTGCAATTTGCAATAGATAAGTCATAGTATTTATTTAAATAGGTTCGGAATTTTTCCAAGCCCGTTTCGATATTTAATTAGGCTTTTCCGGCCTAAGTGTGTATTTTTGCTATTTATTGGTATTCTTTAATTAATTTTCATAATTATTTAATTTCCATAAATTAGACCGGGATAGCTGGTGACCGGAATTTCATGCTGATTGCAATGGTATGATTGGTTTATTTAATTGAGTGTTGAATTGTGCAAATTGAGTGTGATTTGTAATTTTGGGAATTTATCTCCAAATTTAGTAATTTCGGTATTTAATTAGAAAATACCATGCATCGGTTACAATACCAAAAATGTGTTTATCGATCATTGAAATTAGTGGGATTTTCAAAAGGGAAAATATTGTATTTTGGCTAAGGCCGACTGTGTATCCATAAACGATTATTTTTATTGAGAATAATAAAATGGTGGCATTCTCATATGGTGAGAACAATATACTATATGTCAACTTAGTACGAGCAGTATACTTTATCAGCTTAGAGTGAGCATCATGGGTATACTATATCAACCCAAGGGCTTTGATATGTCAGCTTAGTGCGAGCAATATACCGGTATACTATATCAACCTAAAGGCTTTGATATGTTAGTTTAGAATGAGCAGTATACCTTAGCAATTTCTAGTGAGCATTATCAGTAAACTATATCAGCCTAAGAGTTTTGATATGTCAGCTTAAAGTGAACAGTATACTTTATCAACTTAGAGCGAGCTATACTATCTATCTTTAGCTTAGGGTGAGTAGTTCTTGATGTGATCGGACTTTATAGATAATATTGAATGGATTGACCGAGTGATGATATTGATGACATGGAATCGACTGGATCGATTGATTGATGGCTCAATTGGATTAAATGATTTGAATTGTTGAAATGATTGGTTGAATGTGCAGATTGTACTGACTTGCAGGAAGGAACAGAGGCAAATGTAAGACCTCTGACTTGTGCTTGTTCTTGGATAGCCCTTGGGGCGTATTTTCTTCCTAGTCGGGACTTAGGGGGCGAGCTTGTTGAGATGTCGTCTCACCCCATTGTGCGATATCATTTTCAGGTCCCTAGATGGTGGTCATGGAGACCTTGAAGTCGTGGAGTCTAGGAAGGTGGAGACCGAAGAATTGACGAACGTGTCTAACTTGTGAGTCATAGGATAGTTCCTTTTTTGTTGAGTCGATATTTTTGTAAATAGTATGGTATTGTATATAAACCTGTGTGTTTATAAAAAGCTTGTTTTGGTGGTGAATTGTTGCCTGTTTTTCTCTCCCATCTTGTTGTTGTTTGGGAATTTAATTATTCGATTTCGCATGTGCATTAAAATGAATGGGTCGGCGACGCGTCCTAAGACGTCGGTATTTAATCAATCGCTGAGGGATGGGCATGCGCTCGGAGGATCGAGGCGTGACAAGGGCCTCTTGCTCATGGATTGAAGAAGAGAGGAGAAAGAGAGAATTCTTTACCAAGAGAGGACAAAGAGAAGGAAGGGGGGGGGGAGGCTTTGTGGTCCTGATTCGAAAACCAAATGTTATTAGAATCGGCTCAAATTTCAATATGTTGGTTGTGAGATTGATGGTTACAAGTTGATCAATTTCATTCATGGAGATCCTTCTTCAATTCTCCAATCGCAGTTAGAGTGTTCTTGCTCCATATGTGTTAATCCACCTCCATGGTGATGGAAATGCTATTGTATTATTGATGTTGAGACTCTACTACTTGATTATAGAAGAACTTTTGTGTATCCTACTATTCTTCATGATTACGAAAGTTTTTGGGCGGTCCATGGTTTTTCCCATATTGATTTTCCACATAAAATCTTAGTGTTGATGTTGGCTTTCTCTCATTATTATTTCAACATTATATTTACTTATTTTGAGGTTGTATTGTTGAGAAATACTGCTGATTGTTGCTAGGTTAAGTCAACTTTGGTTGGCTTAGTTTTGGGGAATATATTGATCTTGGATTGGGTTTAACTCTATGATTTGTTGCCCAGTTCTCTCAGCATGTTGCTATTTTGATTAGTGTCACGAAATGCTTTTATTACTTTTACGTTTAATGTAATCCATATGGTAGATCTTCCCTAGTGACGTGCACCAGAAGGATTTGTTAGGTAATTAAATAAAATAAGTTGCACTTTGAATGCAAGGTTCACATTGCTACTTCAACTACTGTCATAAGGTACTCGTGTTACTTTTATTGCGCCTATCCTAGACTACAAAAGTGACGTGACGGATCGATGATTTGGTGCAACGAACCCACCTATGATGCAAGTCAACCCAAGACTCAGAAAAATATCATGTAGAATTGTGGGCCTAATGTCAAAATTCACAAGAAGTTTGGCAAAATAAAATGAAAAATTCCAAGTACTTTCTGGTGCTTATTACTCGTGTAAAATGTCCTTGACGTGATTTTCATGTCATGAAACTACCCAACCATTGACTTTACACAATTTTATGCACGGTGTCCTTCTCTCGTTATCTTCCTCGTGTGTGAAAATGATTTATGATACAATATAGTACTTCAGCGTACATAATGCGAAATTAGATCAAACGTCAAAGGAATCTAAAATTTCGAGTTAAAACCGTGTCTCCTATTCAAACCAATTTTGGGGGTCAAAGCTCAAGTAATGTATAATGCGCCATGGATATTGTGTATTTTTGTTTCACAAATCAAGTCAAAATACTTATAGTTAACGATAGTATTAGTTAAAGAAAAGTGAACCGCCTTGAGGCAAATGAAGGAAAAATATTTTACTTTTATCAATTCATTCATAACCTTTCAATTTTGTTAATTGGGTCTTAAATATTTAATCAATATACCAATTAAGTCCATCCGGCCAATTTTGGGTGGAAGTTGTCGATGTGGACGCCAAGCGTCCCACGTGGCATGGCCACCGCTAACGTAGACATTTTTAGTAGTACTTTTATTATTTGTTTGGCTTTTAAATTTTTTTCTTTCCTTTCCTTGTTTTTTTCTTGGTATTTTAGGCTAAGGCTAGTGAGGGTCAATCAATCACCTCAACTATGGCCAACAAGAGTTGCCAACCAACCCTCACTGGCCATAGATAAGGGCCGTCGACCCTCTCCGACACTGTGTGAGGTCACTGGCCCTCAATCAATAAAAACAAAAAGAAAAAGTCAACAAAATGAAAGAAAAAAAATTCAAAAAAAAATTCAAAAAAAATATTATTAAAACTATACTCATCAGTGCCGACCATACCACGTAAAATGGCCAAAGTCCACATCAGTAATTTATAATCAAAATTGATTGAACGGATTGTCAAAAAGTTTAGGACTGAATTAGTAAAATTAAAATGTTTATGACTTAATTGGCAAATATATAGTAGGTTTAGGACTTTTTGGATAATTTTCCTTGGTAAACAAAATAAGCTAAAAAGGAGAAATAAATTGCAAGTGAAGAAACCACCTCAAGTAATAATGCAATAATCTTAAATGATGACAACAACATGTATATAATTTTCCCAAGTAAAAGGAATGAAGCTGTCATAATTATTAGTGTTCCTCTTGTGTGCGAAATGTTGTAGAAAAATGTTGGAGAATGTGAAGTATAAGAACAAATATTTGAGGCGTGTAAGCATTGTTTTTAAAAATAATTCTATCATTCGAAGTACAAATTCAGTTCGTAAGGCTCTAGCAGCTATCTTCTCAAAATACAATAAATTTTCCTCTATACTCCAAATAGAGGAAACAAGAACAACAACATTATATGTGAAAACCAGCTAACGGGTGGAAAGAAAAAAGAGAATTTCTTAATTTGGTAAATTTTTATTATGATTTGTAAATACTCTTTATAGACAAATACAGGAGAGGATTATTAAAGAAATAAATGAAATCAAATGTTACAAAGTCATTACAAATCGATTGCGGTCATACTTTCCATTAAAGCCATTACTAAATAATTGCTTTAAAACTGTTGAAATTTGCAATCCCCTACATATTTTAAAGAAGGTTTTAAACATAGACAAATAAATATTCGGTTAAACTTTGAATTATGCCAATTTATTGTATAGTGGCTAATTCAGACTTAAACCTTTCAATTATGTCAATTTAATCTTAAACATTTTGATAATTTGTCAATTTAGTCATTTCAACTAATTTTGGCTAAGAAACGCTGAAGTGGACAATTTCTTTAAAACAAATTTTATTGATATCTTTTTTATTCACTGATTTCACGCAACAAGAGCTAAGTGGCTAAAAATGGCATAGATTCTTCTCTTTAGATTAACCAAACTAGGAATAGTAACCCCACCAATAAACCATACACGTCGGCTGATTTTTGTTCACCTTGTTTACAGCCCCCAGGAAAAAGATTTCCTGAATCCTGACTAGAAATTCTATATCTGTTACTAATTTTAGTTCGCTGGCTTTTAGTTTACCCAAAAGCTGCCTGCTGAGAAAAATGTGCGGAAACTAATGGTTTTATGATTTAAGTCAAACGCAAGTGAACAAAATTACAAAACAAATTGACGAGAAATAATACAAAACACGATAGATTTACCTAGTTCAATTCAAATACTGAAACCTACTCTCTTCTACGAGCAGAGCAAACCACGAATAAATCACTAATTAATAGGAGAGTTACAAGGTTGCAGCTTATACACTCAAAGGCTTTGCACTCCTACGTTACCCTCAACCCACATTGTTTAGCCTCGCGAAAAAATGCCTCTGTTGGATGTAGGATTCTCCATTAAAAAATCACCGTGTCCTGAGAGCTCTTGTCGCGCCTAAGAACCCAGAGCTACTCTTTCGCTTTTGTACTTTCTTATACTGAGCTCCTTTCTTGTTGCAATTATGAAAAGGGAGCTCTCCTTGCAGCTAGAGAGCCTGATTAGTTACGTGGGAGCCATCATTGTGTAGTTCACAGAACGAGTCGGATGAGAACCACCCAAATGCTTTTTCGTCATCTTCTCTCGCGTCTCACCAACTCCAATTTCAGTTGAAAAGGGAGCTCTCCTTGCAGCTAGAGAGCCTGACTAGTGACGTGGGAGCCATCACTGTGTAGTTAACAGAATGAGTCGAATGAGAACCACCCAAATACTTTTTCGTCATCTTCTCTCGCGTCTCACCAACTCCAATTTCAGTTGAAAAAAGAGCTCTCCTTGCAGCTAGAGAGCCTGACTAGTGACGTGGGAGCCATCATTGTGTAGTTAACAGAATGAGTCAAATGAGAACCAACCAAATGCTTTTTCGTCATCTTCTCTCGCGTCTCACCAACTCCAATTTCAGTTGAAAAGGAAGCTCTCCTTTCAGCTAGAGAGCCTGACTAGTGACGTGGGAGCCATCATTGTATAGTTAACAGAATGAGTCGAATGAGAACCACCCAAATGCTTTTTCGTCATCTTCTCTCGCGTCTCACCAACTCCAATTTCAGTTGAAAAGGAAGCTCTGCGTGGCCAAATGAGAGCTGCAATGCGTGGCCAAATGAGAGCTGCAATGTGTGGCCAAATCCTAAAACACGAAAAGGAACCACAAGGAGAGACATTTTGGGATTTCTTTCCTCACATAGTTGGTGAAGATATTCTGACCAACTTTGAAGCCTCTGTCACAAATTCTGAAATCGTTCGGATCGGGTCTATATCCTTCAATGCGGATTGGGTCTTGTGCACGGATTCAAACTTGAGACGTATATTCTAGCACCGCCACTACTGTGAATCTTTGCAGGCTGGCTGCAGCAGTGAGGCTCATCCTTTATTTGTCTGCGGTCCCTGCTTGCTTTGGATCTACCAGTAACACATCCTTTATTTGTCTGCGGTCCAACACTTTAATAGTGGAGATTCGTAGCAACCACCTTTTGAATCGATCCGTTTACTCCTGTAAAACGAGGAAAACACAAATATCTATGAACTACAAGAATTCTAGCGTTAAATGACCTCTTTGCTTTTAGTCCAGTAATTCAAAAAATGCAAAATTTATTAATCTTAGATTTTACCAAAACAACTTTCCTTTTTAATCGGAAATCTTAGTTTTCGAAGCTTTGAATCTCTGCACCCGTAACAAGGGCACGAATGACCCGATTGAAAGCAGCCTGTCTGTATAGAACCAAGAGCAGCATTATCTTTTTTTGAGGTAAAAATAGCAGAATTTTAAGGGCTAATCATGACAAAAAAGTTTGGCTTGAGTGAAAGCGATGGTAATGCTCTAGAGAAAGCAGAAAGAAATGCAATAGGAACTCTACAATGGCCATTCTATAACAGAAGAAACAGAAGAACATATACCTCTGGAGATTTACAAAAAACAAGCCTCATAAGCCTGCCATGGATTACTTGGTCTTGATTTTGTGCCGTCACTTACTGTGGGGCTTGATCCAAGTTCTCCTTTTCGTTGCAGCGAGAATAAAAAAGGCTCCCTCCAACCTCCCACCCGGTCCGTGGCCTCTTCCACTCATCGGTAACCTCCTCGAACTTGGAAAGCTTCCCCACCAGTCTCTTGCTAGGCTAGCTCGCACTTATGGCCCCATAATGAAACTTTGGCTCGGCTTTGTAACCACGGTTGTCATTTCTTCTCCAACACTCGCCAAAGAAATCCTCCAAACCCACGATGCTCTGTTCTTGAATCAAACCATTCCTGATACCATCACGGCCCACAATCATGATCAATTCGGCTTGCCTTGGATACCCATTTTGCCTCTCTTTCAAAACCTTGAAAAAATACACAACTCACATCTATTGTCGAATAAGAAACTTGATTCCAACCAGCACCTTCTCAAGAAGAAAGTGGAAGAGCTTGTTTTTTACGTTCAGAAATGTGCGCAGAATGGTGATGTTATAGACATTGGCGAGGCAGCTTTTAGGACAAGCCTTAACTCTGTCAAACACGGTTTTTTCAATGGACATGACGTACCCTTCAAATTCAGCTAAAGAGTTGAAGGAGGTGGCGGGGCAAATCATGGCTGAGGTTGGAAAGCCAAACCTTGCAGATTACTTTCCTGTGCTAAAGGAGATTGATCCACAGGGTTTGAAGCAGCGGACTGAATTGTATTTTGGCAAAATGTTTGATGTCTTTGATGTTCTCATCAAGAAAAGGTGGCAACAGAGGATGCAATCTGGTTCAGTTGCTAGCAACGATGTCTTGGATGCTCTTCTTGATGTAATGGAAGAGAAGAGTGAGGACATGGACATCTCTCTTGTCAAGCATCTGTTCAGGTATTCAAGCTTCTCTTTGTTACCATCTGATTTGTAGAACGATATTTATTCCCATGTCGTAATTGTCTAACTTGGGGAAAACACCGTTGCACGCATGATGATCTTGTTTTTATAGTTTTTCGTATAATTTGTCGTGTGATTAGTGAGCACTTAGCATAAATAGAGCAACCATATGGAATCAAAAGTATTGCTCTATTTCAACTTGCTTGTACTTGGTTTCACTTCTTTTGATGAAAAAAATGAATCTAAATATTTCCGTCATAAGTACTTATCATGCTCTTATCTCTGTTGCAATGATCACTATAGGATTTTTTGTTGCTAGTACTGAAACCACTTCAAGTACTCTAGAGTGGGGGATAAGTACACTAATGGTGTCATAAGTTGTGTACGGCGTTCACTTTGGTGCCAAAAGATTCTGCCGGATCACTTAAGTGTTAAATCGGAGAAAAAACGATCATTTTGGTGCCACCGGCGAAAAATTCCAGCCAAAATGATTACGTGGCATTTATATTTAAAAAAAAAAAAGTTGATTGGCTTTTAACTGACGTCGTTTTTCATCCTCTTCAAGAAACGACGTCGTTTTTCCCTTATACGTGGACACCCTCACAAAAATGATGCCGTTTAGCTCGTACGTGGATTGAAATTAGGATTAGGGTTTCTTCCTTGCCGCTCGACCACCGTTGCTCACCCACCAACGCTCAGCCACCGTCGCTCAGCCACCATTGTAGATGCTCGACCAGGCGAGAGATGAGAGAATGAGATTGTTGCTCAAGCAAAAAGTGGCAAAAAGAATAGGAGGCAAGGGCGGAGTCGGAGGAAGAAGAGAAGTCGAAGGTGCTGCTACTGGTGCGCCGCCGCCGCCGTTGCCACCGCTGCTGGTGCCGTTGTTGGTATTGCTACTGGTGCACTATTGGTGTTGCTACTGGTGCCGTTCGCTGCTGGTGTCACTCTTTAGGGAAGAAGATGACGTGCCTCCTCTCTCTCTCTCTCTCTCTCTCTCTCTCTCTCTCTCAATTTGGGATTTAGGGTTTCGATTGGGGGAAAGAAGCCAAACGACGTAGTTTTTGTGGTTTAGATGCTAATTGTGCTCTCCGGCAAGCCACATTAGCTTAAAAAATTAATAAAAAAAGGCCACATCGGATTTCCGGCTAGTCAGATCGGTATTGGCACCAAAGTGAGCATTTTTCAAATTTTTTGGCACTTAAGTGATCCGACAGAAACTTTTGGCACCAAAGTGAGTGTCGTACACAACTTATGACACCATTAGTGTACTTATCCCCTAGAGTGGGCAATAGCCAAGCTGCTTTGTAACTCAGAGAAGCTATCAAAAGCCCAAACTGAGCTCCATAAAGTCATTGGCAAAGGTAACCAAATGGAGGAAGTCGATGTACCTCGCTTTCCGTATGACAAGCTATTATAAAAGGAACTTTCCGACTTCACCCACCATTTCCACTTCTTCTACCACGCAAATCTGAAGCCTACACATAAATAGGCGGTTTCACCATTCCAAATGGTACCCAAGTTCTTATCAATGCATGGGCTATAGGAAATCCTAGCATTTGGGTCAATCCAAATGAGTTTGTACCGGAGAGATTTCTAGGATCTGAAATAGATCTCCATGGAAAATATTTCGAGCTTGTTCCGTTTGGTGGTGGCAGGTGAATTTGTCCAAGATTGCCTTTGTGGGTACACGGTCAATTCGAACCAAAAGACTCATACCTATCTTTTTCAAACCCCATTACTTGATATAGTACTTAAAATCCATTTTCGATGTTAAAACCCGACACCCAAGATTTTCTAAATAAATTTCAAAATCCACCAATTTTGGAATTAAATACTCAAAATTCCAATCGGCACTCAATTTGCATGACTAACACTCAATTGCAGAAATTAACCACATCATTGCAATCAGTACAAAATTCCGGTCACGTGATCAAAGCAATTTTAGAAAAATAATTAATAATTAATTTTAGAAAAATAATTAATAATTAATTAATTTCGAAAATTAATTAATTAATTCAATTTAATTTCTAAAAATACTAACCTTGGCCAAAATTATTAAATTAAATACCAATACAGACCCGAAAAATTCCCGAACTCTTCTAGATAAACAGTACAATCTATTTAGGCCTTAGCTAAACCATGCTAACCACCTAACATCTCAATTAAATAATTAAATTTCTAATTTAATCTAACTGACCACCTAATCCCTAATTAAATAAATCTAAACACTTTCTTAAGCGTCATTAACCTACTAAGTAGAGTTTAAAGTATAAACTCATTGATTAATTACGGAAACTGGTTCACTGCGACGACAACGCGACGACTGCCGAAATCCAAACTTTCGGCAGCATCGGCGAACACTCGGGCCGGCCCAAAGGCCTTGCAAGCCCACAACAAATTGCTGGGCTTGGTCTAGGCTTGGGTTAACTTGTTTCGCGGGCTTGGGCTTCAAATGGGCTTGACCAAAACTGAAGATGGGCTGCTAAAATTCACTTGGGTTGAAATTGCATGAAGATGGGCTGAAGACACGGGCTTGAATCGAGCTGGACCAAAGGCTCAAACTGCGGGCTGCAAAGAGTTGGGCCGATTGTGCAGGCTTCTGGGCTCGAGCAAAGAAGGAGCTGCTGGACTGACTTCCTCGGGGCGACCAAGAAAATTGCGTGGGCTTGTGGGACTGAAATTGTGTGGCTTCGCTGGTCTTTGAGCTGGGGGAAAAGACGCGGCCACGGATCTGCTTCGATGGAGGGTTTTTGCTGCTGGGAACAAAAACCGATGGAATCATAAACGGCTGTAGGGGTGTGAGGCGACGGAGAAGCGGACGAGGAAGCAGCTCGGTGGGGATTTCTTCGGTGAGGGAAATGGGCTGCTCGAATGAAGACGTGTGGGCTCAAGATGCTGAAGGTTTCATGGTCAACAAGTTGGGAAGGGGTTTCTTTGGTTGACCAAGGAGACGTGTGGCAAGCAGAGGGGAAATGGTGGGTGGAAGTGGGCGAGCGTGAGTGGAGTAGGGAAATGAAGGCTTCAGTGGAGGCATGAGGCAAAGGGAGAAATGAAAGCAAAATCAGAGAGGAAATGTGGGTATGAGTCGCTCGAGTAAAAGAGAAGGGTGGGCCGTGATCGAGAGAGAGGGAAACAGTGAAGAAGGGAGAGGCGGCTGATAAACGTGCAGGGGAAGTCACCAATTAGGGCCAAAGTCAATAATTTATCCTTTCAATTTAATGCTTTGCCCTCCCTCCCTTTCCTTCAACCTTATCCCATGTCCCTTAATACTTTCTAGCCCAATTTTCATCAAAATAGTCCAAATTGAAGCCAAAATTGAAGTCGCTTGCAAAGCTCCGAATTTCCTCAACTTCGGGCTCAATCCTTTCCGAATTTCTCAAATTCAACATCCAATTTGGATGAAGAAAAAGTCCGTAGAATTTCTACAAGTACCCCTCATCAAATAGCTCGGTATAGAAGTAAAAAAGCTTCCTTCAAATCAGCCCGATCAAATTTCCATAACGTCTGAAATGATTTTCCACAAAAATCTCGGAATCTCTAAAAAATCTTCAGAGGATCAGTCGACGTTTCTAAAATAGCTTGTGACACCTCAAAACTTTCAATTTTTGAAATCGGGTTTAAATTCGCGGTTATTTTCAATCCAACGCGCATATATGTTAACTAATCTTTATATGACTAACACTATCTAAATTCAATGTAAGGTTGAAGTTTATAAATTAAGTGAAGAATGTAGGGAAGTCACAATTAAATCAGATTGAATCCATGCAAGGGCCCAGCTTTGTGTTCTATGTGTGAGAATTTAGTAGGACCACCGCAATTTATTCTAAAAGTCAAATCGTTAGATGAGGGCATGGTTATTATTTACATATTCTAACACACCCCATGTGACATCCTAATTTTCGACCTTGTCCCGATAATATAAATTGGGCTTTTCATTGATGTGCCTATAGTCTTTTTGTCTGAGCTGATCACTTAGGAAATAACTAATCTATCAGGTGAAGCCGTTAGGGAATATAAACGCGACTGATTTGAGAATTTGATCAGAAATTGACTGCTCGATTGTGCTAATCTACAAGGGTCAATAGGGCATTGTTAAAATCAACTAGAGACCGGAGATAGGTCGATTCGATAGAGGTATGTAATTAAAGTGTGGGTGATTCCACCTAATTGCACAATTCTTATCGAATGCACTAAACCGATCTTTCTGTCGATTATGTACCCAGTGCTCGTAATTAAAATTTTGAGATTTTCACAACAACCGAGAGTTCGGTGAGCTCCCAGCTTGACCGCCAGCTTTGCTCGTCCTAGCTTCGATCACCCCTACTCGCCTAGCCGCCCGCCTCTCGCCTCCGTTAGCCTGAGCAAGCTCACTTCAGCCTCAAACAGAAGCAAGGCCAGGAGGTTTGTTGGGCTTTTCGGGCCCTTCTGGACTTCCTTTGGTGTCGCCATAGACCCAAGTCTTGCGCACCTCCGCGTCGTCGTCACCCTGAACCAGTTTATTTGCTAATCCGGTGAGTTAACCTCATAAACCTTAATTAGGGGGTTAATTATGCTTAGGGAAGGGTTAGTTTAAGCTAAGTGTGATTAGTGTAATTAGTTAGCTTGTTTAGTTAAATTAGATTAGTTAGTTAGGTCAATTAGGTGGTTAGTTGAGTTAATTAGTTAGTTTAGTAGGTTATGTACATCTAGCCTTGGTAGATTAATTTAGTTAGTCCAATTAGGTGGTTAGATTAGTGTATTTAGCTTAACTAGTGCTTTATTTAATTATTTTGCAATTTATTTAATTATTTTATAATTTATTTAATTATTTATTAATTAGTGGAAATTATACCGGGATAGCCCGTTGTTAGAATTTCGTGCTGATCATCGTGGTGTAATTGGTTTGCGCAATTGAGTGCTAATTTATGCAATTGATTGATGATTTTTTATTTATTATTTCAAAAGTATGGAATTTTGGTATTTAATTAAAAAAAATATCGGGTGTTAGTTTTTGATGCCATAAATGTTTTTAGGTACTATATAAAATAGTGGGATTTTTAAAAGAGAGGATATCACATTTGGCCAAGCACATTATTTAAATTGACGCATTTGAATGCAAAGCACGATGTCCTTAGCTGGGATTGGATATGCGTGTGATTGTTATGAGAACCTGTCACAAGCTTTTATTCTGGACAATGCTCCTTTGAGAATGCCCCACATCAACGAATGCTGGTCGCAATGGAGGCTGGGCCGATGCTCCTTTGAGAATGCCGTCTAGAAGTAGACGTTGCTATGCTCGATGGGGTAAGACGACGCTCAGCTATGTCGGAAGACCACTGACTGTTGAGTCGACCGTGGCTGTTGGGTAGTAACTAATTGAAATGCTTGATTGAGTGAATTGACCGCGCCTGATTATGGGACAAAATTGTATGGCACGGAATGGGACATGTCATAACGATTTGGCCTTATAATTAAGACCTCTGTGATTAATTGAGATGTAAGTTGAAGTGTTTCAATTACTCAGTACATTAACTAGATGCATATGTTATATGAACTGTACTGATGTGTAGGGAGGTGTTGAGGCGAAGTAAGTCTCATTTGATGTGTGCTTAGACTGCCTCTAAGTGTATTGTCTTCCTAATTGAGGTTTAGGGTGTAGACTTGCTGATACATTGTCTCACCCCATCATGGTTTAAATTCTTTACAAGTCCCTAGATGGAGGTGCGCCACGTCCATTTTGGGTGGCTATAGGAGGCGAAGACTGAGCATACCATCTTCCCTGTCCTCGGGAATCCTTGGACCTGCGAGCACGTCGTGACTATGATCTGGGTCGATGAGGGCCAACCTCAGTTGGTACCTCATCGATTCAAAGCTTGGTTTCGTCATGGGCCTAGTGGGGTTCGGGAAGGTCCTGCGGATGGTTTTGATGGACCTGCCGTCAAGGGTGAGGGTGAGGTGGTACTCGACCCTGTTGTGGACGCCGATATATCACGAAGAACCAGTTGCCCAAGGATGAGCAAGAGCCCGAAATAGAGGAGGTAGCTGACCCTCTAAACCTCGACATCCCTAATGGTGTCGTAGTGGACTTGAATCCCAAGTAAGAGGGTTCGGGGTAGGGTTAGCTTGGTAGTGCTTTATGGATCTTGACCTCCTATACATAACTTTGTAGGGCTGACCTGGTTTGTTTATATAAGTGTGTTTATGAAATTTGTTGTCCTATTTTTCTATCCCTTGTTTGTTTGTTGTCTGAAGATTGTTTATTTCGCTTCCGCATGTGCATAATCGATTGGGTCGGCGACGCGTCCTGGGAACGTTGCAAATTAGTCGACCACTGAGGAATGTGCACGCGCTCGAGGTTCGGGGCGTGAAACCCCTTCACGTTTAGTCTAGTCATTTGCCTAGTACTAAGCATAGAAAATATTGAGGCCTAGAAAGACTCGAAATTAGGACCTCCAATGCTAATTTCATGTGAAAATTTGGTGGGATCACGGTTAACTGTTCTAAAATTTTAAGCTATTAGATGAAGGAATGGTTATTATTTGCATATTCTAAAACTTTGCTTGCCTGGGAAGCCTATGCAACCTAACGCCTACTGAGCTGAAAGAGCTTGCTTTGGGCAAAGAGAACATTTGTTTGGGTTTTTCAAGGAAGCCAGCTCCAAGATCTCTTGCGGTGGATCTCGGAGAACAAGTACGAGAAGCGAAACGAGGGACAAGGTTTCCTGTTAGGGGGCTAGGCCTTGTAGACGCTCATCCTGTCGCAACCCCTCAATCTGCGCGAGTCCCACCGCTGACGAGCCCCATGTTTGGGGACCACTCGTGCAACAAGTTACTAGTGGTGGAGGTGGCGAGGGTCGGGGTGGAGGATCCGATGGGATGGGGTGCAGGAGGAGGCGCTGGCGAGGGTGCAGAAGGAGAACGTGAAGGGAGGGCGTGGAGGAGTTGTCGGGCCGTGGCCGACGAAGGGAAGCAAAGGAGTGGGAGAGTCAAGGAGCCCGTGGAGAAGGCGAAGAAGTCTCAACTTGGCTGGGCTAGTCCATGAGATTTTGCAATTGCAACATGTAGATGATGGTTCGAGTAATTAATTCGTAATGGCGTATATGATCTGGTTACTAATAAATTCCAGACTCTCTCATATGCAAATGTCTTTCGGAAATCTTCTTTATGCCTTTCATCAAATATGCCGTAAATTTATGACATCCCTGATATTTTGTCATGGATGCCTTGTGTATTTCATTGAAATTTATGCAAAGAGTAGTGAAAATCATTTGTATTTCATATAAGGAGTGCATTTTGTTGGAGAAAACTTCCTTGAGTGTTTTGAAACTGATAAAATGTTTCCATCAGTCTAGTCTGAAGACTTGTAGACTCTTCCATCAAAGTCTGAAGAACTCCGGATTGCCAGACTCAAGACTCAAAGTCTATCCTCATTGATAGTTTCTAGACCATTGAAGAAGACTTATCCAGACCTGGATGTTTCATCAAGGATTTGACTTTATTGACTGGAGTAGATCTTCTGGCTAGATATAGTATGACGGAATCCTTTATTCTGATCAAGACTGATTTGGGGATCGTGGATTCGTTGATTGGCAAAGTATACTTGGAATGTTCTACTTATGAAAACTAAGAACCTGATTGTATGGGTGAGCAGGATTGATGGGCTATCATCATGTTCCTTAAATAGCTCGAAGATCTTCCTATTTGATTATGTCCAACGGGTAGATTGGAAGAATTCCTTTGGTAAGTGCCAACGAGTATGATGGCATAAATGAGTATATAAGGAAGATGTTCCAGTTGTTCAAGTGTATGCGTGATAGAAGAATTCCAAAGTCTGAAGCTCCTTGTTCTTAGTCAATTAAACTGCTGAGCGAAATCTTGTACGCAAAAGAGAGTCTATATCATTGAGAGACCTTGAGGAAATGTAGTAGAGTCTCTACACTGTGGATTCAAGGAAGAGCCTAACTGTAACATCTCTTTTGTTCATAGTGAAATCCAACCAATGGGCTGTCAGTGTGAAAGAGTGGACGTAGGTTTGGATTAAGCCGAACCACTATAATCTCTGTGTTCATATTCTCTTCTCTACACTCTTTTACTTTGATCGTAATTCGCTTTGAGAATTTCCTTTTCATAATCTATTGTTGATTTGTATTACACATATCTCGCAAAATTGTTTCTGCACCTATTCACCCCCCTCTAGGTGCTTATACTAGCTCTCACACATTTGAGGTTTTAAAAGTCTCGAGTGTCGACCTTTTAATATAATATGATGTAAGATTTATCGTTTGTTAAATCATTCATCTCGATTATTTCACTTACCGAGCATTTTCTTCATAGTCAAATGTGGGAGACTCGTGACTACACGTGCCACTTTTGAGTTATGTGATATAGCTCACTTGATAATGCCGTGCGACTACGTACGTATAGGTATATATGTCGGGTCATTTTTCCCAAAGATCATCCGGTGAACATTGAAAAATGAATGGACTGTACATACTTTCTCAAAGAAATTATATTTATCTTTTCATCCACCTTATTGTATCTTGATTTTCACCTCATATGGCTCCTCGTTCAATTCTTTTGGTGTCACTGGGTCCCTTTCCTCATTCAAGAATCTCCTCCCATCTTCCACTCCGTTCTAGGAATTTATCAATTTTTCAGGGTCTCAAAGGCGCACAGAAACTGGAAATGGATTAGGAATGACTCAGTTCCATTAGAAGAGCAAGTGATAAAGTGCACTTTTCCCTTTTGTACGACCACTTGTTAACAAGATACGCGAAGCACCCTACTCTGTTCTCAAAGACAGTTTACATGTGCTGCATCATTGGATTTTATTACATCGTTTGCAACCTACCGTACCATTATTCAGCAGGCTAACACTAGACATAAACTTATCCCCCAAAGACCGTTATCGAAAGGAATACTTTCAACTTGCAGCAGCATCGATACGTAGAGATGTCATCGATTCAATACTTCTCTCTGAATCTGGTTTGTAAAGCTGGATATCTCGTCCATTCAGTGGTTGAATAGGTCTAGCATTATTCCAGGCACCATGCAATTCGTAATCATGTTTCGCACATGAGAAAATTACACGCAACATGTCGTAGCGGTAATCTTAATCAGGGATGTAACCACTAAGGTTTTGATGGAACAATGCGGCCGAGAAACTTAGGGCACTTACATCGTCAACGAGACGTCTCAGAGACCAGATTTGTTTCTCTGTGACACTGCTGGGCTGGTGAACATTGAACAAGGAATGATTAGTTCAGAAATTACTTACAACATTAGAATTTACCGTTTTTAAGCATTGCTGATTTGGTGAACCATCGACGCCTTCTGGGGTTTACCTGCTTGTTGACGATCCATTTGACACCTTCTGTGCAGGGAGGAGTGGTGAGAGAGCCCATGTATCTGTAGTAACTGTGTTCACCCCTGATGATCTTCCTTGGGTCGATCTCCCCCACTTCTATCTCTTCCCCAGGTTCCATCTCTTCTCTATGTGTTTCGTTCGTTATACGCCCCAACACCTGCACATCGTCAAATTATGCTTATCGCCGCATTTGATCGAATACACATGGATCGACATAAATTGGTCCAACAACGACATGTCCGACGCCAACAAGTGCTCTTCGTTTCTGTTCTGAGGTTTAGAATTTGGAAACTACAGTATTTATGCTGTGATTCTACCTCTATACAAGTGACAACAACAGTCCCACCCTGTGCTTTGTTCGCCTTTTGGGGCCATTCCTCTTACATGTTTCGTTGTGATGAAAACTAAATTTGATGTAGTAGCTATTGCGATTGTAATGTAATAGAGCCGCAAGAGTGTCACTATTTACTTGCTATTTTGTGAATTTTATTATGCATACATATGATATACTAATAATATATTAATTTACAACAAAATAATGTTAGTTGGTCACATTATTGCACGTAAAAATTGTCAAATGCACCATCACAGAAATATAATTGTAAGATTGTTATTGTATTACCAATAAGATTATCTTTAAATGGAGATTCCCGAAAGATTGAAGTAAGAATATATTAACCTTCCATCGTCTAGAACCTTTTAAAGAAATAACTCATCTTTGTCGTCAACTTTAGTTTATTCTTCTCATTAAAAGAAAAAAAAAAAAACCTTTTCAACGGCTCAAACTGTAAATGCATACAAAACATAAAAAATACCCACTGTTTTAGATTGAAAAACTACTCGACACCCAAACAATTGAACAAATAGTCAAATTTTAATACAAATTTCATAACGGCGCGCGCATTGAGCCTAGTTGTTCTGTATAAGAAATTTTTGCATACCTCATTAATAAAAGCATTTGGTTCGCCTATCTCGTACAGTAGTCCAACAACAACAGTGTTGCCCGGAACCTCTCCATGTAAAGTTGAGTGAACCATGTGAAGCTCCAATTGATAGCTACACAAAAACATTTTCCAATTTCATCAACATACTGAGCCGCAAAAAATGGGACAAGTGTGCCAGGAATTCTAAAATTAATCACAAAAGTGAAATCAAATCATAAAAATTACAAATATTACAATCAACCTTCAGAGCTTATCAAATCAGTGCAATCAAAATACTTCCATTAGCTCCGTTAATATCAGATGTTGAAAATACTAACACGGCAATTTTTTTAACATTGTCTTGAGGACACAGGGAGCTTGTGGTGCCAAGTGTAGATGCCAGATGAGGGTAAAAACCGAAAATAAAAAATAAATAAACAAAATCCAGCCAAATAAGAAGGAAACTACAACTTTGGGGGGGGGGGGTTGATCCTCCAAGTTTTCTTACATGCAATCAAGACCTCCAAATTTTGTAATTTGTGCAGCAAATCCTTCGATCAACTATTTTAACTAAATTATCAAATTAATTAATGACATGTGACTTATGTGACAAAAATTGACACATGATGCTAACAAGGCATCAAATGAACAGAAAACAAACGGGCAAAACAAGGAAAACGAATCCTAATTTGACATTACATGTTATGATGGGTCAACAAAGCACTCAATTGCACATATCAAGAAAGTCAAATTATTTGATTGCACAAATCCAAAAAGTTAGAGGAGTTAATTACCAAAAAAAGAGTTAGGGACTGAATTGCATAACCCAGAAAGTTAGAAGACTTAACTACCCAAAATAAAAGTCAGAAAACCAAATTGCAAAAACGATAAAACTTTGTACTTAACCCTTTCTTTTTCCCCCTAAGGTTATGCTTGGGAATGCAATTGTCATTTTTATTCAACAATCAGCTTTTCTAAGATCTTGGATAAAATTTTCAAATTTGCAAGACCCTCACAGCTGTAACAGCCTAGAGCAGCTTTTAGGAAATTGCATTCCTGAGCTCTTAGGTGCGGTAACCTTGTTGCAATGTTACTATTTTATTAAGCGAAGTGGCTTGTTAATTTGGCAATACTTTTTAAAATTATAATGCCTCAAAGTAGGGAAAAACGCTATTCTGAAAATCCCTCTAGTTGTGAATGTGACGTAGCCATAAGTAAGGAGTTGTCGCGACTTCTTTTTTTTTTTTTACACCCGCAATCGGATACGAGCGCCTAAGGAGGCTAATGGCTCAGCTGAAATTATTAAGCCCGGACTCTCCCAAGTCCACCAATTCACGACTTAATGGTTCAAGTTTTTAACCTGTAAATTATTTTTAAAACGGAGTCGCCACTAATCAGTTTGGGGTGGGTCGATTAGAAACCCAAGCGAAGTATCGGGAGAAGTACTCGCTCCGCGCAACTTGAGAGAAATTAGGATCGGGACTTGATTACACTAGTTAATCACTAATGCCCTTTCGGTACCTAATCTTGTTTAAACCCTAAGGCTTTTTGGATGTTCAGGGAATTTTCCATGCATTCTTGCGAGGAAAAACATTTTTTGAGTCATTTTCTAATTTTTGGACGCAAAAGGGATTTTTTGGGATTTTTTTTTTTGGAAAAACACAAGTCTTTTTGGCTTTTCTGAATTTTTTTGGCTTTTTCATAAATTTTTGGCTTTTTTTTTTTTTTGGATTTTTGGCTTTTTTTTATTTTTTTATTTTTTTTGGAAAATAAAATATTTTTTAATATTTTTCAAAATATTTTTGGAAAATAAATTATTTTTTATTTTTCTCGATTTTTTAGAAAATAAAACATTTTTCGACATTTTTAAAATATTTTTCGATTTTCTGGAAATTAGAACATTTTTTAATATTTTTTTTGAAAATAAAACACTTTTTGATTTTTTTGAAAATAAAATATTAATTATTTTTTTTATTTATTGGAATTATTTTATATTAAAATAACAAAATAACACCGACCCGGGTCGGATCCGTGGGTTGGGTCCGACCCGGGCGACCCACCGCGGACGGGCCCACGTTGCAGGCCCTACTCGGGTTTTTTTGTCTTTTTTTCTTTTTATTTTATTTTATTAAAAAGGCGCCGTGGCCGGGCGTTTAGAGACGCCCGGCCCGACCCGACAACCCGCTCCACGACCCGCTCTCCGGCGAAACCCTACCCGACCCGCTCCGGCGCACGACCCGACTCGCGGCCGCCCCGGATCGCAAACCCTACCCGATTTTCCAGTCCGGATCCGCCGCGACCCGGAAAATCGCAAACCCTAGGGTTTGCGAATCCGCGGCGCCGGGGTGGAGACCGAAGCGATACGGCAGCGACGATGACCACGGCGGTGATGGCGACAACGATGGGAACCACGACGACGGCGACGCCGACAGAATGGGGGTGCGATGGGCGGCAGGGACGACGGCGACGATTTTTACCTTTTCTTGAATGGAGGTGATGACGGTGACGACAGGAGTTGATCTACGACGGTGACGGCTACGGCGAGGGCAGACTGATGGCGGCGACCATGGCAGACGACGACGGCGTCAACGAGGCTTGGGCTCAGTCGATTTGATCAGGGCTCTCTCTCGGGCTCGTGGGGGACAGCAGCAGCAAATGGTGTCGGGATCTCAGTCGGGGCGAACGGCGGTGGCATAGCGTCCGGCGGCAATAGCAGCAGCTAAAAAAAGACCATATCTGAGGTGCAGATCTCACGAAACCCTACCCTCGGCCTCAATCTTCTCTCACTCAAGCCAGATCCGAGCCTCCACCGGCCGGATCTGACCTTCTCGAGGTCGCTTGCCGCCTGCCTTCCCCGAAGTCTCTCAGTGGAGGGTGGGCTGAGCTCGTGACTCGAGCTCTCTCTCACTCGCTCGTCGAATCCTCCCCCGAAGTCTCTCAGTGGGAAGATCTCCAAGCTTGCGATGCCGATCGTCGACGGAGGTGCTCCTCTATTTATAGGCGAGGAGGAGGCCGGTCGACGGAGGTTCGGCCGTCGGCTCTCGCACGCCGACCGGCCTTGGGTGCTGCTGAACCGGCGTCAAATCTTCCCCCTTCCACGGAGGCATGCTCGCCTTCAATGTTGCGTCCTCTCAGCCATCGGCTTACGCTCCTCTCTCTGTTGTAGGTTGTGCTCGAGCGCGTCTTCGTTGCCACGCGTGACCTGCAGAGGCGGAAGAAGGAGGAAGGAAGAAAAAGATGGGAGGAAGAAGACAGAGGAGAAAGAGGGGGCCGGGCCAGGGGAGAAGTAGGTTGGGCCATAAGGGCCCATGCGAGGGGGGAGAAAAAGGAGGGGGGCTAGGCGCGAAGGCCCAACCCCGATGGGCCAATTTTGCCTTTTTTGTTATTTATTTATTTTTTTGTTTGTTTTTTTCTTTTTATTAACTACTTATCCAAAAAGACAAAATAAATTAAAAACTTAATTAATAAAATTAACCTAATTAAAATTGAGGTGTCAACAGCTGCCCCTCTTTGAAGGTGAGCTCGCAGAGGTTGCATTCAAAGACAGACTGATGCCTCAATTTTATCCATGCATGCGTAGTAGATTATATTTTATTTGGAACCTATTGTTCTATGTAGAAAAAGAGCAATATAACATTACATATACTAAGACAGATAAGAAGATACCTGTAATTACTTACCGAGAGTGAGTGAGATAGGGTGTGAATCCCGAGTTTTGGCAAGTATCAAGGCATCATCTTACCTGGTGATATGATGAGGTTGCTTTTCCAGGACTCAAACCATTCTTTGGTCGCCTGTTAAAACAATCAATAATTTGTCTAGGACCCGAACCTTTCTTCGGTCGCCTTGACGGAAGACTGCTCTTCCAGGACCCGAACTATTCTTCGGTCGCCTGTTGGAGTAATCAGTGGTTTGTCTCGGACCGGAACCATTCTTCAGTCGCCGTGACGGGAAGTTGCTTCTCCAGGACCCGAACCATTCTTCGGTCGCCTATTAAAACAATCCATGATTTGTCTAGGACCCGAACCTTCTTTTGGTTGCCTTGACGGGAGACTGCTCTTCCAGGACCCGAACCATTCTTCGGTCGCCGTGACGGGAGACTGCTCCTCCAGGACCCGAACCATTCTTCGGTCGCCTGTTAAAACAATCAATAATTTGTCTAGGACCCGAACCTTCTTTCGGTCGCCTTGACGGGAGACTGCTGTTCCAGGACCCGAACCATTCTTCGGTCGCTTGTTGGAGTAATCAGTGGTTTGTCTTGGACCCGAACCATTTCTTCGGTCGCCGTGACGGGAGACTGCTCCTCCAGGACCCGAACCATTCTTCGGTTGCTTGTTAAAATAATCAATAATTTGTCTAGGACCCGAACCTTCTTTCGGTCGCCTTGACGGGAGACTGCTCTTCCAGGACCCAAACCATTCTTCGGTCGCTTGTTGGAGTAATCAGTGGTTTGTCTCGGACCCGAACCATTCTTCGGTCGCCGTGACTGGAGACTGCTCTTCCAGGACCCGAACCATTCTTCGGTCGCCTGTTAAAACAATCATAATTTGTCTAGGACCCGAACCTTTCTTCGGTCGCCTTGACGGGAGATGCACCGACCTTTCTCAGGGCATCTCATTTGTGGGTGCCTGATTTGTATCGAGGACACCAGTTGGTACCCGACCTTTCTCGGGAGATGCGCCGACCTTTCTCAGGGCATCGATTTGTGGGGTGTCTGACTTCTGTCAAAGACACCAGTTGGTACCCGACCTTTCTCGGGAGCTGCGCCGACCTTTCTCAAGGCATCGATTTGTGGGGTGTCTGACTTCAATCGAAGACACCAGTTGGAACCCGACCTTTCTCGGGAGGATGTGCCGACCTTTCTCAGGGCATCAATTCTGAAAGATACCTGGACATTCACAAGCATATCAAAGAGAACCTGGATATTCACAAGTACTAACATGAAGGATATTTGGGCCTTTGTAGGCGTCGAAATGGGTATTTGGCTGACCATAGGCATTGAAGGAGTATTTGGATGATCACAATTATGGATTTTTGGGGGATACTTGGACATTCACAAGTATTGAAGGGTACTTGATAATTGGAAATATTGAGAACATACATTGGATATTTGTGAAGGTGTCGCACCTCCTGGTAAAGGGGAATATTGAGGGCATACCTGGGATATTCGTAAAGGTCTCTCACCTCCTGGTAGTGGGAATATTGAGGACGTATCTTGGATATTCATGAAGGTCTCTCACCTCCTGGTAATTGGGAATATCGAGGGCGTACCTGAGATATTCGTGAAAGTCTCTCACCTCCTGGTAATTAGGAATATCGAGGGCGTGCCCGAATATTCATGAAGGTCTCTCACCTCCTGGTAATGGGAATATCGAGGACGTACCTGAGATATTCGTGAAGGTCTCTCACCTCCTGGTAATTGGGAATATCGAGGACGTACCTGAGATATTTGTGAAGGTTTCTCACATCCTGGTAGTATAAACTTAAATGTAGCACGAGGCTTACCTGGATGGCCGCAGGCACTTAAAAAGGGTGGAACACCTGGATAGCCACAGGTGTACAAAGTACTGGAATACTTGGATGAACACAAGTATTTAATGATACAACCTGGGACCACTCAGTTGGTCTAAGTGTAAGAAAGCATACTTGGGTAGGCGCAGGCACACAAAGCAGTGGAATGCTTGAACAACTGCTATTATTTGGGGACAACTTGGGCAAGTTGAGTGTCATGAAAAGGAAATACCTGGACAACGGTGGGTACTTGACGATATGGGGATACCTAGACAGCAGTAGGTATTCCAAGAGATACTTGATCAGCCACAAGTATCAATACTCTGAGGACAACTCGGACAGGTCGAGTGTCAGGAAAAGGGAGTATCCGAATGGTGGCCGGTACTAAAAAACAATGGGATGCTAAGACAGCAGTAAGTATCGAAACTCAAGGGACAACTCGAATAGGTCGAGTGTCAAGAAGAGAGTACCTAGACAGTGATAGGTTCCTTAAGACAAATGGGGATAGAGATATGCTTACCTGGCAATATCTCTGATCTCTAAGAGTATGTCTGCTATTTGCACAGTATGCACACATGATTGTATATGCTGTAAATTCATGAGTTCAAATGAGATTCATGCATGATAATTTTGTTAGTTCTGCATCTTTTGATTTCCATTGGGGAAGATTTTGAAAGACAACATTCATTCGGAATATAGATGCTTCGAGCATGCCAGATGAGAGACTTTCAATCTGAAAGGACTTTTCACTCACTCTCATGGAGAAGGCTATCCTGACCATTGATGCAGGATTTATAAGGACCACACTATCTCACTGTCATCATGTCAACAGGGGTCTGAGTATTCTCGCAAGTGGTACGACTTTACCAATGTGAGAGGTCTTTGTTGAAATTGTGATGAGAACTTGGTCAACGGCTCATCAAATGGGACCGTCGAGGTTAAGGCTTATGAACAAAGTGCCGCATGATCATCTACGGGTTTACAAGTCAAGAATCCTGCGAAAAGAGATAGAGTAATCTTGCTCGTACTTCTTCGAGCGATACTTATAGACATATGAAATCCTACGTTAATCGAAGTGCCCCTAGTCTGAAGAGACTTTTACAATGGGATGCAGTGTAGGCTTGATTCATGTGTAAAAGGGTGAGAGCTAGTGATTGCCTTGGCATTTGTCACCAGTCTTTCTTCTCACTATCAAATAGAGGTTCTATGGGCGACAACAGCAACATTTTCTCGGCTGTATTTTTGACTGGGGGGCATTGGCCTTGCTTTTACCAAGCACACTGCTTTTTTCATGCCCCTATTTTTTTATTCCAGTTCTCCTTTTATGGGCATTGACCTTGCTTTTACCAGGTACACTGCTTTTTCATGCCCCTATTTTTATTCCAGCTCTTCATTTATGGGCATTGACCTTGCTTTTACCAGGTACACTGCTTTTTTATGCCCATGTTTTTTTCATTTTTGTTGTTGGAGGAACTGGCCTAGGCAAGTTCAATCGAAGCACCGTTATTAGACTCTTGAGTCTTCATCTTCAGTAGGCGCTCTGGGCTATGCTGCGTAAATGGCAGTAACTTCTGTTTTGCCTCCATGTGAGGGTGAAATTACAGACTCAATTGGGTTGTACAATGAATACAAGTGCATAGAGAAAGAATTGCTCTTCGTCATTCTAGGGCACTTAAATTAACGTGAGCGTTCATATGCAATAAGGACACCCGAAGATTGATGCAAGTGCGAGCAAGAAAATTTCTATTTCTCTTCTCACCTTGTGATGCTGCTTTGTCTCCGATCTGCCCCAGTGTGGGGTGGTTCTTGACGGGGGTATGAGAGAAGCTTCACCAATGTATGGGGCTCAATGGGGTGAGCGATGGAATGCCTCTCACTATTTTGGTTATCATACCATTCGCGAGAGAACTCTTTACCCCGCAGCCATGGAATCTTCTACACTCATCTCACAAGTGTGTAGATGGGGGACTGTGTGTAGGATATGGCTTGCTTGTCATCATTCTGACACGCCTCATCTAGCATGCTCAATTAATCTTGTATTCTTCACTTAGCTGTCTATTATGATAATCCTTAGTGGAATCAGTGACTTAAATAGACAAAATCATCATGTAGAATTCATCTAGAAATGACATGCAACATTTTGAATATGATGGAGTTTGAACTTTTCAAAACAAGTGAATGGTTTTGACTCAAAAAAGACCCTATTGACAACTTTAGGAGTTAATATAATGGTGTTTCCAAATATGTTAAATTTTGAACATCAAAAGGGTTATTCACAAATGGGTGTCGATACTCATCCCTATTGATTAGGGATATGACACATGAAGGATGAGCCAAGGATTGGGAATTTGATCGGTCATCTCTGCTTTTGCCCCTGTAGAGGAGAAGATGTACAAGTAGATCAATTAGTCTGGCCAAAATCAAATGTGAGTTGAGGCCTGAAGATTTTCTGTCATTTGCTTTGGCGATTACTCAAGACGTCATTTCGTTTAAGAGAGTTTGTCATGCCTCTCATTGATTTGTTATCATTGCTTTTGACAGTTAGGTGCTCCTACAACAATCGAGAGGGAATGTGTTAGTCATGAACTCCTTCAAGAGTCGAATAACTGGAATCGATACAACTTTACCCTTCATTGGTTTGTAGATGATTGGGTGAACCTGAAGTGAGAGGGGGACACGAAGTCCTATGTCTCTTGCTTTGCCAGGTCAATTATTCTCTGAATTGGCCCCTGGATGACATGTCTTTTTACACGAAGCCAGGTAAATTTGATGTAGGTCATTTCCATGTACTAGCTTGGCCAATATTGATTTGCCTAACCATCAAATTTGGCTCTTGAATCATGGTGCTTCCTGCCAATAGGGGGAATATGTCAAAAGTGAATTCAAAGAGGGGGGAGTATTGGAAACGATACCAAATTACTCTTCTCCGAAGTTTGTGTTTGCTGACTCCTGATGATGTTTGAATGTCGATGACAGCCTTTTCGTCTTGGCATAGTTTGACATTTCTTTCGATTGGCCTTCCTCACTTGTGACCATGTATGCATGATTGCTGGTCGTTGATTCATCTTCAACGCCTTCCTTCTGTGGAATTTCTCCTTCTGTCTTTAACTATAGCATCATTGGGCAAAAGTCTTGTACCTCAAGCTTCTATGGAATCTAAGATGCACAATCAAAACCTCCAATTCTCTGATGGCAATTACTTCTTGCGAGAGCATGCGTCTGAATAGGAAGTCAGGTTTCTAGGTCCTCATTTTGAATAGGGGCTAGAGACTACTTCAACTGTCTGGATTTCTTCCCTGTTGACAGTAGCCAATTCAAAGAAAGAGAAGAGATCCCTTCCTTGTGCTTCTGGGCTTGTTGAAGCTGGAAGTTCCGTTAATGAAACCACAGCATCTGGTTGCTCAAGCACATTGTGGGGAAAGGATATTGCTCTGGCTTGTAAAGGAGTTGGGCAGGAGCAAGGTGGAGTGCATAGAGCTCTTGGGAACGGCTTGATTCCAACCGTATGCCTGTACCTATTACATCCCTCTTTTGGTGTAGGATGATTCTTTCTATTTGCCCCTGTTTTCTTGGCATGGTGTCTTTGAATTTGGCGAGTTCACCTGATGTGCTTGCTTCAAATGCCCCCTATCACACTAAGTCAAAGGGGACGGGAATGATCTTCTGAGACATGAAGTGAGTGAGTCAAAAAGACAAACATGGTTAAATTTATCATCTTGTTTTAACAAAAGCTTTTGGGTGATGAAATATTTTTTTATTTTCAAAATACGTCTTTGGGGGGAAAAAGCATGAGGAAGCCCAGCCCTTAGTATTCTCCTTGGATGATACATTTTTTTCATGGTTGGATAGCATCACTGGGCTGGTTTGGAGTACCGCCTCATGCTCTTAAAAAAAAATATTATAACTGTACAATATAGTACTTGGAATACAACCGTAGCACACTAGATAAGATAAGAAACATGAAATTATAAAAACAAGTAAAACCCATGAAAACTCCTGTGTAAAGGAGTGCTTTGATAATGTTGGTTCTGAAATCAAGCGCCTTTGAGTTCCTCGCCTCCAGTAGACTCGAAGTATTCACATGAGAGGACCACTTCATTGAAGCTATGGAAATGCAACCCATACAACCAACAACGATGCTTGCGAGGTAAAGCCCCTATGAATAGCTTTATCATTTCTTCTTCGGCCAGCTAAGGGTAAGTTTGCATCATAAAAGCCTCCCACCTCCTTGCATATGCTCGGAAATCCTCCATTGCTCTTCTTCTGAAGTGAACCAAGTTCTGACAAGGCACTTCAGTTCCAATCTGGCTTTGATACTGAAGTAGGAATGCAGAAGACAGCTCATTCCAATCTCTCATAAGGTAGATATCTGCTGTGATGAACCATTGTAATGCAGATCCCGTAAGACTCTCTTGGAAGGCCTGAGTTGTGAATGACATCGGGCCATAGTACCGACTCGTTTCAGCATGGAGGTACTGCAAGTGGGCCACGGGGCAAGTCGTGCCGTTATACTTGCGGAGATTAGGTATCCACATCTCTCTAGGGGTGCTGATCCTATGAGTACAAGACGGGCTTGATGTATCCTGGTTAGGCCACTGGTTTTCCCACTGCATATCTGTTATAGTGGTGAATATTTCTGTTTCAGGGAAGTTGGATTCTACCGAGATTACCCCATTGCTTTCTTCTTGGTCAAAATTTCCGAATGAGGATAAAGTATTGAAGCTATCCTCATGGTCAGAGGACAAGCTTAGTACTTCATTATGATCATAGCGGATAAAGACGTATGCTTCCTCTTCTGACGGGCCTTCATCGTCGGATGAGAGTAGGAAACAGTTATATGATGAATCGTCAGTTTCATTGTCGAAATAACGCTGGAAGTCCTTGGGATTGTATACTAGAGCTGGGAAGTCTTCAGGGTTGCACTCTAGGGGATTGTAGCCTTCAAAGTTGTATTCTTGGGAATGCTCGAAGCCTTGGTGCGGTGGCTCGTCGGCAGGTGATGTATTGATCTGCTTAGGCTTTCTTTTCTTAGCCTTTAGTCCAGACCTTTTGAGTAAGGCCCTTCGTTTTGCCAGCTCGATTCTGTCAAGGGAAGTGAGAGACATTAGAGTTTCACTGTCTGATTCGCTTTCCAAGTTGATAGGGGTAGGTATTTTTTGGACCCTAGCTCTTGGAGTAAGCTTGGGGAGTCGTCCAGTCGTGCCCCGGTCTTGAACATGCTTTGTGTCTTTGATCTCGTACAAAGGCTCCTTGCCTTTCCTAGTGTGAAATTTTCCAGTAACAGGGTGTTGTTCAGCTGCCCATTTATCATGCAAGGCTTTATTGACATGCTCTTCTCCTATCTCAGCGACTAACGGTTCCTCATGTTCCGCGATCATCAGCTCTTCGTAGGGCAAGGCTATGTTAGGGATGATGTCAATGTCATATTCTTGGTGAAAAACATGAATTAGTTCCCTCCAGGTTTTAAGGGGACTAATCTTCCTGATAATGTACCATCGCAAGGCAGGGCTAGTCAAGCTCGATTGGTACGATTGAATCATCCTTCGAACCAGGTAGGCTTGCAAGTAGGTCTCTGGGTGGGAGGTATCAGCATACCTTTCGCATTCAGGTGCTTTGAGTTTTTCAGGGATCTCAATGCCGTCGTAATTGGACAGGTCCATGGGATTCTACTCCTGCAGCTAGCTTAACTTTTTCATGATCCTTTCAAACTATCTATGGTACTGGCTATTTTTTGGCAAATTTGCAAGTGTCATGACGGTTTTTGAGGCAACTATAGAGTTGGGCTTAGCTTGAGTGGATTTCATTTGTCTTGAGAGTTGTTGAAGGACAATGGACATCTGTCCTACGCCGTCTTCAATGTTAATAAGGCGATTTTGTACATCATTCTGATCAGGTCATATTGCATGAGGCCATTCGCGGGTGATTGGTGGCCGGCGATTCATAATTACCTGTTCGTGGTGAAAACAATGAATGAGCACGACAGTAAACAAAGATTGACCCATGGCAATCTAACTGTTTTTTTTTTTTTTTATCAAAAGAGGATTTATAGACTGCAAACTCCTGACTTGAAATTGAAATGACGGGATGAAATACTAGATATTAAACAAAAGTCCCTAAACAACGGGACAAAACTTTCACACTATTAACACTAAGGGGCACATTATTGCCAATTTATATGCGATGGAGAGTCTTGTGCTTGCGTAGATGCTTGCTTCCTTGGGCTGGCTCTGAGGTATGCATCCAGTCCATTCCCAAATCCCTCTCCATGAGCTCTGCTTGCTCGTGCGGGCTGCTCTCCCTGATTGAGTGAGGGACTAATGGCTTCCATTTTGTCGGGATACGATGGTTGTGGATGTAGGACATGGAGGCGTGGTGGGCTTTTTCTTCTCCCTCAAGCCCTTCAGGTACCACGATCCTTTTGCGATGACACTTGTCCCAAGTTTCCTGAGCAGTAGAAACTTCGAATTCGTAGTCACGGCTTGTATTGAAAAGAACTGAAGAGACCTTCCTGATGGAAGACGATGGGATCTCTTGAAGGGCTCCATATTGTCGTGCCACCCGATAAGGGTGATAGAGAATGGCGCCGGTGTGGCCAAGCAACGGAATTGGGAGGTCACGCTTATAAGCGAAGCGAGCTCTTTTTTCATGGAACCAACCAGCACACCATTGGAATGCCTCAGGATCTGGGTCTCTTAGGGAGCTTACCCAATTTAAACAGCTTTGATTGGGAATGTATGGTCCTAAAACCATAAATTTTTGTAATGGATTTTCAAAAGCATTCGTTTCAGATGATCGCATGAAGTCTCGAAATTCGCTTAGGTGAGAAAAGAACCAAACTTGTAAAATTTCAGGAGAGGCTCGCATGATTTTCTCTGAGTTGTCTTTAAAACGATTAAAGGACAAGAATGTTTCAGTTAAAATCATGTTGACATAATTCCCCGCTCTTAAGATCTGATCAACTATCCATGCCATCTTGGGAGTTATGGCATTTCTTTGATGGGGGAAGATGATGAGCCCGAAAAAGGCCAGGAGGAAAATTTCACTTTTTTCGGGTCATAGGCTGATTATGGAAACATGCGTTCATAAATTCCAATGGGCAGGCTTTATGGTTATCTTCAAGAATTTGTATCATAGTATGGACTTCAGTTCTTAAAAGCCGTGCTAACCCACATATCGGGATGATGCCTGTTGATGGTTTGACAAGCTTTTTCTCAAGAGGCATTCCAGTGATGATGCTGTATTCTTCCAGGGTTGGGGTTAGCTCAAACCTACCGAATATAAAAGTAACCGTCTTCGAGCACCAGAAATGTGCCATGGCTTGTATGACTTCAGGGCGAACAGTGATTTGGATCAACGATAGGAGATGACCGACTTTGGCCTTCACACGCTCTTGGGCAAATTGATCTAATTGACCCCACCATCTGAAGAGCTCTACCTTGGGAGTAGGAATGAACTGGATATCGTCTTTCCCCATCGCGTATAAACTGAGACTTGAAAAGCTTATCCTAAATTGCCATGGGCCAAATAAAAAGACTAAGTAAAAGTAAAGAAATTACTTTTGCTTTTTAAAGAAAAATGGCAAGCACAAAGACATGCGCATGAGACGTGCGGCTCGATTACTAATGAGAAGGATTGGTGAGATTAAAAGGATATCCACCCATCGCAATCTCGCGTTAGCAGCATACCCTCCTAACCTCTGCTAAGAAATTCGGGGAAAAAAAAAGGCAACCTCTACATCGTAGTCTCACATTCGAGGTCGTATCTTTCTTAACACCATCCTAGAAATCCTATGGCGGCCCAGGTCCGGCGGCCCGGTTGTGTGTGCCATGTGTAGTGCTAAAACATTTAAGGATACACAGCAGTTTATAATCACAAAACATTTTATTTTAATAGAATAAAAACTTTAAGCTATTACCCTGCACAAAAGAAAAAAACCTAAAGTCAGCAAAGCATTTAAACAAAGATGAAATGGCCTAAGTCCTAAAAAATGATCCCCAGTGGAGTCGCCAAGCTATCGCGACCTCTTTTTTTTTTTTTTTTTTGGCGCCCGCAATCGGATACGAGCGCCTAAGGAGGCTAATGGCTCAGCTGAAATTATTAAGCCTGGACTCTCCCAAGTCCACCAATTCACGACTTAATGGTTCAAGTTTTTAACCTGTAAATTAATTTTAAAACGGAGGCGCCACTAATCGGTTTGGGATGGGTCGATTAGAAACCCAAGCGAAGTATCGGGAGAAGTACACACTCCTGCGCAACCAGAGAAATTAGGATCGGGGACTTGATTACACTAGTTAATCACTAATGCCCTTTCGGTACCTAATCTTGTTTAAACCCTAAGACTTTTTGGATGTTCGGGAATTTTCCATGCATTCTTGGGAGGAAAAACATTTTTTGAGTCATTTTCTAATTTTTGGACACAAAAGGGATTTTTTGGGATTTTTTTTTGGAAAAACACAAGTCTTTTTGGCTTTTCTTAATTTTTTTTTTGGCTTTTTCATGAATTTTTGGCTTTTTTATTTTATTTTTTTGATTTTTTTGGAAAATAAAATATTTTTTAATATTTTTCAAAATATTTTTGGAAAATAAACTATTTTTGATTTTTCTCGATTTTTTAGAAAATAAAACATTTTTCGACATTTTTAAAATATTTTTCGATTTTCTGGAAATTAGAACATTTTTTAATATTTTTTTTGAAAATAAAACACTTTTTGATTTTTTTTTTGAAAATAAAATATTTATTATTTTTTTTATTTATTAGAATTATTTTATATTAAAATAACAAAATAACACCGACCCGGGTCGGATCCGTGGGTTGGGCCCGACTCGGATTTTTTTGTCTTTTTTTCTTTTTATTTTATTTTATTAAAACGACGCCGTGGCCGGGCGTTTAGAGATGCCCGGCCCGACCCGACGACCCGCTCCACGACCCGCTCTCCGGCGAAACCCTACCCGACCCGGCTCCGGCGCACGACCCGACTCGCAGCCGCCCCTTGGATCGCAAACCCTACCCGATTTTCCGGGTCCGGATCCGCTTCACAACCCGGAAAATCGCAAACCCTAGGGTTTGCAAATCCGCGGCGCCGGGGAGGAGACCGAAGCGATACGGCGGTGACGATGAACACGGCGGTGATGGCGACGACGATGGGAACCATGACGACGGCGACGCCGACAGAATGGGGGTGCGATGGGCGGCAGGGACGACGGCAATGGTTTTTACCTTTTCTTGAATGAAGGCGATGACGGTGACGACAAGAGTTGATCTACAACGGTGACGGCTACGACGAGGGCTGACTGATGGCGGCGACCGTGGCGGACGACGACGGTGTCAGCAAGGCTTGGGCTCAGTCGATTTGATCGGGGCTCTCTCTCGGGCTCGGGCTCGCTCTTTGAGCTTCGGAGGAGAGGCAGCTCGTGGGGGACATCAACAGCAAATGGCGTCGGGATCTCAGTCGGGGCGAACGGCGGTGGCACAGCGTCCGGCGGCAACAGCAGCAGCTAAAAAAAGACCAGATTTGAGGTGCAGATCTCACGAAACCCTACCCTCGGCCTCAATCTTCTCTCACTCAAGCCAAATCCGAGCCTCCACCGGCCGGATCTGACCTTCTCGAGGTCGCTTGCCGCCTGCCTTCCCCGAAGTCTCTCGGTGGAGGGTGGGCTGAGCTCGCGACTCGAGCTCTCTCTCACTCGCTCGTCGAATCCTCCCCCGAAGTCTCTCAGTGGGAAGATCTCCAAGCTTGCAATGCCGATCGTCGACGGAGGTGCTCCTCTATTTATAGGCGAGGAGGAGGCCGGTCGACGGAGGTTCGGCCGTCGGCTCTCGCACGCCGACCGGCCCTGGGTGCTGCTGAACCGGCGTCAAATCTTCCCCCTTCCACGGAGGCATGCTCGCCTTCAATGTTGCGTCCTCTCGGCCACCGGCCTACGCTCCCTCTCTCGTTGTAGGTTGTGCTCGAGCGCGTCTTCGTTGCCACGCGTGACCTGCAGAGGTGGAAGAAGGAGGAAGGAAGAAGAAGATGGGAGGAAGAAGACAGAGGAGAAAGAGGGGACCGGGCTAGGGGAGAAGTAGGTTGGGCCATAAGGGCCCATGCGAGGGGGGAGAGAAAAAGGAGGGGGGCTAGGCGCGAACGCCCAACCCCGATGGGCTGCCAATTTTGCCTTTTTTGTTATTTATTTATTTTTTTGTTTGTTTTTTTCTTTTTATTATCTACTTATCCGAAAAGACAAAATAAATTAAAAACTTAATTAATAAAATTAACCTAATTAAAATTGAGGTGTCAACAGGAGTTTGCCAAACACTTCGTAAATGTTACAGCAGTACTTTTGAGAAGTATTGAAAGTAGCATGCTCGTGTTCATACGAATTGAGAAAGAGAGACCTTTTGCCATCGATGGCATGCTCGGAAGGGTGGTGCCAATGACATTGTTGCAAGAAGTATTTTCTACCATCTACCTCGATCGACCCTGCCGTTCTATTGTCCCACCGAAGCTGCAATCGATGCAAAGAAAGTTGCTCAATTTTTTTTCTCTATTGATATTTTCTGGTCAAGGATAGACCGTTCATCTTCCCTGGTTGGACACTTATTACAGATCAAATGAAGTCAAAGGGCGAATATTTACTAGCTTTTACCATAGTCATGTGGGTCCATAATGAGATTCTCATTAAAGCTTCTGATCATTTTGTATTATACATGTCGGAGAAGGTTTAGAGAAAAAAAAAAAAAAACAAACAAACAAACCCAAGTCATATGGGAGTTGAAGTTGCTCTTTTCCTATTCAGTAGTCATATCGATTGGGAGTTACTTATGCATTTTTCGCATACGTGGGACACAGAACACCTTGGAGCATGGCAAGGTCTACACTCCACTTTAAAATCAGCAAATTAATCAATTCAAATCTTAAATATCTTGAAAATTATTTAAGTGACTTAAAAATGACGTTATTCATACTTTTCTGAAATGATATATTAGAAGTTCAAGATAAATATTGCGTCAAATACCTACTCATTTGCTCTTGTTAAAATTGAGGATTTAACACTTTTCAAAGGAAACCAGGGCTTGGAATTGTTAGCATTTCCCATGTTAGCATGTTTTTCGAAGAAAAAAAAGGCGGGGATCATCATAATTCTGGTCGGATTTACCCGAAGATCATGGCCTCTATTCTTGACGTAGGCATAGCTTGGCTTGTAATTCCTCCTTAGGTCCCCCAAGTGTGGAATCACTTTCACATTCTCTCTTGCCAAGTCAATTGGAGATTGCCTCCGTCCTTCACTGCATTCTCTCCGTTCATCCTCCAGATATCCCCAGTTCTCTGGTCCCCTCTCGCTCCCGACTATGTAACTGAAGCCAGTCTCATCCTCTAACGCACCACGAAATCACACACGCGCAGAACGACATCGTCAAAATCAAAAGCCAAAGCCACCATGACATACATAGAGAGAGAGAGAGAGAGAGAGAGAGAGAGAGAGAGAGGAATGTTTACCAACTTCTCCAGATGGGGTCGATGCCGCATGCAAGTACGTGGCAAGAAGACTTAGGAGGAGAGCGGAGAAGACTAGAGTTTTGCTTTGGCTTTTCATCTTCTTTTTCCCTTCTTCTCAAAAGGATTTCGGTGCAAGCGAATACAATTACCCAACTAGAACGAGACGCGATACAGGAGGGCAATGCCTCAATCAGTTTGTTTTAGTGAAACCTCCTAACTCCCATTTATATAGGCGTTTCAACTTTGAGTGAACTTCGACCAAAAAAAGGAAAAAAAAAAAAAAAAACTTTGAGTGAACAGTGCTATGCACGTGAACAAGGTGGTTCGGTAAAGATTGTGCGACTACGACAAATAATGAAGACGTGAGGAATCTGTCCATCTGTCTGTCTCACTTAATGGTAACTTAATCTATAGTCTAATAGTAGAGAGAGAGGAGTGATTACCAACTTCTCCAGATGGGGTCGATGCCGCATGCAAGGACGTGGCAAGAAGACTTAGTAGGAGAGCAGAGAAGACTAGAGTTTTGCTTTGGCTTTTTATCTTGTTTTTCCATTCTTCTCAAAAGGATTTCGGTGCGAGCAAATATAATTACCCACCTCGAACGAGACGCGACACAGGAGGGCAATGCCTCAATCAGTTTGTTTTAGTGAAATCTCCCAACTCCCATTTACATATGCATTTCAACTTCGAGTGAACAGTGCCATGCACGTGAACAAGGTGGTTCGGTAAATATTGTGCGACTACGACAAATAATGAAGACGTGAGGAATCCGTCCATCCGTCTGTCTTACCTATCGTTAATTAATCTATAGTCTAACAGTGGATAAATAATCGGTAATCTATCACGTGCTATAAAAAGGTTATGCAAGTTCTAGAGAATTCATTACTGAAAGGGCATTGAGCCAACTGATAAGTCCAAGACGTAATAAATAAAATCATTAATAGGTTAGTTCTTTTTTATAACCTAAGGGCACGGGCGCCTGTCACGACAAATTTCTCCCATACATTTGTGGGATGAAAAGTGGGCCTTCAGAGCAGTAGGGTGAAATGTGAGAGATGCATAAGAGTTTACACAATGTACAATTGGTTGTAGAAGTAGGGTCGAAAATTTTATGCTAGATTCCGGAGATGTGTTGATTTATTACAAAATCGCACGTCGATTCTAGAAAAAATAATGCTCACAAACAATTCATAGGGCAAAATATGATAATAAAATAACAAAATCAAAAGAATATGCCAGAAAATTTGTTATCGAAGTTCACCCAAACCTGGGGGCTACGTCTCCGTGCAGAGGCACTCTACAAATCCACTAGACTTCGAAAAAAGTTGGAATACAACGATGATCCTCTCTCAAGATCATGACACAAAGAGATTGAGAACCCTCATTAAAAAAAAAAAAAAAAAAAAACTCACTTCTTTTCTCTTTTTCTTGTCTCTCTATTTACTTTTTTAGCATCTTAACGGCTAGCATTTTGCCATCGCTAATATAAAAGTATCACTTTTAACCTAAAAACAAATATGATAGAAAAGACAAAAAAGCTCCTAAAAAATATTTGGCTTCATCTATAACAATCTCTCACTTGAAGACAAATATATCCAAGCACCAAGCAACTTTGCATCCATCTTCTTCAAAAAAATAGTAGTTGAAAAACTCGTGCCTCTGCTATACTCCTCATCAATCAACATGGAGTAATACCAATGGTAGTAGTACAGAAAATATGCTTCTCTCTGTTTACTACCTTTGTTAACATGTCAGTTGGATTCTTCAAGCCATCAATCTTCTGTAGCTTTAACTCATTATCTTTCAATGCTGACCTGATAAAGTGATAACGCTTCTTGATATGTCTAGTTCTCAAGTGATAAGCTACATTCTTTGCTAAGTGCATTGCACTTTGACTATTACTCCACAGTGTATTGACTAGCTATTTTCGATGCAACTCCTCCATGTAATCTTGTAACCATATGATTTCCTTGGAGGCTTTTGTGATTGCCACGCATTCTGCCTCTATCGTCGATAAAGCCACTACTTTTTGTAGTTGAGACACCCAACTCACTGTTTTACCTGCAACTGTAAAGACATATCTAGTGGTACTCTTACCACTATCTCAATCACCCGAATGATCTGCGTCTACATAACCCTACAACTCTAGAGATGCCACCATAACAAAGTGAGTAATTGGAAGTACCTGCTAGATATCTCAATATCCATTTCACTATATTCCAATGCTCTCTGCTTGGGTTCTACATATATCGACTCACAACTCCCATTACCTATGCAATGCTTGGTCTTATGCTCACTATGTCATACATTAAACTCCCCACTGCTGATGCATATAGAATTACCACCATCTCATATTTCAAAACCTAAGTGCTTGGACACATATCCTTGGAAAGTTTGAAGTGACTTGCTAGAGGAGTTGCAATCAGTTTTGCTTTGTCCATGTTAAATCTCTTTAACACCTTATTCACATAGTCTTCCTACAATAACCATAATTTCTTATTTTTCCTGTCCTCAATGATTTTCATGCTTAAAATATTCTTGGCCTCTCCTAAGTCTTTCATAGCAAACTGTGATGATAATATCTTTTTCACTTCTACGATTCTCTTCATATTGGAACTAGTCACCAGCATATCATCAACATATAAAGAGAGATACACAATGTCACCATCATCATACTTACGAAAATAAACACAGTGATCAGACTCACAGTGTGCAAATCATTTTTCTTTCGTGAAACCATCAAATTTTAGATACCATTGCCGCGGAGCTTGTTTCAAGCCATACAAGCTTTTCTTCAAGTGACATAGCATGTGCTCTTCATCTTTGACTTCAAAACCCTTAGGTTGTGCCATGTATAGTTCTTCATCTAAGCACCATGTAAAAACGCTATTTTTATGTCTAATTGCTTAAAATGAAAATCCTCCACTGCAACTATACTCAGTAGAACTCTTATTGGTGTCATTTTCACTACAGGTGAAAATATCTCGGAGTAGTTGTGTGGCACCCCTTGACGACCCCCGATCCGATTAGGGTCACCACAGTTCGCTTACCATTCATTTTCCTTATTAACATATCTCTGATAAAATTTCAATTGTAGCGGGTCCATACAACTTGGAGGTTTACATCTTTTTTTTTCTTCATCGGTCCCTTGCGCAATTCATATATGGAAGCACATCCAACAACTCCCTTCTTTATATTCAGAAAACAATGCACACCTACTAAACATTTATAGGTAAAAGCCGTACACTTTTTATTTACTTAAATCATATGGACATCATTCATCGGTACATCAAAATGCCGTAGTCTTCTATATTCGGCTACACTCCAAAAGATGACCGACATTTCCTCTAATAGTTATACACTTAAAGTCCATCGATCAGTGTCGGCGTCCAAAAGCTCATTCCCTTGCTATCCTCCTCCTCACAGTCATATCCAACCGTTCAAACCATCTACTAATCTGAAATGTTGGTCCCCAAAAGGGGTGAGTACAACCACTCAGCAGGTAAAGGAATCCAATAACTACTCAGTGCATCATACAAGTCATACATGCATTGCAGGCATTACTTACCTTGAAGCCATGCATATACTATCATGCATCATCACCACAGTCATAACACATACATGTGTATCATCATGTCATACTCATTTCATCGTCACACATATATGCATACCATCATACCATATCATATATCATCATCATATCATCATCATGCATATCATGCATGTCATGCCATGGGTGATCATCATTATTTCACATCACATATCCTCATCATCATCATCATGATGCATATCATATATCATCATCATTATCATCATCATTATGCATATCATCACGCACATCATGCCATGGTTTAATTTCCACTTGTAGCTTTCAATTTGATCACCACATCACCCATCCCTCAAATCATCAATTTCATCATTCCCTTGGGCAAAGACCTCCGAGGCTTCCGATATTCAGCCACCCTAGGCCACCGGGCATCCGCGCCCCCCCCCCCCACATTCCGGGCATCTCGTATCCCAACTGACATTACGAGGAACTTCCGAGCATGTATTCAAGATACAACCGGGCATCCAGAGGGCATCGACTCATTCGAACCTCTAGGCATCTCGCACCCCACCTGGCATCACGAGGAATCTCCGGGGCTTGCCATGAGAATGGTTACCCCTACCCTCTAGGCATGCATCATGATACAACCCCTCACCCTCTGGGTATGTATCATAATACAACCGGGCATCCCAACACTCCCGGGGAAAATCTCTGGGCATGTATTCATAATACAACCAGGCATCCAAAGGGCATCGACTCATTCGAACCTTTGGGCATCCCGACTCCCGGGGCATCGTCGGCTCACACCTCCGACGGTATCATCATCACCACGATGCATATTCTCATACATCTCATTTCTCATCTTCAATTATAGTTTAATTTTAACATGGCATGTGATGTGATGGCAATCAAGATCATACTCATCATTGAATTCATACATGCATCTCAAATCATTGCCATGCATGCACCAAGACCTCATCGCACATACTACATGGTGCGACTATTGATAAAATTCATGGAATTGATGCCAATTAAAATAATCCATTTATCATGCCCTATTTACATTTCTTTAAATTCCAGCTTGTGCCATTTTCAAAAATATTAAATTTAATTATTTATATAATCTCAAAAATCATAAAATTAAGGCAAGTAATAAATAAGACAATCGGGTAATGATTTCATGCAAAATACACGGCCAATAGAAATTTCACACAATTTCATAATTCACACAAAACAGCATATACTTTTCGGATGAATCCAGAATGCACAGTCTCCGAAGTAATTCGATTAAAATATCCATATGGCCTCCAAAAATTACTAAATTTTACAGAGTGATAGCCAAGACATTTTGGTACAACTTTCATGAAGAACGCCAAGCCAGATTATTTTTAGATTATTTTATACAACCTCACGAAGCTTCTGGATCCATTTTCGAAAACGTCCAGTGTACACATCTCCGAAACATTGAGATTTCACCTACCTATTCTCTTTTTTTTCTCTAAAATTTGGATATGTTCTACATAAAGATGTCCTTTACAAGTTTCATGAAGAGATCTAGGTAAAATAACCATAATATAGTCATCATTTAGGTTCTTGAAGTCTCGGGTGTCTCGGAATACATCACTAGAATCATCGTCTTCAAGATCTAGTCGATTTACTAGGCTAAACTTGTTCATTTCACTTCAAATTTGAGTATGTTGTAGTTTAAGATGTCCCCTACAACTTTCATGAAGAAATCTAAGAGATATTCTTAGCTCAAATCAACATGCAACCACGAATCCAACAAGAAGTCAGTGAAATCGTTCCAGATCTGAAGTCTCAGTAGGATGAGATTTTAACCCCTCAAATATCCATCATTTTCCACGAAATTTCAGTATGTTGTATTTTAAGAAGTTAGCTACAACTTTCATGAAGAAATCGAAGCCAAAATCTGACTCCAAACACACATGCAAGCTCAAACAAGTTTCTGACTCACACGGTCCGAGCAAGAACAGTCATGCGATTTAAGAACAAGCCAACCATACCTCGGTTTTTCTCACTTAAACACCCAAAAATCTAACATGCAAACAACATACAAGCATGCAAGAGAAGTTAGAGGACTCCCACTTGCCTCTAGACTGAAGAAAACGACGGCACATGGCAGACGAACACGGCGGATGGACGGCGACGGGCGAGCTCCTCCCTCTCTCGGCTACTCTCCCTCTCTCTCTCGAAATCTCTCTCTCTCTCTCTCTCTCTCTCTCTCTCTCTCTCACCCTCTCTCTCGGCCAAATGAGAAAATCCGGCCACCTTCTCTCTCTCTTCCCTCTTATACCCCCAAATCCTCATGATTACTTGCCTACAAACCAGCCAATGCATGGCCTTCTTCCCTAAGCCAATGCATGAGAGTCTTGTGCCACTTGTCCTATGGATTTTTGGGCTTGGGCTTGGGCTTCTATTGGGCCGGTCGACCACTCCTTTTGGGCCTCTATTGGACCGGCTAACTTGGCCCATTAAAAGCTTAGGCCAATGGGCCTAAGGCCCATCCTAGAAATTGACCTTTCCTCTCCTTTTTTTTTTTTTTTGAATTTCTTCTATAAATGTTTTAAACTTTAAATTTTCCACATGGCCAAAGTCTTATGACATTTCATTTATTGAAATTTAATTTATAAAGTGCATGGCCAAGCATAGATTATTAATCTATCAAATTTAAATTCTCACAATCACATACACAAATCATCTAATTAAAAAGACTAATGGCTAAAGCATAAGCCATAGGAAAATTTTATCACCTAATTAAAGACTTTAACACACCTTATGCCTTGGCTTTGAATTTTTGGGATGCCACAAGTTGATCCCTTTTTTTTGAGAAAAACCCTTGATTACAAGTTTCGCCTTGTATCTAATACTACCATCTGCTTCATTTTTAATCCCGTACACTCATTTGTTTAATAAAGCCTTTTTTACCGGGACAAGGACCCCTGGAGTGCCAAAAGTTGGCACAAATGGACACTTAAGTGCCAAAAGTTACGAAAGGTACACTTAAGTGCCAAAATCGAGCAAAATGGATCACTTAAGTGCGTAATCCGAAAAAAACCAAAATGCCGGCGTGGCATTTTTCCGGCGAACCGAGCTCAAAAACGACGCCGTTTTGCACTTATACGGCTTAAATGGCCAAATAATGCAAAAAACGGTATCGTTTTTAGGCTCATGTGATAAAAAAAATAATATAAAAATTAAATAAATTAAATTTAAAAATAGATTTAGTTAAAATATTAAAAATAATAATTTTAATAGTTAAAATATTAACAAAATAATAAATTTAAAATTACATTTAGTTAAAATATTTTAAAAATAATTTTAAAATTAATTTAGTTAAAATATTCAAAAATAATTTTAAAATTAATTTAGTTAAAATATTCAAAAATAAAAATTTTACAATTAAATTTAGTTAAAATATTAAACATTAATAATTTTCAAATTAAAAAATTTTAAAATTAGATTTAGTTAAAAAATTTTAAAAAATAATAATTTTAAAAATAAAAATGCAAATTTAAAATTATAAAATTAGATTTAGTTAAAATATTAGTTGATTAAATTTAATTTTAAAATTATTATTTTTTAATATTTTAACTAAATCTAATTTTAATTTTTTTAATTTTTTTAAAAAATTTTTTATTTTTGAAATTATTATTATTTATTATTTTAACTAAATTTAATTTTATAATTATTATTTGTTAATTTTTTTGACTAAATCTAATTTTAAAATTAAATTTTAAAATTGTTAACTAAATCTATTTTTAATTTTTTTAATTTTTTTAATTTTTTATTTTTAAAATTATTATTTTTTATATTGTAACTAAATTTAATTTTAAAATTATTTTTTTAATTTTTTAACTAAATCTAATTTCTAATTTTTTTAATTTTTTTAAAAAATTTTTAATTTTTGAAATTATTATTCTTAATATTTTAACTAAATTTTATTTTAAAATTATTATTTTTTTAATATTTTAGCTAAATGTAATTTTAAAATTATTATTTTTTAATATTTTAACTAAATTTAATTTTAAAATTATTTTTTAATATTTTAACTAAATGTAATTTTAAATTTATTGTTTTTTAATATTTTAACTATTAATATTATTATTTTTTAATATTTTAACTAAATCGGATTTTAAATTTAATTTTTTTAATTTTTATATTATTTTTTTACCATGTCAATCGAAAGCGGCTGCCATTTTTGCATTATTTGCCACACAAGCATGCAAAACGGCGTCGTTTTTGGTTTACTTCGCGAAATTCGTCGGAAAAATGCCACGTCGGCCTTTTGGCCGGACTTTGGCGGAGTGGCACTTAAGTGATTCGTTTTTCTTCGAATGTAACACTTAAGTGTACATTTCGTAACTTTTGGCACTGAAGTGTCCCTTTGTGCCAACTTTTGGCACTTGAAGCGTTCTTATCCCCTTTTTTACCTATGGGCAATTCGGTCAACTCCCAAGTTTTGTTCTGAAGTAATGAGCTCATCTTGTCTTTCATAGTACACTCCCATTGCAAGTGAGACGTGTCTACCTTTGCCTCATCGAAAGTCTTCGGTTCTCCTGAATCTGTATATAAGATATGGCTCAAAATAGTATTAGTTGATGGATCAAAAATTACCTTTGGCTTTCTCACACATGTAGGTCTCCTCAATACAGGTACTTTAGGTTCGTTAGTTTGCTCTGAATCACAGTGTTCCTCTTGAACTACCTCTTCATTGATAATAGGCTCATCTTGAACCTCTCTTTCAAGTGCACTTTGATTTACTGGAAACATCTTCACTAGCATTGTGTCTAATTCAACATATTCTAGTTGTACTACCTTTTCATGCTCTGTCTGATGATCCTTGTACATCTTTTCTTCATGGAATACCACATTGCAATTGCGGATGACTTTGTTACTCTCATAATCCCAAAGCCTATAGCCATACTCGTCATCACCGTATCCAATAAAGACCCTTCTGGGACTTAGCATCAATCTTTTTCCTGACCATCCTTGTCAATCAAAACATATGCAATACAACAAAACACTTTTGGATGTGAATAATCAATCTTTTTACCTGACCATCGTTCTTGTGTTATTTCTCCATCCAACGCACTAGATAGACTTATATTGATAAGATAAACAGCTGCATCAATTGTGGTAGCCCATAAGTGTAGCGAGAGACTCGCGTGTAGTCTCATGCATCTCGCACGTTCTAAAATAGTCATGTTCATCCTTTCAGCTACACCGTTCTCTTGAGGATTTCTAATAAAAATCTTTAACCCGTGTATGCCTTCTCGACTCAAATATTCTGCAAATTCCTTACTCGTGTATTCACCACCATTATCAGACTTCAAAGCTTTAATTTGATAACCTGTCTCTTTTTCTACCATGGTCTTCCACATTCTGAATATTCCGAATACTTTTGATTTTTCTCTAAGAGCATAGACCCAAGTCTTCCTTGTTACATCATCAATGAAGGTAACAAAATATCTCTTACCACCATAAGAGAGTTCCTGAAAAGGTCCCCATACATCAATATGAACCAACTCTATCTTATGGCCTTTATTTTGTCGTCCATTTAATTGAAATTAACAACCTTCTGTTTTCCAAAAATGCAACTCTCACAAAAATCTAACTCATCTTTTTTCAAACTTGGAAGTAATTTCCTCGAGTGTAACAGCTTTACACATTTTTCACCAAGATGTCTCAAATGATAATGCCAAAGAGTAGACAAATTACATATAGCTATTGTAGTTGCAACCATATCACTCATATTGTCTCCTTGGAGAAGGTAAAGTGTACCTATACGCTTTCCCTTTGCTACTACTCTTGCCCCTGAGGTTATCTTCCACTCTTCGCATCCAAAGGTTATTACCAAACCTTCTTGGTCAAGTTTACTGGTTGAAATCAGATTTTTCTTTAATTTCGGAATATGCCTAATTTTACGCAAAACTAGACGTCCTCCACCTGAGATGTTCACAATCACAGTTCATTCAACAATAATGGGACACATGTGGCCATTTCCCACCACAACTTGTCCAAAAATCTCCACTAGCATAATCATCAAATATGTCTTTTTGTGAGGTGCAATGAAAAGAAGCACCAGAATCAATAAACCATTTATCTGTTGTCAAGTCAAACCCTACAGACGGCTAAGTATTGTTTAGGTGGTTAGTTAGAATGGATTAGCAATTTAATCATTCAATATTACATGTTAGGTGGTTAGAATAGTGGAATTTGCAAATAGATAAGTCATAGTATTTATTTAAATAGGTTCGGAATTTTTCCAAGCCCGTTTCGGTATTTAATTAGGCTTTTCTGGCCTAAGTGTGCATTTTTGCTATTTATTGGTATTCTTTAATTAATTTTCATAATCATTTAATTTCCAGAAATTAGATCGGGATAGTTGGTGACCGAAATTTCATGCTGATTGCAATAGTATAATTGGTTTATTTAATTGAGTGATGAATTGTGCTAATTGAGTGTGATTTGTAATTTTGGGAATTTATCTCCAAATTTAGTAATTTTGATATTTAATTAGAAAATATCATGCGTCGATTTACAACACCAAAAATGTGTTTATGGATCATTGAAATTAGTGGGATTTTCAAAAGGAAAAATATTTTATTTTGGCTAAGGCCGACCGTGTACCCACACATGATTATTTTAATCGGGAATAATAAAATGGTGGCATTCTCAGATGGTAAGAACAATATAGTATATTAGCCTACGGGCTTTAATATGTCAACTTAGTACGAGCGGAATACTTTATCAGCTTAGAGTGAGTATCATGGGTATACTATATCAACTGGAGGGTTTTGATATGTCAGCTTAGTGCGAGCAGTATACAAGTATACTATATAGGCCTAAGGGCTTTGATATGTCAATTTAGAGTGAGCAGTATACCTTAGCAGCTTCTAGTGAGCATTATCAGTATACTATATCAACCTAAGAGTTTTGATATGTCAGCTTAGAGTGAACATCAGCTTAAAGCGAGCTATACTATCTATCTTTAGCTTAGGGTGAGTAGTTCTTGATGTGATCGGACTTTATAGATAATATTGAATGGATTGACCGAGTGATGGTATTGATGGCATGGAATCGACTGGATCGATTGATCGATGGCTCGATTGGATTAAATGATTTGAATTGTTGAAAAGATTGGTTGAATGTGCAAATTGTACTGACTTGCAGAGGCAAATGTAAGACCTCTGACTTGTGCTTGTGCTTGGGTAGCCCTTGGGGCGTAATTTCTTCCTAGTCGAGAGTTAGGGGGTGAACTTGCTGAGATGTCGTCTCACCCCATTGTGGGATATCATTTTCAAGTCCCTAGATGGCGGTCGTGGAGACCTTGAAGTCTTAGAGTCTAGGAAGGTGGAGACCGAAGAATTGGCGAACGTGTCTGACTAGTGAGTCATAGGACAGTTCCTTTTTTGTTGAGTCGATATTTTTGTAAACAGTCTGGTATTCTATATAAACCTGTGTGTTTATAAAAAGCTTGTTATGGTGGTAAATTGTTGCTTGCTTTTCTCTCCCATCTTGTTGTTGTTTGGGAATTTAATTATTCGCTTCCGCATGCGCATTAAAATGAATGGGTCGGACACGTCCTGGGACATTGCTATTTAATCAATCGTTGAGGGATGGGCACGCGCTCGGAGGATTGAGGCATGACAGGGGCCTCTTGCTCATGGATTGAAATAGAGAGGAGAAAGAGAGAATTCTTTACCAAGAGAGGATAAAGAGAAGAAAGGGGGGGGGGCTTTGTGGTCCTGATTCAAAAACCAAATGTTATCAAAGTTGGCTCAAATTTCAATATGTTGGTTGTGAGATTGAGGGTTACAAGTTGATCAATTTCATTCATGGAGATCCTTCTTCAATTCTCCAATCACAGTTAGAGTGTTCTTGCTCCATATGTGTTAATCCACCTCCATGGTGATGGAAATGCTATTGTATTGTTGATGTTGAGACTCTACTACTTGATTAGAGAAGAACTTTTGTGTATCCTACTATTCTTCGTGATTACGAAAGTTTTTGGGTGGTCCATGGTTTTTCCCATATTGATTTTCCACATAAAATCTTAGTGTTGATGTTGGCTTTCTCTCATTATCATTCCAACATTATATTTACTTATTTTGAGGATGTATTTTTGAGAAATACTGCTGATTGTTGCTAGGTTAAGTCAATTTTGGTTGGCTTAGTTTTGGGGAAGATATTGATCCTGGGTTGGGTTTAACTCTATGATTTGTTGCCCAGTTCTCTCAACATGTTGCTATTTTGATTAGTGTCACGAAATGCTTTTATTACTTTTATGTTTAATGTAATCCATATGGTAGATCTTCCCTAGTGACGTGCACCAGAAGGATTTGTTAGGTAATTAAATAAAATAAGTTGCACGTGGAATGCAAGGTTCACATTGCTACTTCAACTATTGTCATAAGGTACTCGTGTTACTTTTATTGCGCCTATCCTAGACTACAAAAGTGACGTGACGGATTGATGATTTGGTGCAACGAACCCACCTATGATGCAAGTCAACCCAGACTCAGAAAAATATCATATAGAATTGTGGGCCTAATGTCAAAATTCACAAGAAGTTTGGCAAAATAAAATGAAAAATTCCAAGTACTTTGTGGTGCTTATTACTCGTGTATAATGTCCTTGACGTGATTTTCATGTCATGAAACTACCCAACCATTGACTTTACACAATTTTATGCACGGTGTCCTTCTCTCGTTATCATCCCCGTGTGTGAAAATGATTTATGATACAGTATAGTACTTCAGCGTACATAAGGCGAAATTAGATCAAACGTCGAAGGAATCTAAAATTTCGAGTTAAAACCGTGTCTCCTATTCAAACCAATTTTGGGGTCAAAGCTCAAGTAATGTATAATGTGCCATGGATATTGTGTATTTTTGTTTCACAAATCAAGTCAAAAGACTTATATAGTTAACGATAGTATTAGTTAAAGAAAAGTGAACCGCCTTGAGGCAAATGAAGGCAAAATATTTTACTTTTATCAATTCAGTCATAACTTTTCAATTTTGTCAATTGGGTCTTAAACATTTAATCGATATACCAATTAAGTCCATTCAGCCAATTTTGGGTGGGAGTTGTCGATGTGGACGCCAAGCATCCCACATGGTATGGCCACTGCTAACGTAGACATTTTTAATAGTATTTTTATTATTTGTTTGGCTTTTAAATTTTTTTTCTTTCCTTTCCTTTTTTTTTTTCTTGGTATTTTAGGCTAAGGTTAGCAAGGGTCGATCAACTACCTCAACTACGGCCACAAGAGTTGCCAACCAACCCTCATTGGCCATAGATAAGGGCCGTTGACCCTCTCCGACACTATGTGAGGTCATTGACCCTCAATCAAAAAAACCAAAAAGAAAAAGTCAACAAAATGAAAGAAAAAAATTCAAAATAAAAATTCAAAAAAATTACAATATTATTAAAACTATACACATCAGTGCTAACCATACCACGTAAAATGGCCAAAGTCTACATCAGTAATTTATAATCAAAATTGATTGAACAGATTGTCAAAAAGTTTATGACTTAATTAGTAAAATTAAAATGTTTATGACTTAATTGGCAAAGATACAGAAGGTTTAGGACTTTTTGGATAATTTTCCTTGGTAAACAAAATAAGCTAAAAAGGAGAAATAAATTGCAAGTGAAGAAACCACTTCAGGTAATAATGCAATAATCTTAACATGATGACAACAACATGAATATAATTTTCCCGAGTAAAAGGAATGAAGCAATCATAATTATTAGTATTCCTATTGTGTGCGAAATGTTGTAGAAAAATGTTGGAGAATGTGAAGTATAAGAACAAATATTTGAGGCGTGTAAGCATTGTTCTTAAAGATAATTCTATTATTTGAAGTACAAATTCAGTTCGTAAGGCTCTAGCGGCTATCTTCTCAAAATACAATAAATTTTCCTCTATACTCCAAATAGAGGAAACAAGAACAACAACATTACACGTGAAAACCAGCTAACGGGTGGAAAGAAAAAAGAGAATTTCTTAATTTTGTAAATTTTTATTATGATTTGTAAATACTCTTTATAGACAAATACAGGAGAGGGTTATTAAAGAAATAAATGAAATCAAATGTTACAAAGTCATTACAAATCGATTGCGGGCATACTTTCCATTAAAGCCATTGCAAAATAATTGCTTTAAAACTGTTGAAATTTGCAATCCCCTACATATTTTAAAGAAGGTTTTAAACAGAGACAAAGAAATATTCGGTTAAACTTTGAATTATGCCAATTTAGTCATTTCAACCAATTTTGGCTAAGAAACGCTGAAGTGGACAATTTCTTTAAAACAAATTTTATTGATATCTTTTTTATTCACTGATTAAGGCCTGTCGGCCGTCGCTTGCCTTTGAAGGAGGGCAAGTGTGAACCACAACAAGAGCTAAGTGGCTAAAAATGGCATAGATTCTTCTCTTTAGATTAACCAAACTAGGAATAGTAACCCCACCAGTAAACCATACACGTCGGCTGATTTGTTCACCTTGTTTACAGTCCCAAGGAAAAAGATTTCCTGAATCCTGACTAGAAATTCTATATCTGTTACTAATTTTAGTTCGCTGGCTTTTAGTTTACCCAAAAGCTGCTTGGTGAGAAAAATGTGCGGAAACTAATGGTTTTATGATTTAAGTCAAACGCAAGCGAACAAAATTACAAAACAAATTGACGAGAAATAATACAAAACACGGTAGATTTACGTAGTTCAATTCAAATACTGAAACCTACTCTCCTCTACGAGCAGAGCAAACCACGAATAAATCACTAATTAATATGAGAGTTACAAGGTTGCAGCTTATACACTCAAATGCTTTGCACTCCTACGTTACCCTCAACCCACATTGTTTAGCCTCGCGAAAAAATGCCTCTGTTGGATGTAGGATTCTCCATTCAAAAATCACCGTGTCCTGAGAGCTCTTGTCGCGCCTAAGAACCCAGAGCTACTCTTTCGCTTTTGTACTTTCTTATACTGAGCTCCTCTCTTGTTGCAATTATGAAAAGGGAGCTCTCCTTGCAGCTAGAGAGCCTGACTAGTTACGTGGGAGCCATCATTGTGTAGTTAACAGAAGGAGTCGGATGAGAACCACCCAAATACTTTTTCGTCATCTTCTCTCGCGTCTCACCAACTCCAATTTCAGTTGAAAAAAGAGCTCTCCTTGCAGCTAGAGAGCCTGACTAGTGACGTGGGAGCCATCATTGTGTAGTTAACAGAATGAGTCGAATGAGAACCAACCAAATGCTTTTTCGTCATCTTCTCTCGTGTCTCACCAACTCGAATTTCAGTTGAAAAGGGAGCTCTCCTTTCAGCTAGAGAGCCTGACTAGTGACGTGGGAGCCATCATTGTATAGTTAACAGAATGAGTCGAATGAGAACCACCCAAATGCTTTTTCGTCATCTTCTCTCGCGTCTCACCAACTCCAATTTCAGTTGAAAAGGAAGCTCCAATGCCCAAATGAGAGCTGCAATGTGTGGCCAAATCCTAAAACACGAAAAGGAACCACAAGGAGAGACATTTTGGGATTTCTTTCCTCACATAGTTGGTGAAGATATTCTGACCAACTTTGATGCCTCTGTCACAAATTTCGAAATCGTTCGGATCAGGTCTATATCCTTCAATGCGGATTGGGTCTTGTGCACGGATTCAAACTTGAGACGTATATTCTAGCACCGCCACTACTGTGAATCTTTGCAGGCAGGCTGCAGCAGTGAGGCTCATGAGTAAGAGGAACTGGTCCCTGCTTGCTTTGGATCTACCAGTAACACATCCTTTATTTGTCTGCGGTCCAACACTTTAATAGTGGAGATTCGTAGCAACCACCTTTTGAATCGATTCGTTTACTACTGTAAAACGAGGAAAACACAAATATCTATGAACTACAAGAATTCTAGCGTTAAATGACCTCTTTGCTTTTAGTCCAGTAATTCAAAAAAAATGCAAAATTTATTAATCTTAGATTTTACCAAAACAACTTTCCTTTTTAATCGGAAATCTTAGTTTTCGAAGCTTTGAATCTCTGCACCCGTAACAAGGGCACGAATGACCCGATTGAAAGCAGCCTGTCTGTATAGAACCAAGAGCAGCATTATTATTTTTTTTTTTTTTGAGGTAAAAATAGCAGAATTTTAAGGGCTAATCATGACAAAAAAGTTAGGCTTGAGTGAAAGCGATGGTAATGCTCTAGAGAAAGCAGAAAGAAATGCAATAGGAACTCTACAATGGCCATTCTATAACAGAAGAAACAGAAGAACATATACCTCTGGAGATTTACAAAAAAGCAAGCCTCATAAGCCTGCCATGGATTACTTGGTCTTGATTTTGTGCCTTCACTTACTGTGGGGCTTGATCCAAGTTCTCCCGTTCGTTGCAGCGATAATCAAAAAGGCTCCCTCCAACCTCCCACCCAATCCGTGGCCTCTTCCACTCATCGGAACCTCCTCGAACTCGGAAAGCTTCCCCACCAGTCTCTTGCTAGGCTAGCTCGCACTTATGGCCCCATAATGAAACTTCAGCTCGGCTTTGTAACCATGGTTGTCATTTCTTCTCCAACACTCGCCAAAGAAATCCTCCAAACCCACGATGCTCTGTTCTTGAATCGAACCATTCCTGATACCATCACGGCCCACAATCACGATCAATTCGGCTTGCCTTGGATACCCATTTCGCCTCTCTTTGAAACCTTTGAAAAATACACAACTCACATCTATTGTCGAATAAGAAACTTGATTCCAACCAGCACCTTCGCAAGAAGAAAGTGGAAGAGCTTGTTTTTTTCGTTCAGAAATGTGCGCAGAATGGTGATGTTATAGACATTGGCGAGGCAGCTTTTAGGACTAGCCTTGACTCTCTGTCAAACACGGTTTTTTCATTGGACATGACGTACCCTTCAAATTCAGCTAAAGAGTTGAAGGAGGTGGTGGGGCAAATCATGGCTGAGGTTGGAAAGCCAAACCTTGCAGATTACTTTCCTGTGCTAAAGGAGATCGATCCACAGGGTTTGAAGCAGCGGACTGAATTGTATTTTGGCAAAATGTTTGATGTCTTTGATGTTCTCATCAAGAAAAGGTGGCAACAGAGGATGCAATCTGGTTCAGTTGCTGGCAACGATGTCTTGGATGCTCTTCTTGATGTAATGGACGAGAACAGTGAGGACATGGACATCTCTCTTGTCAAGCATCTGTTCAGGTATTCAAGCTTCTCTTTGTTACCATCTGATTTGTAGAACAATATTTATTCCTATGTCGTAATTGTCTAACTTGGGGAAAACACCGTTGCACGCATGATGATCTTGCTTTTATAGTTTTTCAACTTGCTTGTACTTGGTTTCACTTCTTTTGATGCAAAAAATGAATCTAAATCTTTCCGTCGTAAGTACTTATCATGCTCTTATCTCTGTTGCAATGATCACTACAGGATTTTTTTGTTGCCGGTACCGAAGCCACTTCAAGTACTCTAGAGTGGGCAATGGCTGAGCTGCTTTGCAACTCAGAGAAGCTATCAAAAGCCCAAACTGAGCTCCATAAAGTCATTGGCAAAGGTAACCAGATGGAGGAAGTCGATGTACCTCGCTTTTCGTATGACAAGCTATCACAAAAGAAACTTTCCGACTTCACCCACCATTTCTACTTCTTCTACCACGCAAGTCTGAAGCCGACACACAAATAGGCGGTTTCACCATTCCAAATGGTACACAAGTTCTTATCAATGCATGGGCTATAGGAAGAGATCCTAGCATTTAGGTCAATCCAAATGAGTTTGTACCGGAGAGATTTCTAGGATCTGATATAGATCTCCAGAGAAAAAATTTCGAGCTTGTTCCGTTTGGTGGTGGCAGGCGAATTTGTCCAGGATTGCCTTTGGCCACGAGAATGTTACATCTGATGCTGGTTCGCTAATTAACTCATTTAATTGGAGGCTCGAAGATGGTGTCACACCAGAAAATATGAACATGGAAGACAAGTTCGGGATCAGCATGCAGAGAGCTCAGCCTCTAAAAGTCGTGGCCTTACCAGCGTAAATTGCGGAAATATTTATGTCATAAAACGTGTACTAATAAAGATTCCTCATATTAAAACATTCGGTGCCCATGTTGTTCTTTACTTGACATCATTCCGAATCCATGGAAACACTCAGATATTATGCTTTTAAACGGTATATGTGTAATTTTGGTGTTGATGCTCCACTTCATCAGCAAGTAACTTGGGTCATGTGACATCCCATATTTTCAGCCATGTTTTCTATTGAATAAATTGGGCATTTCATCAACGCGTCTATATGGCTGTTCTCAAAGCTGATCACTCTCAAGATAACTAGACTACTCAAGGAAGCTATTAAGGAATTTTAAGGCAATAGATTTGAGAATTCAACCGGGAATCGACTTTTCGACCATGCTCATCTTTAGAGTCCATTATGGCATAGTATAAAATCGATTTGAAATCAGAAATAGGTCTGTTCGACTGAGATGTATGACTAATTGTGACTGACCCATTAAATTGGAAAATTCTCGTCGACCGGCCCTAGTTTGATTATTCTGTCGTTTTCATACCCTATGTCCATATTTGAATCATCGAGATTTTCATGACAATCGAGGGTTGCCAATGTGTCAAGTGGATTCATTGTGGCTCGAAGAAATTGACCATGGGTCATTTGCACTAAAAATCTCTGAAACCTACCAAGTAGCTTAGGTTACGCTAAAAACGCAGCTGAGTGAAATTAATCACGAATTTGAGTTCGATTTCAGAAATTGAAGATTCTGTCATGTCACAATAAATTTTAAGAACGTTGATTCGGTCTTGGAAGATTTTTTTAAAACCCGAGACTTTTTAGGGAAAAGTCGTCGCAGGGCCATTTTTGTACAGAAAAAAGGCAGGATCATTTTTAGTCGCGAAATTTGGATGCAAGATGGATCCATATATGAGGAAAAATATCAATTAGATCATTGAGATGTCAATTGAATTTGTAAGCACCAAATGAGATTGAATTGAAGGGAAAACCAAGTCCAATTGACAGAGAATTGTTGCAAATTCGTAACTCTCCCATCCACCACCATTTTGGACCACTTCAAGGTTGCAAAGTGAAGTGTCTTGGTGATTGAATTGCAGCCAAGGGATCCTAGCTTGGTGGACAAGTTCAAGGAGAAACTTGTGGAAAATGAAGGCATGTGGCCCCCCAACCTCATCTCTTCCCTCTCCCTCTCCCTCACCCGTGCGATAGCCCCTTCCCCATCTCCATTGCCGCCATTTGAAGACCAAAAACCCAGCAAGAGAAGCCGTCATCCACGTTGCATGTCGTTGCCCTCCATCAGAGCGTCGTCCTCCTGCGCGAGCAACGCTTGCGTGCCGTCCGTCCCTTGCTGCGCCTCATGCCGTCCAGTCGCCTCTGCCGTGTGTCCCAGCCTCAGTCCAGCAGCTGGTGGAGCTCAGTCAGAGCTATCCATTGCCATTCCTCCATTGGTAAGCCCCCACAAATACCTAGTTTGGCCTTTTCACCCTTTCCCGATCAATTCCCATGTTGACCAAGCTTGTTTCCCTTTTGTTTTAGCAAGAATAGAATAGAAACTTAGTGGGTTTCCAGTAAGGTGTCAGGCCTATTTTGAGGTGGTTTCGAGCCTTGAAACCTAGGCTCACTTTGAGGAAAGTTGACCCCCATGACGTTCCCGTCGGTTTGATCCAACCCACTCATTAATCAAGTGAGTTTTGCTACTAAACCTTGATTAGTATGCTAATGATGCCTAGGTGTTGATTATATTTAATTAAGTGTAATTAGGTGGATAGATTATATTAGAGTAATTAAATTAGAGACTTATCAAGGCATGTTAAACAAATGGTTAGTGTAGTTAGCAAGGAAATAGGTCATAATATTCATTGAACGAATCTCGAAAATTTTCCGGGTCTATTTTGGCGTCCAATTAGGCATTACAAGCCTAAATTGGATTTATTGTATTTATTTAATAATTTCCATATTTAATTATTTATTTATTTATTTTCCGGAAATTAAGTTGAGACATCCAACGACCGGAATTTTATGTTAATTATCGTGGTGTAGTCTATTTATTTATTTGAGTGCTAAATCGTGTTGAATTAATTTAATTCTGATTTTAGGATTTTATTCCTAAATTAATTAATTTTGGTAATTGATCGAGAATTACCGAGTGTCGTTTTACAGCGCCAAAAATATGTAATGGGCTGTTGAAATTGGTGGGATATTCATAAGATGAAATTATTATATTTTGGCTAAGGCCAACCGTGTACCCACACACGGCTAATTTTATCAGGTATGATAAAAATGAGAAGTTGACTATATGTTTGAATTGGTATACTATATTGGCCTAGGGGCTCTAATCAATCATCTTTGGGCAAGCATATATACAGTATACTATATTATCAGCTTTGGGCGAGCTATACTATCTATTCAGTTTTGGGCGAGTAGTCCTAGACTAAGGTCGGACTTTATAGATAATACTAAATGTACTGACTAGGGGAAAGTCATGATGACATGTAATTGACTAAGTCAATTGATCAATGTTCTGATCTGATGCTGTGAATTGATGTGGTTCCTGTATATCTGATATATACTAACTTGCATGAATGAATTGAGGCCAAGGTAAGTCTCTGACTCGGGTTATGCTTAGGAAGTCTCTAGAGTGTATTGGCTTCTTAATCAAGTCTTAGGGGTAGAACTTGTTGAGACGTAGTCTCATCCCGGTTGTGGGACAACATTTCAAGTGCCTAGATGGCAGCCCCTCCACCTCTTCGTCCTCCCATGCATTTTAGTATTCCTAAAGAGGTTATCAAGATAGCATATCACTTCTCGATACACCCTCATCTTGAAGGATTAGAATATGTTTTAGTAAAATCAACTGTCTGGGTTGATGTGGGTAGGGACGACTTGAGGCCCCATGAGTATTGATCGTGATATCGTCACTATCATGATGGATGAAGAGAGGGTCCAGTATTGGAAGGTGATGTGTCTTTGTTTGTCTTAGAGATAGCATTTGGAGAAGGCACTACAGATCTCAAGGATGGAGCGGTGACTGACGCAAAAGATCTCAAGCTGGGTGATGATCCCGACTCGCCAGAGCCATCAGCAGTAGACTCCAACTAGAGTATGGAGGAATGTGACGTTGTTGAGGAGGAGGAGTACCCAGAGGAGAACCTAGAGGAGGAGCTTGAGGAGGAACCTGAGAAAGAACCTTAAGAGGAGTTGGAGGAGGACCCGAAGATGATCTGGAGTATAATCCTGATGAGGATTGAGACTCCACTCCTGTTTATTGACTTGTTGCTGTCAAACCTGTTTGAATAGAAACCGACTTTCTAGTGTTGCTTGTATATGTATATATATGACTGAGTTGTTATATATGTGTATAAGTGTGTTGGTTTTCAGGTTCGAGTTTTTAGTCTTACTTGTCTATCCCATTGCTTTATTGTCTGGGGATTATTATTATATACTTCCGCATGTGTATTAAAATGAAAGGGTCGGCGATGCGTCCTGGGATGTTACTATTAATCGACCAAGGTGAGGGATGGGTGCGTGCTCGAGGATCAAGGCAATATAGGTCATGTAATCTCTTATCAGTAACATGACTAAGCACCCAGATCATGCAATAACCCTCAATTGCTTGTTCGCTTAAACACGGTATGTTTAGAAATCTAGGAGCCTTTGATATGTTTATTGTTGATAGGACTAGAGAACAAAAAGAACTTGCAGAAGATGACAAACTGAACCTATGTGTTTTTTATTTGTCTTGCCCCTAAACTGTAATCTATCTATAGTTCAAGATGAAAGAAGCATACTTTTTTCCTTATGTTTTTAAGTGACAAACTTTATTTTGGCGATTTATTAGCGCATGCCAGATAACAATACATTTACGAAGTGAGCTGCCTCCAGAAAACAATGAACTACATAGAGATTATAATCTATCCTACTCCATTTTTGATGTACACCACATCAACAGAAAATGTTAGGTTGCCTCATCAATTGGGATGATAACGATTGGGACCCAACCTTTGATGTATAGATACGGTCTCGATTCAATTTCCTAATGCAAAATGACTGAAGGGTGAAAGAAGATGAGAGGTGATGAAGATGAGAGGCGATAAGAGGGTATGGTGCATTGGACCGGTTTCTTTGTGTAACACGGACCATCTCGATCTGGCTAGAGGAGTAATGAGGCTTCATTAATTCAAAGAAGTGCTTCAGTGGCTTGACATGCAAGTAATGATGAAAAGAAAAGGTAGAACTATCTCTAAGTTTTTGGCTTTTTTTCTCATTTGTTTCCCCTATTCTTTAGAGTTTTGATTATAACCAATTTTATGCAAATAAGACAAGTGATACTCATATAACACAGGTTGGCATCTCACCATGTCACACCCCGAACCTCGAGCGCGTGTCCATCCCTCTCTGGTTGATAAAATTTTGCGACTTCCTAGGACGAGTCGCCAACCCATTGATTTTTAAGCACATGCGAAAGCGAAAATAAATCCCCTGAAAATAATCATCTCAGGATAAAAAAGTAGGATACGAATTCACAAAACAAACATACTTTTATATTCACATAATGTCAAGCACAAAGTCTATGACCAAAAGGCCACAAAAACTAACTTTCCAAAAAGAGAGGGCCCTAGCTGACTTACACTTCACATCACTTCATCTCGGCTCCCGGTCCTCCACTCGACGACCCTGAAAATATTGTCCCACAACGGGGTGAGATAAAATCTCAGCGAGTCTAAGCTCTAAACCCCAATTAGGAGGGAAATACGCCCAGAAGCGTCCTAACCACGTAATCATACAATTAATATAGAAGACTTACCTCGCCTTAATTCCACCCTGAAGGTCAGATAGTTCATATACATTATGTATATAATAGATACATCCAGCAACTGAAACACATCACTCAACTCAATAAATCACAGGGGTCTAGATTATAGGGCCAAATTGTTATGACACGTCTCATACCATGTCACACAATTTTGTCCCATAATTCGGCGCATCTATTTCACTCAACATGTGTTCCAATTGATAATTTCACCCACTCGAGGGTATAGCCTACTAGAAGTTCAGCAATCTACTGGCGTAGCCAGGTATTGTCGCACCCCATTGAGCACGGTTACGTCTCTCTCAAAGACGAGTTCCCCGAAGGGGCGTAGGTTCAGAATCTACTGCGACCCGAATACAACCTACTCACAAGTTCAATGTCTTCTGGCATAGCCAGGCTTTGTCTCCAACCATGAGCATGGCGACGTCTCTCAATTAGACGGCTTCCCCGAAGGGTCGTAGGTCCATAATTTACTGCAACTCGAGTCCCAATGAATGGGTAACGTCCGGCTTAATAGCCTAGGACGGTTTCTTTTAACCAACACACGACCACTCAACCACCGCCCGTGGTGGCCGCGATGGTTAAGGCTTGGTACCCCGTCCGCAGGGGGAAGGGTTCGAGACTCCGCGTCCGCGTTGCTTCAATGCAAAACGCGCGATTCACCTGTGCCTGGGTCTGTGGTGGTGGCCCAGTTCACCCTAAGGTTTACTCTCCGTCGCGAAGTGGCGCACGGAGGTTCCATGGGTCATCGAAAAAAAAAAAAAAACACACGACCACTCAATCTCAACCCAGACACTGTGCATTACACTCAAATGCCTTCACTAAAATAGTGATCTTGGCCTATGTTCTTCGTATTAAAAGCGTTCGAAAATAGTCGTGTGTGGGTACATGGTCAATTCGAACTAAAAGATTGATATCTATCTTTTTCAAACCCCACTATTTGATATAGTATTTAAAATCCATTTTCGGTATTAAAACCCAACACCTGGGATTTTCTAAATAAATATCAAAATCCACCAATTTTGGAATTAAATACTCAAAATTCCAATCAGCACTGAATTTGCACAACTAATACTCAATTGCAAAAATTAACCACACCATTGCAATCAGTACGAAATTCCGATCACCGATTATCCCAGCCTAAATTCAAGAAAAATAATTAATAATTAATTAATTTCGAAAATTAATTAATTAATTCAACTTAATTTCTAAAAATACTAACCTTGGCCAAAATTATTAAATTAAATACCAATATGGACACAGAAAATTCCGAACTCTTCTAGATAAACAGTACAATTTATTTAGGCTTTAGCTAAACCATGCTAACCACCTAACATGCTCAATTAAATAATTAAATTTCTAATTTAATCTAACTAACCACCTAATCCCTAATTAAATAAATCTAAACACTACTTAAACGTCATTAGCCTACTAAGTAGAGTTTAGATTATAAACTCATCGGTTAATTGCGGAAACCGGTTCACCACGACGACGGCATGACGACGGTCGAAATCCAAACTTTTGGCAGCATCGATGGACACTCGGGCCGGGCCCAAAGACCTTGCAAGCCCACAGCAATTGCTAGGCTTGGTCTGGGCTTGGGCTTCAAATGAGCCTGACCAAAACTGAAGATGGGCTGCTGAAATTCACTTGGGTTGAAATTGCATGAAGATGGGTTGAAGACACGGGCTTGAATCGAGCTGGACCAAAGGCTCAAATTGCGGGCTGCAGAGAGTTGGGCTGATCGTGCAGGCTTTTGGGATCGAGCAAAGAAGGAGCTGCTGATTGACTTCCTCGAACCGACCAAGAAAATTACATGGGCTTGTGGGACTGAAATCGTGTGGCTTCGCTGGTCTTCGAGCTGAGGGAAAAGACGCGGCCACGGATTTGCTTTGGTGGAGGGTTTTCACTGCTGGGAACAAAAACCGATGGAATCGTGGACTGCTGCAAAGGTGTGAGGCGGCAGAGAAGCGGACGAGGAAGCAGCTGGATGAAGACTTCGTTGGTGGGGATTTCTTCGGTGAGGGAAATGGGCTGCTCGAATGAAGACGTGTGGGCTCAAGATGCTGAAGGTTTCATGGTCAACAAGTTGGGAAGGGGTTTCTTTGGTTGATTAAGGAGACATGTGGCAAGCAGAGGGGAAATGGTGGGTGGAAGTGGGCGAGCATGAGTGGAGTAGGGAAATGAAGGCTTTGGTGGAGGCATGAGGCAGAGGGAGAAATGAAAGCAAAACCAGAGAGGAAATGTGGGGATGAGTCGCTCGAGTAAAAGAGAAGGGCGGGCCATGATTGAGAGAGAGGGAAACAGTGAAGAAGGGAGAGGCGGCTGATAAACGTGCAGGGGAAGTCACCAATTAGGGCCAAAGTCAATAATTTATCCTTTCAATTTAATGCTTTGTCCCCCCCCCCCCCCCCCCCTTTCCTTCAACCTTATCCCATGTCCCTTAATACTTTCTAGCCCAATTTCCATCAAAATAGTCCAAATTGAAGCCAAAAATTGAAGTCCCTTGCAAAGCTCCGAATTTCCTCAACTTCGGGCTCAATCCTTTCCGAATTTCTCCAATTCAACGTCCAATTTGGATGGAGAAAAAGTCCGTAGAATTTCTACAAGTACCCCTCATCAAATAGCTTGGTATAGAAGTCAAAAGCTTCCTTCAAATCAGCTCGATCAAATTTCCGTAACGTCTGAAATGATTTTCCACAAAAATCTCAGGAATCTCTGAAAAATCTTCGGAGGATGAGTCGACGTTTCTAAAATAGCTCGTGACACCGCATAATTTTTAATTTCTGAAATCAGGTTCAAATTCGCGGTTATTTTCAATCCGGTGTGCTTTTAGCATGACCTAGTGTACTAAGTAAATTTTAGGAATTTTTGGTGCACTTGACCTGTGATCAATTTATCTCGAGTCACATTGTACATCTTCAATACATTGACGACTCTCGATTGTCATGAAAATCTCAAGTATCAATTACCGGCATCGGGTACCACAACGATAGAAAAATTGGTCTAGTGCCGATTGACGAGTATTTTACAATCAGGTGGAATCACCCACACTCTGATTACATATTTCAATTGAATCGATCTATCTTCAGTCTTTGATCGATTTCTAACAATGTCGTAATGACCCTTGCAGATTAACACAGTCGAGCAATCGATTCTTGGTCGAATCCTCAAGTCTATTGCGTTAAAATCTCTTAATGCCTTCCCCAAATAGTCTAGTTATCTCGTGAGGGGCTCTCTCAGAGAATAAGGCCATTAGCTCGTCGATGAAAAGCCCATTTTATCTCATCAAAATCAAACTTGAAAATCAGGATGTCACATGCCATGCCAACCTTTGTTTAATAGTTGTTCTATAGAATAATATGGTGAATATATTCCTTATATGAGTTTGTACCACGCCCAGCTTAACTTAGATGTCCAGTCAATCAAGCATGACAACATATCACTTTAGGCTCGACAATTGGTTTCGACCCGCCATAGCCTCATCGAGAGAGCAGTATTAGCTCTCAATCAATTTGTGCACGGGCGACCGGCCCTGCCTTCAGAGCTCCTAACTTAGATGTCTAGTCAATCAAGCATGACAACATATCACTTTAGGCTCGACAATTGGTGCTCGGAGAATAAGTACGAGAAGCGAAACGAGGGACGAGGTTTCCTGTTGGGGGGCTGGGCCTTGCAGACGCTCATCCTGTCGCAACCCCTCGATCTGCGCGGGTCCCACTGCTGACGAGTTCCATGTTTGGGGACCACTCGTGCAACGAGATACTGGTGGTGGAGGTGGCGAGGGTCGGGGTGGAGGATCCCATGGGGTGGGGTGCAGGGGGAGCGCTGGCGAGGGTGCGGGAAGGAGAACGTGAAGGGAGGGCGTGGAGGAGTTGTCGGGCCGTGGCCGATGAAGGGAAGCAAAGGAGGGGGAGAGTCAAGGAGCCCGTGGAGAAGGCGAAGAAGGCAATGGGGGTAGGACGGAGCTCGAGTCTCAACTTGGCTGGGCTGGTCCATGAGATTCTGCAATTAATTCGTAATGGCGTATATGATCTGGTTACTAATAAATTCCAGACTCTCTCATATGCAAATGTCTTTCGGAAATCTTCTTTATGCCTTTCATCAACTATGCCGTGGATTTATCACATCCCTGATATTTTGCCATGGATGCCTAATGTATTTCATTGAAATTTATGCAAAGAGTAGTGAAAATCATTTGTATTTCATATAAGGAGTGCATTTGAGGTTTTAAAAGTCTCAAGTGTCGACCTTTTAATATACTATGATGTAAGATTTATCGTTTGTTAAATCATTCATCTCGATTATTTCACTTACCGAGCATTTTATTCATAGTCAAATGTGGGAGACTCGTGACTACACGTGCCACTTTTGAGTTATGTGATATAGCTCACTTGATAATGCCGTGCGACTACGTACGTATAGGTATATATGTCGGGTCATTTTTCCCAAAGATCATCCGGTGAACATTGAAAAATGAATGGACTGTACATACTTTCTCAAAGCAATTATATTTATTTTTTCGCCCACCTTATTGTATCTTGATTTTCACCTCATATGGCTCCTCGTTCAATTCTTTTGGTGTCACTGGGTCCCTTTCCTCATTCAAGAATCTCCTCCCATCTTCCACTCCATTCTAGGAATTTATCAATTTTTCAGGGTCTCAAAGGCGCACAGAAACTGGAAATGGATGAGGAATGACTCAGTTCCATTAGAAGAGCAAGTGATAAAGTGCACTTTTCCCTTCTGTACGACCACTTGTTAACAAGATACGCGAAGCACCCTACTCTGTTCTCAAAGACAGTTTACATGTGCTGCATCATTGGATTTTATTACATCGTTTGCAACCTACCGTACCATTATTCAACTGGCTAACACTAGACATAAGCTTATCACCCAAAGACCGTTATCGAAAGGAATACTTTCAACTTGCAGCAGCATCGATACGTAGAGATGTGATCGATTCAATACTTCTCTCTGAATCTGGTTTGTAAAGCTGGATATCTCGTCCATTCAGTGGTTGAATAGGTCTAGCATTATTCCAGGCACCCTGCAATTCGTAATCATCTTTTGAACATGAGAAAATTACATGCAAAATGTCGTAGCGGTAATCTTAATCAGGGATGTAACCACTAAGGTTTTGATGGAACAATACGGCCGAGAAACTTAGGGCACTTACATCATCAACGAGACGTCTCAGCGACCAGATTTGTTCCTCTGTGACACTGCTGGGCTGGTGAACATTGAACAAGGAATGGTTAGTTTAGAAATTACTTACAACAATAGAATTTACACTTTTTAAGCATTGCTGATCTGGTGAAACATCGACACCTTCTGGGGTTTACCTGCTTGTTGACGATCCATTTGACACCTTCTGTGCAGGGAGGAGTCGTGAGAGAGCCCATGTATCTGTAGTAACTGTGTTCACCCCTGATGATCTCTCTTGGGTCGATCACCCCCACTTCTATCTCTTCCCCAGCTTCCATCTCTTTTCCATGTGTTTCGCACGTTACACGCCTCAACACCTGCACATCGTCAAATTATGCTTATTGCCGCATTTGATCGAATACACATGGATCGACATAAATTGGTCCAACAACAAGATGTCCGACGCCAATAAGTGCTCTTCGCTTCTGTTCTGAGGTTTAGAATTTGAAAACTACAGTATTTATGCTGTGATTCTACCTCTATACAAGTGACAACAACAGTCCCACCCTGTGCTTTGTTCGCCTTTCGGGGCCATTCCTCTTACATGTTTCGTTGTGATGAAAACTAAATTTGATGTAGTAGCTATTGCGATTGTAATGTGATAGAGCCGCAAGAGTGTCATTATTTACTTGCTATTTTGTGAATTTTATTATGCATACATAAGATATACTAATAAGATATAAATATACAACAAAATAATGTTAGTTCGTCACATTATTGCACGTAAAAATTGTCAAATGCACCATCACAGAAATATAATTGTAAGATTATTGTATTACCAATAAGATTATCTTTAAATGGAGATTCCCGAAAGATTGAAGTAAGAATATATTAACCCTTCCATCGTCTACAACCTTTTTAAAGAAAATAACTCATCTTTGTCGTCCACTTTAGTTTATTCTTCTCATTAAAAAAAAGAAAAAACATTTTCAATGGCTCAAACTGTAAATGCATACAAAACATAAAAAGTACCCACTGCTTTTAGATTAAAAAACTACTCGACACCCAAACACTTGAAAAAATAGTCAAATTTTAATACAAATTTCATAGCGGCGCGCGCATTGATTCTAGTTGTTCTGTATAAGAAATTTTTGCATAGCTCGCTAACAAAAGCATTTGGTTCACCTATCTCGTACAGTAGTCCAACAACAACAGTGTTGCCCGCAACCTCTGCATCTAAAGTTGAGTGAACCATGTGAAGCTCCAATTGATACCTACACAAAAACATTTTCCAATTTCATCAACATATTGAGCCACAAAATGGGACAAGTGCGCCAGGAATTCTAAAATTAATCACAAAAGTGAAATCAAATCATAAAAATTACAAATATTACAATCAACCTCTAGAGCTTATCAAATTAGTACAATCAAATACTTCCATTAACTTTGTTAATATGAGATGTTGAAAATACTAACACGACAATTTTTTTAACGTTGTCTTGAGGACACAAGGTGCTTGTGGTGCCAAGTGTAGATGCCGGATGAGGTAAAAACCAAATAAATAAATAAACAACAACCAGCCAAATAAGGAAACTACAACTTGGGGGGCCGATCCTCCAAGTTTTCTTATATGCAATCAAGACCTCTAACTTTTGTAATTTGTGCAATCAAATCCTTCAATCAACTATTTTAACTAAATTATCAAATTAATTAATGACATTTGACTTATGTGACACAAAATGACACAAGATGCTAACGCGGCATCAAATGAATAGAAAACAAACGGGCAAAACAAGGAAAACGAATCATAACTTGACATTATTTGTTATGATGGGTCAACAAAGCACTCAATTGCACACATCAAGAAAGTCAAATTATTTGATTGCTCAAATCCAAAAATTTAGAGGATTTAATTACAAAAAAAGAAAAAAAAAAGAGTTAGAGGACGGAATTGCATAAACCCAGAGAGTTAGAGGACTTAACTACCCAAAATAAAAGTTAGAAAACCAAATAGCAAAAAGGATAAAAACTTTGTGCTTAACCCTTTCTTTTTTCCCCCTAAGGTTATGCTTACGAATGTAATTGTCATTTTCCCTCAACAATCAGCTTTTCTAAGATTGCAAGACCCTCACAGCTGTAACAGCTTAAAGCAGCTTTTAGGAAATTACATTCCTTAGCTCTTAGGTGCGTTAACCTTGTTGCAATGGTACTATTTTATAAAGTGAAGTAGCTTGTCAATTTGGCAATACTTTTTAAAATTATAATGCCTCAAAGTAGGGTGAAACACTATTCTTAAAATCCCTATAGCAATGAATGCGACGTAGCCGTAAGTAAGGAGTTTGCCAAACACTTCGTAAATGTTGCAGCAGTACTATTGAGAAGTACTGAAAGTAGCATGCTCGTGTTCATACGAATTGAGAAAGAGAGACCTTTTGCCATCGATGGCATGCTCGGAAGGGTGGTGCCAATGACATTGTTGCAAGAAGTATTCTCTACCATCTACCTCGATCGACCCTGCCCTTCCATCGTCCCACCGAAGCTGCAATCGATACAAAGAAAGTTGCTCAATAATTTTTCTCTATTGATATTTTCTGGTCAAGGAGAGACCGTTCATCTTCCCCGGTTGGACACTTATTACAGATTAAATGAAGTGAAAGGGCGGATATTTACTAGCTTTTACCATAGTCATGTGGGTCCATAATGAGATTTTCGTTAAAGCTTCTGATCATATTGTCGGAGAAGGTTAAGAAAAAAAAGGAAAAAAAAAAAAAAAAGAAACAAACCCAAGTCATATGAAAGTTGAAGTTGTTCCAAGATCCGTTTTCCTATTCAGTAGTCATATCGATTGGGAGCTACTTATGCATTTTTTGTATACCTAGGACACAGAACACCTTGGAGCATGGCAAGGTCTAAACTCCACTTTAAAATCAGAAAATTAATTAATTCAAATTTTGAATATCATGAAAATTAAATAAGGCGACTTAAAAATGACGTTATTCATACTTTTCCGAAATGAAATATTAGAAGTTCAAGATAAATATTGCGTCAAATACCTACTCATTTGCTTTTGTTAAAATTGAGGATTTAACACTTTTCTAAGGAAACCAGGGCTTGGAATTGTTAGCATTTCCCATGTTAGCATGTTTTTCGAAGAAAAAAGGCGGGGATCATCATAATTCTGGTCGGTTTTACCCGAAGATCATGGCCTCTATTCATGACGTAGGCATAGCTTGGCTTGTAATTCCTCCTTAGGTCCCCCAAGTGTGGAATCACTTCCACATCCTCTCTTGCCAAGTCAATTGGAGATTGCATCCGTCCTTCACTGCATGCTCTCCATTCTTCCTCCAGATATCCCCAGTTCTCTGGTCCCCTCTCGCTCCCGACTATGTAACTGAAGCCAGTCTCATCCTCTAACGCACCACGAAATCACACGCACAGAACAACATCGTCAAAATCAAAAGCCAAAACCACCATGACATAGAGAGAGAGAGAGAGAGAGAGAGAGGAGTGCTTACCAACTTCTCCAGATGGTGTCGATGCCGCATGCAAGGACGTGGCAAGAAGACTTAGAAGGAGAGCAGAGAAGACTAGAGTTTTGCTTTGGCTCTGCATCTTGTTTTTTCCTTCTTCTCAAAAGGACTTCGGTGCGAGCGAATATAATTACCCAACTCGAAAGAGACGCGATAGAGAAGGGCAATGCCTCAATCAGTTAGTTTTAGTGAAACCTCCCAACTCCCATTTATATATGCATTTCAACTTCGAGTAAACAGTGCCATGCACGTGAACAAGGTGGTTCGGTACTTATTGTGCGACTACGATAAATAATGAAATCGTGAGGAATCTGTCCATCTGTCTGTCTTACCTATGGTAGCTTAATCTCTAGTCTAATAGTAGAGAGAGAGGAATGTTTTACCAACTTCTCCAGATGGGGTCGATGCCGCGTGCAAGGACGTGGCAAGAAGACTTAGGAGGAGAGCAGAGAAGACTAGTGTTTTGCTTTGGCTTTTCATCTTGTTTTTCCCTTCACAAAAGGAATTCGGTGCGAGCGAATATAATTACCCAACTCGAACGAGACGTGATACAGGAGGCCAATGCCTCAATCAGTTTGTTTTAGTGAAACCTCCCAACTACCATTCATATATGCATTTCAACTTCGAGTGAACAGTGCCATGCACGTGAACAAGGTTGTTCGGTAAATATTGTGCGACTACGACAAATAATGAAGACGTGAGGAATCTGTCCATCTGTCTGTCTTACCTATCGTTAATTAATCTATAGTCTAACAGTGGATAAATAATCCGTAATCTATCACGTGCTATAAAAAGGTTATGCAAGTTCTAGAGAATTCATTACTGAAAGGGCATTGAGCCAACTGATAAGTCCAAGACGTAATAAATAAAATCATTAAGAGGGTAGTTCTTTTTTATAACCTAAGGGCACGGGCGCCTGTCACGACAAATTTCTCCCATACATTTGTGGGATGAAAAGTGGGCCTTCAGAGCAGTAGGGTGAAATGTGAGAGATGCATAAGGGTTGATACAATGTACAATTGATTGTGGAAGTAGGGTTGGAAATTTTATGCTAGATTCTGGAGATGTGTTGATTATTATTTTAAAGTATCTATAAAGGAGGCTAGCCTTTGATGCATAAACTGGTGGATAGGTGATGCTGCTCTCCTAAATAGGGTGAAGTTTAGTCAATAATGACTATACATGTCTCGCTCCAAGGACTCGATTAGTAAGACTTTCATGTTGAACGTAATCCATATGGTACATCTTTCCTAATAACATGCAATATAGGGATTTCCTAGGGGGATTTCCTAGGTAATGAATCAAACTAAGTAGCATGTTGAATGCAAGGCTCACGTTGCTATTTTGATTAGTGGACAAAATTCTCCCGTCACTTTCATGTCAATGTAATCCATATGTTACATCATTCCTAGTGACGTGCAGTAGCAGGACTTGTTAGGTAACCAATCCAAATAAGTTGCATGTTGAATGCAAGGCTCACATTGCCATTTTGACTAGTGTAATAAAATAATTACCTTACTGTCATATTGAATGTAGTCCATATGGTAGATCTTTCCTAGAGACGTGCAGCAGAGGGATTTCTTAGCTGACCAGTCAAACTAAGTTGCATGTTGAATGTAAGGCTCACGTTCTGTTGGCTGGGTCCGCCTATGTTGGGCCCAGCTAACACATAAATAAAACAAAAATAAAAGTAAAAAAGTCTCCACAAAAAAAAAAAAAAAAAAAAAAAAAAGCAAAGAGAGGAAACGAAAGTGGGGCTGCGCGTTCGGGGAGTGAGAAGAGAGGAGAGAGAGTTCTTACCGAGAGAGAGGATAAGGAGAAGAAGAAAAAGGAGAGTGGCTTTGTGGTCCCGAATCAAAGGCCAAATGTTGTTAGAATTTGCTCAAATTTTAGTATGTTGTTTGTGAGATCAAGAATTATGAGTTGATCAATCTCGTTCATTGAGAATCTTCTTCGAATTTTCCAATCACGATTAGGGTTTTCTTACTCCCTTTGTATTAATTCATCTTGTGGTCATGAAAATACTAGTGTATTGTTAATATTGAGTCTCTAGTGTGTAACTAGAAAAAAACTTTTGTATATCTTACGATTTTTCATAGGTGGTGTGTGGTTTTTCTAACATCAAGTTTTCCACGTAAAATCTTGATGTTGTTGTTGACTTTGTCTCATTATCATTTTAGCACTATCTTTACTTATTTTGAGGTTGAATTGCTAGTTGTTGCTAGGGTTAAACCCATTTTGGTTGGTTTAGTTTTGGGGAAAATATTGATCTTAGATTGGGTTTAGTTACTGGATTGTTGCCTAGTTCTCCCCAACAAAGTGGTATCAAAGCTAGCGTTGAAATTTTAGTGTCAAATGGAGGAAACTAGAGGTGCCATGTTTAAATTAAATGCCTTGGATTAGCCTTCAACGGGGTCAAGTACCTACTCATACTCGGTATCAACAACAAGCCCGTCGAAACCCTCCAAAGGACACTCTTGAATCCTGTCAAGCCCGATATGGAACCACGCTTTAAAGCGATGAGGTACCAAGTGAGGTATGTCCTCATCCACCCAAAGTGTGGTCACTACGAGCTGATGGGTCCAGGCGGTCCTGGGAATGGGGAGATGGGTAGTCTCAGTCTCTGCCTCCTGTGGCCACCCAAAACATACATGTCGTACCTCCATCTAAGGACTTGTAAAATTTTAGACAACAATGGGCTAAGATAAATCTCAGTGAGTCTACACCCTAAACCTCGATTAAGACGAGAATTCATTTAGAGGTAGTCCTAAACATGCATCACTCACAACTTACCTCACCTCAGCACCTCCCTACACATTAGTACATCTCATATATCATATGCACACAACAAGCATAATCAAAAATTGGAACACATCAATTCATTCTTAAACAATTACAGGGGTCTCGATTATAAGGCCAAATTGTTATGACAAGTCCCATTTCATGTCAAAAATCCCATAATCAGGTGCGGCCATCTCAGTCACTCAAGCGTGTTCCAATTATTTACGACCCAATGGCCACGGCCAACAAATCAGTCGACGGTCATTCGGCATAACCAGGCGTTGTCCCGTTCCTTCAAGCACGTCAACGTCTACATCTACATCTAGATGGCATTCCATAAAGGAGCATCGGCCTAGCCTCCACTACGACTGACATCCGTTGTCAATGGCATCTGAACTTAATCAGGAATCATCCCACGTGAACACATTAGAACGAGTTCTGATAATGACCACACGCACATCTATGCTCAGCCAAGAACATCGTGCTTTGCACTCAAATACTTCAATTTCAAATAATGGATTTGCCTAATTTTCTTCATATTAAAAAATACCCGATAAAATAATTGTGTGTGGTCACACAGTCAAATCGATCCACAAAACATGATACTCTCCCATTTCAAAATTCTACAATTTTATATAGTACCTAAAATATTTTTGGCGTCAAAACCCGATACCTGGCATTTTTCAACTTAAATACCATAAAATTATATTTTTGTGATAATAATAAAAAATCATCACCAGGCACTCAATTGCATAATTTAGCACTCAATTTCACAAATCAATTCAACCACGATGATCAGCATAAAATTCTACAAATCGGCTATCTCGCTACAATTTACACTAATTATAATTAATTAAATAAATTACAAATTAATTAAATAAATTACAAATTATTTAAATTTAGCCACTTAATTAATCTACATAAGCTAATATAACCAACCTAATTGAACTAATTAAACTAATCTAGCTAGGATAATTACATTAATCTAATTAGGCTAACTAACTAATCTATCTAACCACCTAATTAATCTATCTTAGGCAACTAACTCTCCTAACCTTTAATTACCCTAACTAGGATTATACTAATCCTTAATTAACACTAATCAACCTAACTAAGTGAAATTAACTTCCTAATCCAAGATTAGGGCGTTAACTTAACGGATTAGCGAGAAAATGGGTTCACGGCAACGGCAACACGACGATAGTGAGATCTCGTGCCTACGACGGGTCCAATGGAGGGTCGGAAGAGGCTAAAAAACAGCCTACAAGCTCATTGCTTGTGGCTGGAATTCAATCCTGGAGCTGCCAAACAGGCTACAACTCACGATGGTGGCGAGCTGGAATGGGCAGAGCTGCTGCTGGCTCAAGGCGAGCTGAAACAGATGGAGGTGGTTGCTCGATGGGGATGGGCTGGACAAGTAGGGGCTATGGATGACGAGCTGGTGAGCTAATCGGTGGTAGGCAAACGACGGGCGCGAGACAGGACAACAGGGACGTGGACGGGGATGCTGATTGAGCTGGTGGGCTGGGGGTTGATCGGTGAGGTGCAACAGCAAGGAATGAAAATGGAGAATGCAGAGGCTGAAATGAAGAAGAAGCTGAATAAGAAGAATAAGAAGAAGAAGAAGAAGCAAGGTTCTGCTAGAGGGGGTTTGGTTGCATAAGGCAAGGAGGAAGGGGAAGACAAGGGGGACAAGGGTCCAAGCAAGTCAAGATAGTAGCCTATTGAAGCCAAGCTTAAATATCTACACCAAAGTCTTATGCCCCCTAAAGTCAAGGCATCAACCAATGGTGATTTTCCCTTCCAAAGCTTTACAAACAAGCCAATTTGAAGGCAAAAAATGCCTCCTAAGCTGCCCCTACGAATTTCTTGATTTTCTTCTTCAATTCTTCACCAAATCAATTCCATTATGTGTTCAATTTATCTCCCTGAAGCTGCCATACGAATTTCCCTTTAATTCTCCACAAACCAACTCGAATTGGTAGCCAAAATTGCCAACTAGGGTGCCCATCCGAATTCCTTGATTTTAGATTGGCCAATTTTGATTTTTCCGCCAAAATTCTGAGCTTTATGAAATTTTTCCAAAAGTTGAGATGGTGTCCTAAAAATAAATCGTGACACGCTCAAACATTCTATTCCTAAAACTGAGTTCAATTTCGTGGTTAAAATCGACCGGACGCTATTTTAGCGCGACCTAATAGCTTTTAGCATGTTTGACCCGTGGTCGATTGTTTCAATCCACGTTTGTTCATCTTCGACTCATAGGCGACTCTCGGTTGTTGTAAAAATCTCAAGGTTTCAACTATGGGTACCGGGTACAAAATCAACAGAAATTTGGGTTAGTGCTGTTCGACGCGAATTTCACAATCGGGTGGAATCTCCAACAATTTAATTACGTGCTTCCATCGAATCGACCTATGTCCGATCACTAATCAATTATAACGGTGCCGTATTGACCCTTGCCGATTATCACGGTCGAGCAATCAATTTCTGGTCGAATTCTCAAGTCTGTCGCATTTATATCCTTAACCGCTTCACCTGATAGATTAGTTAACTTGTGAGTGATCGCTCCGAGAAAAAGGACCATAAGCACGTCGACGAAATGCCTATTTCATTCAATCGACACAAGATTGAAATTTAGGATTTCACAACTCTTCCCCTCTTATAAAAATTTCGTCCTCAAAATTTAAATCATTACAATTCCTCTTCAAAAAGGTGGGGGTATTGTCGTCTCATTGATTCTTTACTTTCCCTCATCGCTCTTGCTATTCTGTGGTGTTGCCAAACCACTTTGATTAGAGAAATCGTCTTTTTGCGTAGCACTTGCTCCTTTGGATCATCGATCTGAATTGGTCTCTCCACGTATGACACTCTCTCGTCCACGTCTAATTCTTCCAAGTTCAGCACGTGGGTTAGGTCAGGCTCGTACTTCTTCAACATTGACACACAGAAGACGTCTTGCACTTGACCAAGTCTTGGTGGCAACACAAGACAATACACCAAAGTCCCTATTCGTTCAAAATTTCCGAGGGACTGATGTCTAATGTACCTCAAAATTAGCTTCCCTTTCTTGCCGAAGCGCGAAGTACCCCTCATTGGTATCACTTTACGAAATACGTGTTCTCCAACAATTTAATTCAAATAGTCTTCGCCACTTATCTGCATAACTTTTCTAGCAACTCTGAGCAGTCTTTAGCCTTTGTTGAACAAACTCTAGGCCGGTGATCTTATGCTCTCCAACTTCATCCCAACAAATTTGAGTTCTACATGCTCTGTCATACAACGCTTCAAACGGTGTCATATGAATGTTCTGCTGATAACTGTTATTGTAGGCGAACTCAACTAAATGAAGCTGTTCCTCCCAGCTTCCTTTGAAGTCTAACACGCAAGCTCGCAGCATGTCCTTGAGGGCTTGAATCATCCTCTCAGACTGGCCATTCGTCTGCAGATGATAGGCCGTACTATACTGTAGCTTGTAAGCTTTTCCAAAACGCTGTTGTGAATTTAAGGTCTCGATTTGATATAATCATCACTGGCACTCCATGCAGTTGAACTATCTATCGCACATACAACTCAGCATATTTGTCCAATGCATAGTCCTTTCATACTGCGATAAAGTGAGCATACTTTATCAACCTGTCAATTACAACCCATATGTAATCATTACGTCGTTGACTTCTTGGTAATCCCATCACAAAATCCATTGTGATGTGTTCTTACTTCCACTCGGGAATCTCAAGAGATTGCAAAAGTCCTCACGGCTTACAGTGCTGTGGCTCTACTTGCTGACACGTTAGACACTTGGCGACATGTTTGGCGATATCTGCCTTCATACTTGTCCATCAATAGTGTTGACGCAGATTTTGATACATCTTTGTACTACTTGGATGAATGCTTTAACTGGTATGATAAGCTTCTGACAAGATCTCTTCTTTATATGGCACCCCTCGACGGCCCCCGATCCGATTTGGGGTCGCCACAGTTCGCTTACCATTCACTTTTCGTAATAACATGTCACTCTGATACCATTTCAATTGCAGTGGGTCCATACAACCTGGGGGTTTACATCTTTTAGATTGGTCCCTTGCGCAATTTATATACGGAAGCACATCCAACAACTCCCTTCCCTATATTCAGAAAACGATGCACACATACTAAACATCATATATAAATTAAAGCCGAACACGTTTATTTACATAGAGCAGATGGACATCTTTAGTCAGTACATCAAAATGCCGTAGTCTTCTATACTCGGCTACACTTCAAAGGATGACCGATATCTTCTCCAATAGTCGAATACTTAAAGTCCATTAATCAGTGTCGGTGTCCAAAAGTTTCCTCCCTTTGCTATCCTCCTCCTTAGAATCATAACCAACCACTTGATTCATCTACTAGTAGCAGTGGTAGTAGAGGTATCCTTTATAGTCTGAAATGTTATTCCCCAAAAGGGGTGAGTACAACCACTCAGCAGGTAAATGAACCCAATAACCACTCAATGCATCATACAAGTCATACATGCATCTCAGGCATTACTTACCTTGAATGCCATGCATATACTATCATGCATCATCACCACAATCATAACACATACATGTGTATCATCATGTCATACTCATATCATCATCATCATGACATTATTATATCACACACATGTCGTCATCATCATGTCATCATCATGGCATCATCATATCACACATGTCATCATCATCATGACATCATCATATCACACATGTCATCATCATCATGACTTCATCATATCACACATGTCATCATCATCATGACATCATCATACCATACACATATATGCATGTCATCATGCCATATCATATATCATCATCATATCATCATCATCATCATCATCATCATGCATATCATCATGCCATGGGTGATCATCATCATACATCATCATACACATCATCATCATCATCATCACCATATCATCATACATCATCATCATCATGCATATCATCATGCCATGGGTGATCATCATATCATATCATGCATGGTTCAATTTCCACTTTTAACTTTCAATTTGATCACCACATCACCCTTCCTCGGATCATCAATTTCATCTCATATTTTACACTCGCATCCCATGCGAGAAAACCTCCGGCATTCAGCCATTCTAGGCCACCGGGCATCCGGCCCCCCACATCACCCATATCATCATCATGACATCATCATACCATACACATATATGCATGTCATCATGCCATATCATATATCATTATCATATCACATCATACATCATCATCATCATCATGCATATCATCATGCCATGGGTGATCATCATCATATCACATCATACATCATCATCATCATGCATATCATCATGCCATGGGTGATCATCACCATATCACATCATACATCATCATCATCATGCATATCATCATGCCATGGGTGATCATCATATCATATCATATCATATCATATCATATCATGCATGGTTCAATTTCCACTTTTAACTTTCAATTTGATCACCACATCACCCTTCCTCGGATCATCAATTTCATCTCATATTTTACACTCGCATCCCATGCGAGAAAACCTCCGGCATTCAGCCATTCTAGGCCATCGGGCATCTGGGCCCCCACATTCTGGGCATCTCGCATCCCAACTGGCATCACGAGGCATTCCCCTCGGGCAAAGACCTCCGACAGGGCTTCCGGCATTTACACTCCCTGGCCGGGCATCCCGCACCCCAATCCTGGCATCGCGAGGCATTCCCCTCGGGCAAAGACCTCCGACAGGGCTTCCGGAATTATGTACCGACATACCACCAAGCATCCCCTGGAATTACGTACCGTATACCACCGGGCATCCCGACACTCTCGGGGCATTATCATCCGCCACATCAATTTCCTCATTTAACATTACTCATGTTCACCAATTTCGGTCTTAATTTAGCATGGCATATGATGCAATGGCAACCAAAAATCATGTTCAACATTGAATTCACACATGCATCTCAATGCATACATCAAGACCTCATCACACATACTACATGGTGCAATTATTTATAAAATAAAATTCATGGGATTTATGGCAATTAAAATAATCCATTTATCATGCCCTTTTACATTTATTTAAATTCCAGCTTGTGCCATTTTCAAAAATATTAAATTTAATTATTTATATAATCTCAAAAATCATAAAATTAAGGAAAGTAATAAATAAGACAATAGGATAATGATTTCATGCAAAATACACGGCAAATGAGAAATCCACACAAATCCATAATTTACACAAAACAGCATGTAATTTTCGGATGAAACCAGAATGCACAGTTTCCGAAGAAATTCGATTAAAATATCCATACGACCTCCAAAAATTACGAAATTTTACCGAGTTACGACCAAGACATTTTCGTACATCTTTCATGAACTTTTCCAAGTCAGATTCTTTTTAGATTAATTTCTACAGTCTCACGAAGCTTCTGGATCCATCACCGAATCGTCCAGTACATGCTTCTCCAAAATACTGAGTTTTCACCTACCTATTCTTCTTCGTTTCCTCTGAAATTTGGATATGTTCTACATCAAGATGTCCTATACAAGTTTCTTGCAGAGATCTAAGTCAAATAACCAGATTATAGTCGTCATTTAGGTCCATGAAGTCTCGGGTGTCCTGTAATACATCTCCAGAATTACCGTCTTCAAGATCTAGTCGATTTACTAGGTTATACTTGTTCATTTCACTTAAAATTTGAGTATGCTGTATTTTAAGATATCCCCTACAACTTTCATGAAGAAATCGAAGAGATATTCTTAGCACAAATCAACATGCAACCACAAATTCATCAAGAGGTCAGTGAAATCGTTCCAGATCTGAGGTCTCCGTAGAATGAGAGTTTAGCCCCTTAAATCTCAATAATTGTCCACCAAATTTTAGTATGTTGTATATTAAGATGTTAGCTATAACTTTCATGAAGCGACCAAAGCCAAAATCGAACTCTAAACATGCAGGCAAGCTCTCACAACATTCTGACTCAAGCGGATTCATGCGAAAACATTCCAGATCTGACATCTCCGTAAGATGAGAGTTTGACCCCTCAAATCTCCATTACTTTCCACAAAATTTTAGTATGTTGTATTTTAGGTTGTTATCTACAACGTTCATGAAGATATCAAAGCCAAAATCGAACTCTAAACATGCATGCAAGCTCACACAACATTCTGACTCAAACTGTTCAAGCGAAAACAGCAACACCACTCAAGAACAAGCCATCCAAGCTTCGGTTTCTCCCTTCCAATCACTCAAATTCGACACTATACATACATGTAACACACACACATGCAAGAGCAGCAAAGGACCCCAACTTGCCTCTAGACCACACAAACGGCGGCACACCGGCGACGGACGAACGGCGTTGGGGCGGCGACGGCTCCTTCTCCTCCTCTCTCGACCTGCCTCTCTCTTGCATCTCACTCTCTCTCTCGCAACTCTCTTGGACGACAGCCCCCCACCATCAGCCACTCCCTCTCTCTCTTCCTTTTTTGGTGGCTTATATAGTGCATGCTTTCTTCTCTTGCATGGGGGACACTTGTCCCTAAGAAGGAGACAAGTGTCTCCCTTGTTGAAGACACTTGGAGGAAGCCATGCGACTCCTCCTTCCCCCTCCATGCGTGACAATGGGCTGGGCTTATGGCCCACTTTAGGCCCATCTCACTTAGGCCCCAGGTCTAAACTTAAATGGCCCAAGTTTATTTTATTTTATTTTTATAATATATCTTAATCATCATTTAAATAAATATCTAATTGCATAAATAATAAGACCATTAAACTTATAGTCACAAATCCATAAATTCCAATTTATGATGCACATGGCCAATGATAGAATTTTATTTCCTATCACATAATTATCCCTTAAAAGCTTGGCCATATATCTTCTTGCAAATTATGGATTAAATGGCCATAAAATAACTTGATGGTACTTCCATCAGCTGTTCATAGACTTTAATGTAACTAGAGGTCGTTAAGAATTTTGGGATGCCACACTTTAAGCTCTACATCATTAGGTACACACAATCGTCCCCGAAACTTTAGAGTTCCGTCATCAGAAATATGAAATTCAGGTTTCCTCTTTTCTGTATCTTCCTGCAGAATCTTCTAGATTCAGGATTTGTCAACAACAATGTCTTGATCATTATCTGCACTTCCGATTCAATTCTGAGGGTAGCCCGAAGATTTGAAAGGTAGCCTACCTCAAATTTGAAAATCGAATCTCGAGCTCATTCGAGTACAATCCACTCTTGAATCACCATCTGCGCAATCGAAGACTTCTAACTCATCGCATCTGCGACCTTGTTAGCTTTTCCAGGATGATACAGGACATGATAGTTGTAGTCCTTGAGAAGTTCCATCCAGCAACGCTGTATCATGTTCAACTCCTTTTGAGAGAATAAATATTTTAAACTCCAGTGGTCTGTAAAGATCTGGATTTTTTCTTCACATAAGTAGTGTCTCTAAATCTTCAGAGCAAAAATAATCACTGCGAGTTTTAAGTCATGCGTCGGGTAATTCAACTCATGAGGTCTCAACTAACGGGGGATGCAATGACTCTGCCATGTTGCATTAACACGCAACCCAGTCCTCTGTACAACACATCACTAAAGATCTCGTATTCTCTAGGTCCAGACAGAATCGTCAGCACAGGTACAGTGGTTAGCTTCTAATTAAGCTTCTGGAAACTACATTTGCACTTATCCATTCATACAAACTTCTCTTCCTTCTTCAGCAGTCGAGTTAGCGGCATGACTATTGTAGAAAATCTTTCCATGAACCGTCTGTAATAACTTGCCAATCCCAAGAAACTTATGATCTTTGTCACCATCGTCAGTCTTGGCCAATTGATCACGGCTTCAATCTTGGTCGGGTCCACGAAAATCCCTTCACCATAAATCATGAGACCTAAGAAAGTTGCACGAGTCAACCAAAACTCGCACTTACTAAACTTGGCGTACAGTCCATGATTTCACAAAGTCTGAAGCACTGTCCTCAAATGTCTTTCGTGCTCCTTTGGACTCCTTGAGTACACCAAGTTGTCGTCAATGAACACTATTATGAACTGATCCAAATACTCTTTGAATACACAATTCATCATATCCATGAAAGTAGCTAGGGCGTTCGTCAAACCAAATAGCATTACGGTAAATTCATAATGGCCTTCATGCGTACAAAAAGCAGTCTTCGATATATCTTCATTTCTTATCCTCAGCTAATGGTACCCTATCCTCAAGTCGATCTCGGAAAACATCAACGCTCCCTGCAACTGGTCAAAACAAGTCGTCAATCCTTGGTAGAGGGTACTTATTATTGATCGTCACCTGGTTGAGTTGCCGATAGTCAATGCAAAGACACAACAACCCATCTTTCTTCCCCATGAAGAAAACTAGTGCTCCCCAAGGGGATGCGCTAGGACGTATGAATCATTTGTCTAACAACTCCTGTATTTGCACCTTCAGTTCTTTCAATTCTAATAATGCCATATGGTAAAGAGCCTTAGAGATTGGCTTTGTTCCAGGGGCCAACTCAATCACGAACTCGATCTCCCTTTATGGGGGTAGACTAGGTAATTCCTTCGGAAACACATCAGCAAACTCCTGTACTACTGCAATGTCCTCCATCTTTAGCTCCTCAACTATCATATCCACGATAGTCGCCAAGTAACCTTGGCAATCCCCGTCTAACAAACGGGTTGCCTCAAGCGACGAGATCAAAGTAATCGAGGGTCCTCATCGACTTCCAATAAACTCAAAACTTTCACCCACTAAAGGGTTAAATTAAATTGATTCACGATAACAATCTACTGTAGCTCGTTGTTTAGTGAGCCAGTCCATGTCAATAATTACATCAAGATCAAACATGGCTAAGACAATCAAATCTATCCTTTCCTCTCACTCACCAATAACTAACTTGCATCCAGCAACCTTCTGCAGAGAACACCTCATCTTTCAACAGGGTCAGTATACTAATAATTGATCCCAACGGTTCAGGACTCAACCTTACCCACTTAACGTACTGCTCAACAATAAATGAATACGTAGCTCCAGGGTCAAATAAAGCATAAGCAACATGATCGTTCATCGATACCGTACCTGTAACCACGTCTGGTGAGTCCTTTACCTCTCGTCGGGTGATAGCATACACCATTCCTTGTGCTAGAGGCCTGTCCATCATGCCCTGTGGTGTGTTCTGTGGCGTACTCTCTCTATTATGTCTTATCGGCGATAGAGGCAGCTGTGATCCCATCGATCTACTGGGACAGTCTTTGATTTGATGGCCTTGCTAGCCACATAAAAAACAAGCACCCGTCCTAGTAAAGCATGGGGCTTACCCATGTTGTCTTCCACAGAAATGACATACACCATTCTAGCTCTGCGTTGACTTTCCTATCCCACCCTTTCTGTTGGGTGGAATGAGATATCTTCCTCCTGACATCGGCTTCTTCCCAAACCAATTACCATCTCTATTAGACCCCAACTGTGACCCAGATGCAGTGGCTCGTTCATTCAAATTCCTCTCGATTAACTCTGCTCTCTCATAGAGGTCGTTGTAATCCTTCAGATTAAACGGTACTAGCGGATCCTTTAGCTTCGATCTCAGTCCATCTTGAAATCTTCTTGCTCTGTCTACTGGATCCTCAATAGTCTAAGGGCATACTGGGACAACTTTACGAACTTCGCCTCGTACTAGTCCATAGATATCAAACATTGATGAAGGCGTTGAAATTCCACCATCTTCTGCTCTTTGGCACAAACCGAGAAATATTTTCCATTAAAGACTTCAACGAAGGCATTTCACACCAGAACCATGCCTTCAGGAAACACTCTTCCTCTATTGGCCCTCCACCAAGTGCTTGCATTTCCTTGCAATTGGTAAACCACAATGACTACCTTGTCCTTCCTTTGAGCACCTTAGCAGTGCGAAGGCCTTCTCTAACTCTTGGATCCAGACGGTTGCAACCTCGGGTTCACCTGCTCCTGAGAACCTTGGCGGGTTCAACTTCAGATACTGTTCTACTAACTTGTGCATCGGTCGCTCCCCGATCACATTCCCAGCCGAGAGTTTGACAAGTGTAGTAGCAGCGGCGGCAGCAGCATTGGCGACAGCAGTGGTGGTGGTGGTAGCAACGACTTGATTCTGCGCTTGTTGCCTCATCAAATTATCCAAATTCTCAAGCGTTTGCATGATCCCATCAATTCTAGGATTTCCGGGTGCTGCTACACCAATATCGGTTTGCGGCAGCACTCTAACACTCACGCTGGCCTGAGCTGACGCTCTTCATCGAGTACCGACGCTAGTTGACGTCCTACCCCGAGTGACAAATGCTACTGTCCTCTTCCTAGGAGTCTTCTGTTCCGGATCGCTCATTATGTAGACTCTTTATAAAACCTACTTTCCAATTCCACACAAAATTAGAAAACTGAACAACCCACACAAAACAATCAATCTATCAGTCAATCACTCACATGCATCTATATAAGGAAAAGGTCTTTCCTACTAACTATCTCAAGACCCATCGCACCTTATCACTCCAGACATTGACCAGCTCTAATACCACTTCAGGCGGCGATGTCACACCCCGAACCTCGAACGCACGAACATCCCTCGATGGTTGATAGAATTGCAACGTTCCCAGGTTGCGTCGCCGACCCAATCATTTTATATACATGCGGAAGCGAACTAACAAACCCTAGACAACAATCAAACACATGGGATAAGAAAAGAAGGACAACCAATTAACACAAACCATACTTTATAAACACATCAGGTTTATATACAGGAGTTTAGACCCAAAAGAAACTACCAAGCTAACCTTACCTCGGAACCAACCTACTCGGGATCCGGGTCTACTACGACACCGTCTAGAATGTGATGTCCAAGGGACCAGCTACCCCTACTCCGGGCCCTTCAGCCTCGGGTCTCGGGTTCGCCTCGATATCTTCCAAAATATCGATGTCCACGACGGGGTCAAGTACCTCTTCACACTCGGTATCGACGGCAGGCCCGTTGAAACCCTCCAAATGACCCTCCCGAATCCCGTTAGGACCGATAGGGAACCACGCTTTAAAGCGATGAGGTACCAAGTGAGGTAGGCCCTCATCCACCCAAAGTGTGGTCACTACGAGCTCACGGGTCTAGGTGGTCTTGGGAATGGGGAGATGGGTAGTCTCAATCTCCACCTCCCGTGGCCACTCAAAACATACATGTCGTACCTCCATCTAAAGACCTGTAAAATTTTAAACCACGATAGGGTGAGATAAATCTTAGTGAGTCTACACCCTAAACCCTGATTAGGACGAAAATTCACTCAGAGGCAGTCGTAAACATGCATCACTCACAACTTACCTCACCTTAGCACCTCCTTGCACATTAGTACATCCCATATATCACATGCACACAACAAGCATAATTAATAACTGGAACACATCAATTCATTCTCAAACAATTATAGACTGATTATAAGACCAAATTGTTATGACACGTCCCATTACGTGCCACACAATTTTGTCCTATAATCAGGCGCGGCGATCTCAGTCACTCAAGCATGTTCCAATTATTTACGACCAAACGACCACGGCCAACTCATTAGTCGGTGGTCATCCGGCATAACCGGGCGTCGTCCCGCTCCTTCGGGCATGGCAATGTTTACATCTAGACGGCATTCCATAAAAGAGCATTGGCTAGCTTCCACTGCGACTGGCATCCGTTGTCAATGGCATCTGAACTTAATAAGGCATCATCCTACGTGAACGCATAAGGAGGGGTTTCGATAATGACCACACGCATATCCATGCTTGGCCAAGAACATTGTGCTTTGCACTCAAATACTTCCATTTCAAATAATGAACTTGGCCAATTTTCTTTATATTAAAAATACACAGTAAAATAATTGTGAGTGGTCACATAGTCAAATCGATCCACAAAATGTGATACTTTGCGATTTAAAAATTATACGATTTTATATAGAACCTAAAATATTTTTGGTGTCAAAACCCGACACCTGGTATTTTTCTAATAAATACCAAAAAAATATATTTTGCGATAATAAAAAAAAATCATCACCAAGCACCCAATTGCATAATTTAGCACTCAATTTCACAAATCAATTCAACTACGATAACCAGCATAAAATTCTACAAACCGGCTATCCCCAGTACAATTTACGCTAACTATAATTAATTAAATAAATTGCAAATTATTTAAATTAAGCCACTTAATTAATCTACATAAGCTAATCTAACCAACCTAATTGAACTAATTAAACTAATCTAGCTAGGATAATTACACTAATCTAATTAGGCTAACTAATTGATCTATCTAACCACCTAATTAATCTAGCTTAGACAACTAACTCTCCTAACCACTAATTACCCCAACTAGGATTATACTAATCCTTAATTGATACTAATCCATCTAACTAAGTGCAATTAACTTCCTAATTCAAGATTAGGGCGTTAACTCACCGGATTAGCGAGAAAATGGGTTCACAGCAATGGCGGCACGACGGCGGTGAGATACTGTGCCTACGACATCTCCAATAGAGGGCCGGAAGAGGCTGAAAAATAGCTTACAAGCTCACTATTTGTGGATAGAATTCAGTCTTAGAGCTACTAAATGAGCTGCAACTCACGGTGGCTGGAGAACTGGAATGGGCAGAGCTATTGCTGGCTTGGGGCGAGCTGAAGCGAACCGAGGTGGCTGCTCGATGGGGACAGGCTGGACAAGCAGGGGCTGCGGACGACGAGTTGGCCGGTGGCAGGTGGACAACGGGCGCGGGATGGGACGACAGGGATGTGGACGGGGGCGCTGATCGAGCTAGCGGGCTGGTTGTCAATCAGTGAGGCACAACAGCAAGGAATGAAAATGGAGAATGCAAAGGTTGAAATGTAGAAGAAGTTGAAGAAGAAGAAGAAGCAAGGTTGCTAGAGGGGGGTTTAGTCGCATAAGGCAAGGAAGAAGGGGGGACAAGAGGGACAAGGGTCCAAACAAGTCAAGACAGCAGCCTATATGAGCCAAGCTTAAATATCTACACACTTGAGTGTTAGAACACCAAAGTCTTCTACCCCTAAAGTCAAGGCATCAACCAATGGTGATTTTCCCCTCTAAAGCTTCACAAACAAGCCAATTTGAAGGCCAAAAATGCCTCCCAAGCTGCCCTTACGAATTTCTTGATTTTCTTTTTCAATTCCTCACCAAATCAATTCATTTTGGTGTTCAATTTATCCCCTTGAAGTTGCCATACGAATTTCCCTTTAATTCTCCACAAACCAACTCAAATTGGTAGCCAAAATTGCCAGTTAAGGTGCCCATACTAATTCCTCAATTTTAAATTGGCCATTTTTTATTTTTCAGCCAAAATTCTGGGCTCGACGGAATTTTTCCAAAAGATGAGACGGAATACTAAAAATAAATTGTGACATGCTCGAACGTTCGATTCTTGAAACTGAGTTGAATTTCGAGGTTAAAATCGACCGAACGCGATTTTAGCGTGACCCAACCTACCAGGTAAGCTTTTAGGGATTTTAGCGCGTTTGACCCATGGTTGATCATTTCGATCTAGTTTTGTACATCTTCGACTCATAGGCGACTCTCGGTTGTCATAAAAATCTCAATGTTTCAATTACGGTATTGGGTACAAAATCGGCAGAAAATTGTGTTAGTGCCATTCGACACAAATTTCGTAATCAGGTGGACTCACCCACAAGTTAATTGCATGCTTCCATCGAATCAGCCTATATCCAATCACTAATAAATTATAACGGTGCCGTGTTGACTCTTGCCGATTATCACGATCGAGTAGTCGATTTCTGGTCAAATTCTCAAGTCTGTTGCGTTTATATCCCTTAAATGTTTCACCTAATAGATCAATTAACTCGTGAGTGATCAGTTCCGAGAAAAAGGATCATAGGCATGTCGACGAAATGCCCATTTCATTTAATTGAGATAGGATTGAAATTCAGAATGTCACACTATTACTTTGAAATTTAAAGACCAGATGCTTGTTGCTTTTAACCAATTTCATGTCAATGTAGAAAGAGAAATCAGGAAAAAGTTGAAATGTGTTTGAGTTGACAATAATGGTGAATATAGAGACTTATTTGAACATTATTGCAGAGATTATGGTTTCAAGCTTGAGAAGACAGTTCTTAAAACACCACCACAAAATAGAGCGGTAGAGAAAATGAACTAAATAATTAATTATTTAATTCAGTGTAGGCTTTCTAATGCGAGGTTACTAAAATCATTATGGGATGAAGCAGTAAGAGTAATAGTGGACTTGATCAATATTTTTCCATCTTTTTTTATTAAAAGAGATGTTCCACAAAGAGTTTGGAGTGGGAAAGATATTTCGTACAATCATCTAAAAGTGTTTAGTTGTCATGTGTCCATGCCTATTCCAAACTTGATGACAAGTCTAAGAGTTTGGTTCCGTGTTATAGGATCTAGATGTAAAGAAATTCTTAGAAGCCAAGTTGCAGTGTTCTTTAGGCATCAAACCATTGAAAACATTGATAAGTCAGGTTAGCCAAAGATTGTAGTTCAACAATCCATGAGTTTCAGCCCAAATCCTCCAAGGTATTGGGTGGAAATCATGGGGTATAAGTACATGGGAATCATGAAGATAGTGAATCTTCACAAAATGTTAATTCTTCAGTTGAGATAGGTGAAACAATTGAGCAATAACAACCCATTGAGCCAATGGAGCCAATTGAGCAAGAACACTTAAAAATAAGCCAATGGTCCTTCCTCAAGTTAGAAGATCTGCAACAGTAAGTAAACCTTCACAGAGATATTAGTCACATGAGTATGTATTACTATCCGATGCAATAGAGTTAGAAATTTATGACGAGGCTATATCGTGTGATCAAAAGAATGAGTGACATGAAGTCATGCGAAAGGAGCTCAAATTCTTGGATAAGAATCACATATTTGAATTGATAAAGTTGTCTAAGATAAAAGAACACTAAAAAATAAGTGGGTGTGCAAGTTAAAGATGAAAGAAAGCAATTTGCAACCTCGATTGAAGGCGAGGTCTGTTGTGAAGGGCTTTCATCAAAATAAAGGAATTGGCTTTAAAGAGATCATTTTACTAGATGTTAAAATGTCTTCTATTTGAGTTGTTCTTGAGTTGGCAACCAATTTGGATTTAGAAATCAAATAACTTGATGTAAAGATAGTCTTTTCTTCGTGGACACTTAAAAAAAGAAATATATATGGAGCAATCAAAGAGTTTATATTTGAAGGAAATAAGCATATTGTATGCAAGTTGAGGAAAAGCTTATATGGTGTCAAGCAATCGCTGAAGTAATGGTAAATGAAGTTTGAATCATTTATGAAAGATTGTGGATATGGCAAGACTAACTCCGATTCTTGTGTCTTTATAAAAATATTCTTAGATAATAATTTTACTATGTGTGGATGATATATTAATCTTGGGCATAATGCCAAGAAAATCAAGAACTAAAAAAATGAATTGAGTATAGTTTTTCAATGAGAGATTTGGGACTGGCTAAGCAAATTTAGGTATGAGAATTACTCGTGAAAGGAAGAACAAGAAATTTTGATTATCTCAAGAGAAGTACAGTTAAACATTAATGTGCTATTTTCGTTTTCGTCACCTTATTTTGAAAGATTCTACAGGAGCAATTATAAACCTATAAGTACTTTACTTGTTGGCCATTTCAAGTTGAGTAAAGTGTCCTACAAGTGAAAAAGAGAATGAAGAGATGATGAAAATTCATTATACATTGGCTATGGGTAATTTAATGTATGTCATGATTTGTATATGTCGCGACCTAAATTTCGGGTGCACCACCAAAGATTAGGCTAATGGACTACTAAGTCTAACTTAACCCGGGCTCTCCCAAGCCCATACCAATTCGCGACTTGGGTTCAAATTATCTAGCATGCAAAATGATTTTATTTAGAAGTTGCCACTAATCAATTTATGGTAGATCGATTAGACACCTAAATAAAATAATTTGAGAATAATTTTACATAATGAACCAAAGACTTTGGGTACGGGAACTTGGTTACACTAAACTTCTCTAATGCCCTTTCGGTACAATTTCTTTTTATTTTAAAAACATATTTTTGCAGGCAGTTTTATTGATTTTAAATCTATTTCCCTAACATGTGAGGCGATCATACATGTATGCAAACCATCAATTTAACATCCAGGAAAATCAATGAATAAATTATGGCACTTACCTTGTAGCAACGAAAGCATCTACAATGTTATATCAGAATTCACATCATCAACCCAAGATATGATTTCTAATTAACGCAATTTCTTTTTGTTTCCATTTAATTAATGAGTCATGTTTTATGTGATGCGATATAACTAAATGACCTAATTCTAATGATAGGTAATTTCTAATTAAATGGACCTAGCAACAATCACTAAATGGCATGTATTTCATGAGTCTAATTCTAAATGACATGCACATAATATTTTTTGTGTTTTCTTAATAAATGTGCAATCTATCCTAGAGAATGGAATTAATTTATCCTAAGACATTTTTTGTATGTTTTTTTATGAAATTCGAAATTAGAAAAATATGAAAGTTATGTAGCTAAATTAAGATTCTATCCTACATATATTAAGGATTAGTTCGGGCTAAACCCTAATTTAAACCAATATATTATCTTAACTTAGCAATCTCTAACCTAAGATGCAGTTTATTTAAATTGATCTAAACTTAAAATGAAATATGCAATTTTATCCTAATGTGCAATGACGTCCAAAGGATGCCCTAATTCTACATGACATATGCATGATGATTTTTTTTTGTTTTTAACTAATTTCGAAATTAAAAAAATGTCAAATAATTAAACATGCAATTTAAGCTAATGAAATGACAATCTAACATCCTAAATTTATGTTTTTGGTATTTTTTATTTCGAAAATTCAGAATAAAAAAAATGCTTAGCCTAAATATGCAAATTAGGCTAAAGCATGCAATATTATAATATGAACCTAATCTAACTCAAACATATTTCAGCAATCAAAACGAGACAAACCATCCAAAATCATCAAAAACATCATATATCGTTCAGACCAATGAATAATATCTTGCTAATAAAATTGATAAATTGATCTTAAGCCTTAAAGATCAAAATATCCATTTTATTCTCACTTGATTAATTATTCCATCTAAAGCCTTATAGATGGAATAAAAAACCGGTGTGCAGTTACGAATTAGGCAAATAATCTTAATCGGAAAATACGTCTATATCTTACGTCTGTATCTTATAAATGTGCAAGTTATATACTTATAGACATATAATAGGCGGCAAATAAATTAGGCGTGAGTATCTTACCTAAATTTAAAGATAATTTCCAAATTCAAGCCTAGCGCAATCGGGTCGCAACCGACTCGCACTTGAAACTCTGACGATGGGAACGATGAGGGAGCACGGGTTGCCAGTGCTCTTGCAGCGGGTAGTTGCGGGTCATCAATAGTGCGACAAAGGGGACTTCACCTTTTGTCTAGCTCGAGGACATAGACAGGAGTTGAGATTTATGAGGTGAGAGAACACCAATATAAGCTGCAAAAAAAAATTGACAAACGTGGCCAAGTGCAAGCTAATTTGACATGTCAGGAGACCAACGCATGCCGAGTCTTGCTGGAAGTCAAACCAATGCAAGCAAGATGGCTGGATCGAGACCAACGAGAATCGGCGATGGTAGCGGTGATCTAGTCATACTCCACCACACCGAAAAACCTCTGTGACAATGGAGCTTGCCCTGGGCGATCCTTCGAACCAAAAGCTTACCAATGTCGCGGGTATTGCGATATATTATAGCGAAGGGCGACAGGTCATGAGGGACAATGCAAGTGATGTCATCGACAGTGAGGATGTGGTGCAACGGGTTAGCGAGGGTGGCTCTCGTCGTTTCGCTTCGCAAGGCAAGGCTCCGTGGCTCAAACAGTGATGGGGGCTCAGCAGTGGATCACAAGCAGCGCATCAGCGTCATGGCCGAGAACGTCCGGAGTTTGCTGGACTAAGCGCTTCGCTGAGATTTAAGGCGTGATAATCAGGCTTCGATGGACACGAATAGCGGCCCCAAGGGATACCATTTTCTGGTCGCTCTCCTTGCTTTATGAACCTTCTTTTTCGAATGTGTCTCCCTATGGTGTTCCTAAGATACGAATTGCCGACCCTCCCTCTTTGTTTTTCTATTTTGCTTTCTCGTGGCCGTGTCTTCTACATGTGTGGTCTCTTTCTCTTAGTTTCTTTTGTGGACGTCATGGACTCCTTTGCAGGGGCTGCACTTCAAGGGAACCAGAACCGCGAAGACCAGACTCTGTGACTCGCCAACATTGGATTTGTTCAAGTTGACGCAGCGAAGTCTGGTGCCTCGTTGACGCTGGTTGGCGTCAAGATTTTGACAGCAAACTCATTCGGGAAGCAGTAGCACCAGTGGAGATCGCAGGGGCGTTGTTCAGCAAGGAGAGGCGCTGGCTAAAGGGTGTCTCGGCCGTGAAGAGCTTTTGGCGAAGCTCCCTCTCCTCTCTCGATTCTCGCCTGTTTTCTCTAATGTGTTCTCTGCGATTCTCCCTTGCTAACCAAAAGGGTCCTCTCCTTTTATGGGGAACGGCTAGGGCTGGTAAAAGGAAAGCCCAAAATCCACTTTTCCTTCTTCTGATCCTTGCATATCATGCATATATAAGCCGATTCTTCTTTATTTCCTGTATCTTTTATTGACTGAATATTGCTCCAACTGCGAATCGTGAGAAGCAAGTTTCGTCTGTATTTTATTTCATGATGCGCATACCTCCTGCTCTTCGCCAATCTACCCTTTTTTATTTTATTTTCTTGTGACTCACCAAATCAACAATACTTTATTATTTCCTTTCCCACTTTGTTATTTCCTTATACTTTCCAGAGGACCCACTTCCTCTAATTGACATTTTCTTTCCTTTTCTCATTCAACCACGTGAATATATACAAATTCTCAAGATCATCATAATATTGCTCGTTATATTTCCTAACTTGAAGTATCGCACGTGGATAGCATATATCGATTTCAACCTCATTAAAGGAATAATGGGCTTACATGAACGACAAGTTCAGCCGAATTTTCATTACCGTGGGCTTTGAGCTCAAAACCATCAAGTCGAACCCATTCAGTCGCCAGTCCAATGCAAACGGAATAATAATAAGAAAATGCTCCTAAAACTATATGCTATGCAATTTAATTCTAATATTTTTGTTTAGGGGTTAAAAATTAATCCCTAATTTTTTACGTAATAAATAAATGATTGAGTCACCAAAATTTAGGTGTCAATAGTATAATACTAGATATTGCTCATACAGTTAGTGTTGTGAGCAAGTTTCTCCCAAATCCAAGTAAAGAGTATTGGGCTACTATTATATGGATTTTGAGGTATTTTAGAGATACTTTTAGATTCTGCTTATGTTATGCAAATGGAAAGTTTGAGTTGTGTGGCTACTCATATGCAAACTATACCAGTGGCAATCAAAATTGCAAGAATGTGTTGCTTTGTCTATAGCTAAAGCAAAGTATTCACTATCACCAAAGGAGGAAAGGAACTCTTGTGGATGTAAAAATTTATGCGAGAGCTGGGCTTGAAGCAAAGACAAAGTTGTTTTGTATAGTAATAGTAGGAGTGCTATCTCTCTTAGCAAAAATGCAATGTTATATTCATGATTGAATCATATTGATGTGAATTGTCATTTGATCCAAGAGAAAGTAAAACAGAAACTCGTCGTACTTAGGAAGGTCCACACAATAAGAATGGATCAGATATGATGACCAAACTTTATTCATGATGAAACTTGACTCTTGTAAAAATAAAGTAGGCATGATGGAACTTCCCACACAAGGAAAATGGGGAGATTTGTTGGTTGGGTCCGCCTATATGGGGCATAGCTAAAACAAAACAAAAAAAAGAAAGTCAAAAAAGCAAAAAGAAGAAATGAAAGCGGGGCTGCTTGTTCATCGACTGAAGAAGAGAGGAGAAAGAGAGAATTCTTTACCAGGAGAGGACAAGGAGAAGAAAGGAGGGGGGGGGGGGGGGGGGGGCTGCTTTGTGGTCCCGATTCAAAAACCAAATGTTATCGGAATTGGCTCAAATTTCAATATGTTGGTTTTGAGACTGAGCAATTTCATTCGTTGATCAATTTCATTCGTTGAGATCCTTCTTCAATTCTCCAATTGCGGTTAGAGTGTTCTTGCTCCATATGTGTTAATCCACCTTCATGGTGATGGAAATGCTATTGTATTATTGATGTTGAGACTCTAGTACATCATTAGAGAAGAACCTTTGTGTATCCTACTATTCTTCATGATTAGCGGAAGTTTTTGGGCGGTCCATGGTTTTTCCCATATTGGGTTTCCACGTAAATCTTAGTGTTGATGTTGGTGTTGTCTCATTATCATTTCAACATTATATTTACTTATTTTGAGGTTGTATTGTTGAGAAATACTGCCGATTGTTGCTGGGTTAAGTCAATTTTGGTTGGCTTAGTTTTTGGGAAGATATTGATCTTGGGTTGGGTTTAACTCTTGATGATTTGTTGCCCAGTTCTCTCAACATGTTGCTATTTTGATTAGTGTCATGAAATGCTTTTATTACTTTTATGTTTAATGTAATCCATATGGTAGATCTTCCCTAGTGACGTGCACCAAAAGGATTTGTTAGGTAATTAAATACAATAAGTTGCACGTTGAATGCAAGGCTCACGTTGCTATTTCAACTGTTGTCATAAGGTACTCATGTTACTTTCATTGCGCCTATCCTAGACTATAAAAGTGACGTGAGGGGTCAATGATTTGGTGCAACGAAACCACCTATGATGCAAGTCAACCCAAGACTCAGAAAAATATCATGCAAAATTGTGGGCCTAATGTCAAAATTCACAAGTTTGGCCAAATAAAATGAAAAATTCCAAGTACTTTGTGGCACTTATTACTCGTGTAAAATGTCCATGACGTGATTTTCAGGTCATGAAACCACCCAACCATTGAATTTACACAATTTTATGCACAGTGTCCTCTTGCTATCATCCTCGTGTGTGAAAATGATTTATGATACAGTATAGTATTCAGCATACATAATGCGAAATTATATCAAACATCGAAGGAATAAAAAATTTCGAGTTAAAACCGTGTCTCCTATTGAAACCAACTTTGGGGGTCAAAGCTCAAGTAAGTAAGTAACCAGCCCCTTTTGGCAGATTTTTTATGGTGACTAGGAGGATGAAGAGGTGGAGGAACAAGCAGTAAGTAACCTTCCAGCCCACAACACTCAAATAGTAGTTTTCACTGGTGAGCAAACAGCAATAAAATCCACAGCAACACCTCAAACATAAAATAGGGCACAAGCGAATATTATTGTACCTAATTGCCAAGCGGAATAGCACCAGGGTAAAGGAAAAGGTATAATGAACAATGAAAAGCCAGAAATGCAGCTTATGCCGGCTGAAAAATCATCGTCCTCAACAAAAAAAAGGAGGATCAAAGAAGGAAAGCAGGGTTTTAAAGAGTTCACCAGCAAAGAAATTAAAGAGGTACACCCCTTATAACTCAACTCCTCTAGAGTTGGTGGACTTTGATGAAGCAAAACTGCAGGATACTCCTATTAGTCTTTCAGAAGGAACTATGGGATGGGCCTTGGTGGCTAGCCCAAATAAGCCACCGGGTTACAAATGAGGATTATATGTTGGAACTGTCAGGGGTTGGGCACACCACTGATAGTCCAAAATTTGAGAGCTATGGTGGCTCATGAAAGGCCCGATATGGTTCTGTTATTGGAAACAAAAAAACATAAAACAAAGAGAATATGATTTCTCATATTATAAGGTAGTTGAAATTTAAATACAGCTTTGTGGTGAATCAGGTAGGAATTGCGGGGGGACTAGCAGTGATTTGGAATGAAGTTGATGTAGAGGTGGAATCTAGTTCACAAGAAATGATAAACTTGATATGTGAAGATCATGATAGTCGAACTAAAATGTAGGCTATTTGTGTGCATGCTCCTAATCTGTTTGGGGAAAGATTACAGTTATGGGATAAGATGAGACAGATTAGTCTTACTAATACCCTACCATGGGTTTGTTTAGGGGATTTCAAGGAAGTGCTTTATTATTGGGAGAAGGTGGGCAAAATGATGGCAAAAAATTAGAGAATGCGGGCCTTACAAAGTTGTATTTATGATTGTTCGTTAATGAAAATAGATTGCAAGGGGTGTGTGCTTTTTACCTGATCAAACAACAGAGCAGGGGCTAATATGGTCAAGGAAAAGTTGGATAGGGTTTTTGTTCTCTAGATTGGAGGTTCATGTTCTCGGAAACTAAAGCGTTCGCCTTCCCAGCTGTAGGGTCAGACATAGTCCTATTGCTGAGCAATGTTGAATTTGTAAAGAAAAAAAGAGATTTTCAGTTTGAGGCCTTCTAGATTGAAGATGGAGAATGCAGAGAAATAGTTCAACAAGCATGGCAATCTCAAAATAGTTGTGAAGTAGGCTTTAAGGATAAACTACAAACTGTAAGTCATGCCTTGAAAGAATGGAGTAAGAGAAAGTTCCCAAACAGCCATCTTCGCATATTAGCCCTAAAAGAATGGAGTAAGAGAAAGTTCCCAAACAGCCATCTTCGCATATTAGCCCTAAAGAAAGAGCTCCAATTCCTAACAAATAGTGCAAGTTTGAATCAAGAATCAAATAGGATGAAGCTCGCAAAAGAAGAAATTGAAACTTTATGGAGAAGTGAGGAGATGTTATGGGGTTTGAGATCCCGAATTAATTGGGTATGATGGGGAGATAAAAACACAAAATATTTCCATGCAGCAACTATTCAAATGAGATAGAAAAACCGAATTACTATGCTGAAAAACTCATCGGAGCAGTGGATAAGGGAAAAACAACAACTTCAGCACCTCACCATCTCCTTTTTTAAAGAGTTATACACTACGGTAGGGCCAAGAAACTGCCAACCAGTACTAGATCAATGCCCAATACTAATTGGAAATGAAATTAATGCAAGTTTGGTGGCAGAAGTAACCATGGAAGAAATTCATGTTGCTGTTTTTCAACTCGGTGCACAAAAAGCTCCTAGTCCAGATGGTTTAAATGGAAATTTCTACTAACACCATTGGGATATAATAAAAACTGATGTTTTTTAGGAAGTTAGGGGTTTTTTTTCATTCGGGAATATTAGAACCAGCCCTAAACAGAACTCATATTACTCATATTCCAAAGATACCACATCCAGAAAGACTTGATCAATATTGCCCTAGTAGCTTTTGCAATTTTGCATATAAGATAATATCAAAAATCTTGGCAAACAGACTGAAAAGATGGCTGCCAATATTGATTTCATGGGAACAAAGTGCCTTTGTCAATGGAAGACAGATTCAAGATAACATTTATATTGTGCAGGAGGTATTACTCCAATTGAAAATGAGGGAAAGGAGAAAACATTTTCAAGTGGTGTTGAAACTAGACATGCAAAAAGCCTATGATAGAATAGAATGGGATTCTTAGAAGGTTGCTTACTGAAAATGGGTTTCTGTGCAAAATGGGTAAATTGGATCATATAATGTGTCACTACAGTTACTTTTAGCATTAAATTTAATGGTGAGCCCCTTCCTTTCTTCAATCCTTTCAGAGGCATTAGATAAGGGGATCCATTATCACCCTATCTTTTCATTTTGGTGGCTAACAGCTTGTCTTCTTTGATGGGTAAAGCTCTACAAGATGGGAGTATAAAAGGAATTGAGTTGAATAGGTTTTGCCCTACTTTGACTCATTTATTATTTGTAGACAATTCAATATTCTTTTTGGAAGGATCCATACAGGAATGTTAGAATGTTGCAGCTGTTCTAAATCAGTATTGTTATGCCTCAAGATAAGCTATAAACCTAAACAAGTCCGGTATCTTTTTTATTAGAGAATATCCTAACCTTTAAGGGACAATATGACAAGATAATTAAGGGTTCTAGAGCTGGATAAGACAGGCAAATACTTGGGAATCCCTTCTGATTGGGGAGCATAAAAAAGACAGATGTTTACTTGGATTTTAAATAGGGTAAATATGAAATTGAAAGGCTGGAAGGAATAAATTATATCTAAAGCAGGTAAGGAAATCCTCCTAAAGTCAGTGGTGCAGGCGTTATATCAATATTCCATGTCAATCGTCAAAATTCCAGTTTTAATTTGTAAGGCTATAGAGAAGAAAATAGCTAATTTCGGGTGGAAAAGTAGTGAAACAAAAGCTAGTCTACATTGGAAGAGATGGGAAATCATGAAAATCAGGAAAGACGGGGGAGGAATGGGATTTAGAGACCTACTTACTGTTAACAAGGTCTTTTTGGGAAAACAAGCTTGGAGGTTGGTCAAGAATCCAAATGCATTGTGGAGTAAACCATTGAAAGGGCTCTATTTCTGTAGAAAAGATTTTTGGCATGCTAAGAAAGGAACTAAGCCTTCATGGGGGTGGCAGAGTTTAATTGTAGGAAGGGAGGCCATAGTGGATTCAGTGAAATGGTTGATTGGAAATGGCCAAAATGTCAACATCAAAACAGATAAATGTTTGAAGAGAGGATTAATTGGAGGGCCAACAAATAGAAATGATCCACAACAAGTTTCTAAGTTCATGAATTTTGAAGCGGAACAATGGAATGAACAACTGGTGAATAACCTTTTTGATGAAGAGACCACCAAGGAAATCCTTGCAATCCCACTCAATCGTCAAGTTAAAAATGATGAACTGATATGGATATGAACTAAGGATGGATCTTTTTCAATTAAAAATGGCTATAATCTGTTAAGAGATAGAGCATCAGCCAACATTGCAAAGGAACATCCCTCTTCTTTCCTACCATACACCATGAGAATTATGGAATGCTCTATGGAAGATGCGAACCAACCCTAAAGTGAAGATTTTTATGCAGAATGTTTGTCAAAATGCCATCCCATCCAAGGAGAACCTATGGAAAAGAAAATTTTTACCTGATCCAATATGTGACCTTTGCCGACAAAAGATGGAAACGGCCGAACATATTTATCTACTCTATCCCTGGACTGCACGTATATGGAGCCACCCGGATATCAACCTACAAGTGAATGCACAGGAGGTTACTCGAATTGATGAGTGGTTAGCACGATTTATAAGGAAAAACATGAACCCCTGTCCTTGGAATTGGTCGCAAACATCCTGTGGCAGGTCTAGAAGGAGCGCAACAACTACATATTTTGAGGTACTAAACCGGATGCCTGTAAAGTGGTAGATTTGGCCCGATTTCAGCAAAATATCTACAAAAAAATGGGATTTTATGCATATTCAAGCTGAAAAGGAAGAGGAAGAGGAGACATCTTCAACCTGGATAGCTCCGGCAGTGGGATCCTTGAAGCTCAATGTCGATGAGTCGATCTGCGAGGGGTCGATGGAGGGAGCTGTTGCCTGCGTTGTCCGGGATTCCTCCAGTAGCCTTGTGGATGGCTTCACTAAGCTCGTTTGGGCGGCTCCAGTTCTGCAGATAGAAACCCTAGCAGTGCTCAAAGCTCTAAAGTACATAAAAGAGAAGCAGCTGGGTTTGGTTTCGGTGGAATCTCACAGCAAAAGTCTCGTGAAGTCTTTGAAGTACACGGATGCGTTTAACTGGGACTCACGTGGGACTTGGACGAAATGCAAGATTCTTCTCCAGCAATTGCCGCAAGTGGGCCTTCTCTTCTGCCCACGTTCTGCCAACGCTGTGGCAGATTGGGCCGCATGAAATCAAAGGCAAAATACACTCCCCCCCAACTGGATCGCCTCCCCACCTCCTGGCCTTTGAGCTTTAATCTGTACTGACGCCCCATTTGGGGTTTTTGCTGGACCAGTTATTATACAAATAATATTCCTTTTTACAACCAAAAAAAAAAAAAAGTAATGTATAATGTGCCATGGATATTGTGTATTTTTGTTTCACAAATCAAGTCAGAAGACTTATAGTTAACGATAGTATTAGTTAAAGAAAGATGAACCACCTTGAGGCAAATGAAGGAAAAATACTGTACTTTGCCACTTCAGTCATAACCATTCAATTTTGTCAATTAGGTCTTAAACATTTTATTACTATACCGACTGAGTCCATCTGGCCAATTTTGGCTAGAATTGTCGATGTGGACGCCAAGTGTCCAACGTGGCTTGGCCATTATTGACGTAAATATTTTTAATAGTATTTTCATTATTTTGTTGGCTTTTTAATCTTTTTCTTTACTATCCTTTTTTTTTTTTTTTTTTGATATTTTAGGCTGAGGCTGGCAAGGGTCGGTCGGCCACCTTGACTATGGCTAGCAAGAGTTGCCAACCAAACCTCACTGGCCATAGGCAAGGGCCAACGACCCTCTCCGGCACTGGGCGAGGTTGTTGACCCTCAATCCAAAAAACAAAAAGAAAAATTAAATAAAATGACAGAAAAGAAAAGAAAAAATTAGAAAAATTAAAAAAAATACAGTATTATTAAAAACTATACACATCAATGCTGGCCATACCACATAGAATGGTCGAAATCCATATCAATAATTTATAATCAAAATTGGTCGAACGGATAGTCAAAAAGTCTAAGACTTGATTGGCAAAATTGAAATGTTTATGACTTAATTGGCAAAGATACAATAGGTTTAGGACTTTTTGGATAATTTTCCTTAATAAAGGGAATGAGCTAAAAAGGAGAAATAAATTGCAAGTGAAGAAACCTCCTCAAGTAATGATGTAATAATCTCAAATTCCAAAATCATTCAGATCGGTCTATATCCTTCAATGCGGATTGGGTCTTGTGCATGGATTCAAACTTGAGACATATATTCTAGCACCGCCACTACAATGAATCTTTGCAGGCAAGCTGCAGCTGTGAGGCTATTGGAAATTATTATCCATTTCCTCTAAAACTGTGTAGAAACTATTAACTTAATCATGAAGGGGAGAATGTTGGCAGCAAGATCCATGTTGAAGATTGTCTAGAATTGTTGAGAATGGTGGTTGCTAGTTGAACCTAGAAGATTCATGTGGGAATGCAAGCAAGCAGAAGCCAAGTTGAAGAAGAAATCCTAGAACATGCTAGAGAAGTCTACGTGCATGTGAAACACATTTTCTTCATTAGCAAGCAGCGGAAAGCATGAAGCAAAGTTTCTTCATCAAACTCCAGCTATCAAGAACTTATTGAAGAAGATAAAAAAGAAATACAAGAGAGGCTAAGGCGGTGTAGAAGAGAAACTTGAATGAAAGTTAACAATAGTGGCTGAAGAAAAAACTAGTACATGGACAGCAAGAGTACTTGGAGAAGAAGAAAATGACTTGTCTTGCAACTGTACTATGACGGTGAAAAAGTCAAAAATGTCATTCTTGAAGTTGGTTGTAATTGCCTATAAATAGGCTTGTAGTTCATTCATTTGGTGTGTGTGAGGTGAACCCTCCACCTTGTGTGGGGTGAACCCTCCACCGTGAGAGGTCTTAGAGTCACTAATTAATAAGAGAGTTACAAGGTTGTAGTCACTTACACACTTAAATGTTTTGCAGTCCTACGTTACATTCAACCCACATTGTTTAGCCTCACGAAAAAATGCCTCTGTTGGATGTAGGATTCTCCATTGAAAAATCACCGTGTCCTGAGAGCTCGTGTCGCGGCTAAGAACCCAGAGCTACTCTCTTTCGCTTTTGTACTTTCTTATACTGAGCTCCTCTCTTGTTGCAATTATGAAAACGGAGCTCTCCTTACAGGTAGAGAGCCTGACTCGTGACGTGGGAGCCATCATTGTGTAGTTAACAGAATGAGTCGAATGAGAACCACCCAAATGCTTTTTCGTCATCTTCTCTGACCAACTCCGATTTCAGTTGAAAAGGGAGCTCCAATGCGTGGCCAAATGAGAGCTGCAATGTGTGGCCAAATCCTAAAACACGAAAAGGAACCACAAGGAAAGACATTTTGGGATTTCTTTCCTCACATAGTTGGTGAAGATATTCTGACCAACTTTGGTGCCTCTGTTACAGATTCCAAAATCATTCAGATCGGTCTATATTTTCTTTTAATGTGGATCGGGTCTTGTGCATGGATTCATGAGACCTATATTCTAGCACCGCCACTACAATGAATCTTTGCAGGCAGGCCGCAGCAGTGAGGCTCATGAGTAAGAGGAACTGGTCCCTGCTTGCTTTGGATCTACCAGTAACACATCCTTTATTTGTCTGCCGTCCATGACTTTAATAGTGGAGATTCGTAGCAACCACCTTAGGAATCGATCCGTAAGAGGAAGTGGTCCTGCTTGCTTTGGATCTACCAGTAACACATCCTTTATTTGTCTGCAGTCCATGACTTTAATAGTGGAGATTCGTAGCAACCACCTTTGGAATCGATCCGTAAGAGGAAGTGGTCCTGCTTGCTTTGGATCTACCAGTAACACATCCTTCATTTGTCAACCACCTTTTGAATCGATCCGTTTACTCATGTAAAGATCTATGAACTACAAGAATTCTAGCGTTAAATGACCTCTTTGCTTTTAGTTCAGTTATTCAAAAAAATGCAAAACTTATTTCACAGCCTGAATTTTCAGATTTCGTTTTCGATTACATAAATTGGGTCTTTCATCGATGCACCTATAGTGCTATTCTCTGAGCTGATCACTCACGAGATAACTGGACTATCTGGGGAAGCAATTAAGGAATCTAAAGGCAATGAACTTGAGAATTTGACAATGAATTGACTGCTCGACCGTGTTGATCTACAAGGGTCATTACGGCATTGTCGAAATTGATCAGAGACCGGAGATAGGTCGATTTAACTGAGATATGTGATCGTTTTGGTACTCGGTACCCGTAATTGAAACATCGAGACTTTCACGACAACCGAGAGTCACCAATGTGTCGAAGATGTACATTGTGACTCGAGATAAATCGATCACAGGTCAATTGCACAAAAAATTCCTAAAAGTTACCCAGTAGACTAAGTCACGCAAAAATCGCATCGAATGGAAATTAATCACAAACTTGAACCCGATTTCAAAAATTGAAAGTTCTGTCGTGTCATGAGCTATTTTAGGAACATCGCCTCATCCTCCAAGAAATTTGCAAAGATTCCAAGATTTTTTACAGAAAATCTACTCAGATGCTGCGGAAAATTAACGGAAATTCGGATTGGCCAAATTCCAAGTTAGGCTTGAGTGAAAGCGATAGTAGTGCTCTAGAGAAAGCAGAAAGAAATGCAATAGGAACTCTGCAATGGCCATTATTTAACAGAAGAAACAGAAGAACATACACCTCTGGAGAGTCACAGAGGCAAGCCTCATAAGCCTGCCATGGATTACTTGGTCTTGATTTTGTGCCTTCACTTGCTGTGGGGTTTGATCCAAGTTCTCTCTTTCGTTGCAGCGACAATAAAAAAGGCTCCCTCCAACCTCCCACCCGGTCCGTGGCCTCTTCCACTCATTGGTAACCTTCTCGAACTCGGAAAGCTTCCCCACCAGTCTCTTGCTAGGCTAGCTCGCACTTATGGCCCCATAATGAAACTTCAGCTCGGCTTTGTAACCACGGTTGTCATTTCTTCTCCAACACTCGCCAAAGAAATCCTCCAAACCCACGACGCTCTATTCTTGAATCGAACCATTCCTGATACCATCACGGCCCACAATCATGATCAATTCGGCTTGCCTTGGATGCCCATTTCACCTCTCTTTCGAAACCTTAGAAAAATGTTCAACTCACATCTATTGTCGAATAAGAAACTTGATTCCAACCAGAACCTTCGCAAGAAGAAAGTGGAAGAGCTTGTTTGTTACGTTCAGAAATGTGCGCAGAATGGTGATGTTATAGACATTGGCGAGACAGCTTTTAGGACTAGCCTTAACTCTCTGTCGAACACGGTTTTTTCATTGGACATGACGTACCCTTCAAATTCAGCTAAAGAGTTGAAGGAGGTGGTGGGGCAAATCATGGCTGAGGCTGGAAAGCCAAACCTTGCAGATTACTTTCCTGTGCTAAAGAAGATTGATCCACAGGGTTTGAAGCAGCGGATGGAATTGTATTTTGGCAAAATGTTTGATGTCTTTGATGTTCGCATCAAGAAAAGGTTGCAACAGAGGATGCAATCTGGTTCAGTAGCTACCAACGATGTCTTGGATGCTCTTCTTGATGTAATGGAAGAGAAGAGTGAGGACATGGACATCTCTCTAGTCAAGCATCTGTTTTTGGTATTCAAGCTTTTCTTTGTTACCATCTGATTTGTAGACCAATATTTATTCCCATGTCGTAATTGTCTAACTTGGGGAAAACACCGTTGCCACGCATGATGATCTTGTTTTTATAGTTTCTCGTATAATTTGTCGTGTGATTAGTTAGCACATAGCATAAATAGAGCAACCATATGAAATCAAAAGCATTGCTCTATTTCAACTTGGTTGTACTTGGTTTCACTTCTTTTGATGCAAAAAATGGATCTAAATCTTTCCGTCGTAAGAACTTATCATGCTCTTATGTCTGTTGCAATGATCACCACAGGATTTTTTTGTTGCCGGTACCGAAACCACTTCAAGTACTCTAGAGTGGGCAATGGCTGAGCTGCTTTGCAACTCAGAGAAGCTATCAAAAGCCCAAACCGAGCTCCACGAAGTCATTGGCAAAGGCAACCAGATGGAGGAAGTCGATGTACCTCGCTTACCGTATTTACAAGCTATCGTAAAAGAAACTTTCCGACTTCACCCACCTTTTCCACTTCTTCTCCCACGCAAATCTGGAGCCGACACACAAATAGGCGGTTTCACCATTCCAAAGGATGCACAAGTTCTTATCAATGCATGGGCTATAGGAAGAGATCCTAGCATTTGGGTCAATCCAAATGAGTTTGTACCGGAGAGATTTCTAGGATCTGATATAGATCTGCGGGGAAAAAATTTTGAGCTTGTTCCATTTGGTGGTGGCAGGCGAATTTGTCCAGGATTGCCTTTGGCCACGAGAATGTTACATCTGATGCTGGGTTCGCTAATTAACTCATTTAATTGGAGGCTCGAAGATGGTGTCACATCAGAAAATATGAACATGGAAGACAAGTTCGGGATCAGCATGCAGAGAGCTCAGCCTCTAAAAGTCGTGGCCTTACCAGCGTAAATTGGGGAAAGATTTATGTCATAAAACGTGTACTAATGAAGATTCCTTGTGGCATCCCAAAAATAACTCACGGCCATGTGTTTTATAAGTAGGAGTTTATTGAATTATGATTTCAAGATTTATGGCCAAGTGAATAAGAATGATCTGGTATTTATATAAATGGATAATTATTGTTGTTGGAAACGCATCCTATGTCCATGTGAGACCAAGGATTTTATTTGATGAGGAAATTATGTATTTGGCCATGAATTTTATAGGTTGGATTTTATTAAATTATGTTGCAAAGTCTTTTGGCCTTTTTATTATGCAATTAGGTATTTATTTAAATAAGGATTAAGATGTATTATTAAATATAAACTTGGGCCATTTAAGTTTGGGCTTTAGGCCCAAGTGAGATGGGCCTAAAGTGGGCCAAAAGGCCCGGCCCATGAAGCCCATTGGGCTGCCGATGCATGGCCTCCAAGTGTCTTCGGCAAAGGAGACACTTGTCTCCTTCTTAGGGACAAGTGTCCCCCATGCAAAGAGGGCGTGCATGCAATATAAATACAACCAAAAAGGAAGAGAGAGAGAGGGAGTGGCTGATGGTTGAGGGTTGTTGTCCAAGAGAGGTGCCTAGAGAGAGGAGAGAAAGAGAGGAAGAGAGGAAGAGAGAAAGGAAGGAGCTCGCCCGTCGCCGCTGCACGCCGTCCGTCCGTCGCCGGTGTGCCATTCGTGTGTCGCTGTCCGCTTGGTCTTTGAGGCAAGTTGCGACTGATTTCCACCCTTGCATGTGTGCTGTCCATGTATGATTTGTTTGTGGTAGGTTTCGGATCATAGGGAAGGCAAAAATCGGAGCTAGAATGTGGCTGTTCTTGACCTTGCATGCTGATTTCGTGAGATCCGCCTGAGACAGAATATTGTGAGAGCTTGCTTGCATGTTTAGAGTCCGATTTTGGCTTCGATTTCTTCATGAAAGTTCTAGTTAACATCTTGAAATATAACATAATAAAATTTGGTGGAAAATGATGGAGATTTAAAGGGTTAAACTCTCATCCTACGGAGACCTCAGATCTGGAACGATTTTACTGACCTCTTGTTGGATTTGTGGTTGTATGTTGATTTGTGCTAAGAATATTTCTTCGATATCTTCATGAAAGTTGTAGGGGACATCTTAAACTATAGAATACTCAAATTTGAAGTGAAATGAACAATTATAGCCTAGTAAATCGACTAGATCTTGAAGACGGTAATTCTGGAGATGTATTTTGGGACACCCGAGACTTCATGGACTTAAATGGTGACTATAATCTGGTTATTTGACTTAGATATATCATTAAACTTGTAGAGGACATCTTGATGTATAACATATCCAAATTTCAGAGGAAACGAAAGAGAATAGGTCGGTGAAAACTCAGTATTTCGGAGAAGCATGCACTGGACGATGCCGTAATGGATCCAGAAGATTCGTGAGACTGTAGAAATTAATCTAAAAAGAATCTGGCTTGGAAGTCTGCATGAAAGATGTACGAAAATTTCTTGGCTGTAATTCAGTAAAATTTCGTAATTTTTGGAGGTCGTATGGATATTTTAATCGAATTATTTCGGAGACTGTGCATTCTGATTTCATCCGAAAATTATATGCTGTTTTGTGTGAATTATGGATTTGTGTGGATTTCTATTTGGCCATGTATTTTGCATGAAATCATTATCCTATTTTCTTGTTTATTTCTTGCCCTAATTTTTTTTTTTTGAGAATGATATAGATATTAAATTTAATATTTTTGAAAATGGCACAAGCTGGAATTTAAATAAATGTAAAAAGGGGCATGATAAATGGATTATTTTAATTGGCATAAATTCCATAAATTTTATTTCATAAATAATTGTACCATGTAGCATGTATGATGGGGCCTTGATGTATGCATGACAATAGATTGAGATGCATGTATGAATTCCATGCTGAATATGACTTTGTTTGCCATCACATCATATGCAATGCTAAATTAAGACCGAAATTGGTGAACATGAATAATGTTCAATGAGGAGATTGATGTGGCGGATGATAATTCCCGAGAGTGTCGGGATGCCCGGTGGTATACGGTACGTAATTCCAGGGGAAGCCTGGTGGTATGTCGGTACATAATTCTGGAAGCCCTGTCAGAGGTCTTTGCCCGAGGGGAATGTCTCGCGATGCTAGGATTGGGGTGTGAGATGCCCGGCCAGGGAGTGTAAATGTCGGAAGCCTTGTCGGAGGTCTTTGCCCGAGGGGAATGTCTCGCGATGCTAGGATTGGGGTGTGAGATGCCCGGCCAGGGAGTGTAAATGTCGGAAGCCTTGTCGGAGGTCTTTGCCCGAGGGGAATGCCTCGTGATGCCAGTTAGGATGCGAGATGCCCGAAATGTGGGGGGCCAGATGCCCGGTGGCCTGGAATGGCTGAATGCCGGAGGTTTTTCTCGCATAGGATGCGAATGTATAATATGAGATGAAATTGATGATCCGAAGAAGGATGATGTGGTGATCAAATTGAAAGTTAAAAGTGGAAATTAAACCATGATGATGATCACCCATGGCATGATGATATGCATGATGATGATGATGATTTATGACATTGCATAATGATATGCATGATGATGATGTTGATGATATATGACATGGCATAATGATATGATGATGATGATGATATGCATGATGATTATGATGATGATATGTGATAAGGCATGATGACATGTGTGATATGATGATGCCATTATGATGATGACATGTGTATGGTATGATGGTGTCATGTATATGATGAGGATGGCATGTGTGTGATATAATAATGTCATGATGACAATGATATGAGTATGACATGTGCATGGATGCATGGCAATGATGATGGTACATGTGATATGATGATGATGTTATACGCATGGATGCATGGTAAGGATGATGCCGTATGTGACATGTTGATGGTAAGTGTACGATACGATGATGATGTCTATATGATGATGATGGTACATGAGGTATGATGACATGTGCATGATGCCATGGTATGTTGCGTATGGATGCTTGTATGACATGTGATGCTATGATTGTGATGATTGCATGGCATGATGTATTGAGTGGTTTATTGGTCCTTTATCTGCTGAGTGGTTGTACTCACCCCTTCGGGGACCAACATTTCAGACTAGATAAGATGCCTCTGCTGCCACTGCTACTAGTAGACGGATTGAGTGATTGGATATGATCGTGATGAGGAGGATAGCAAAGGAAGGAGCTTTTTAAACGCCGACACTAATTGATGGACTTTAAGTGTACGACTGTTGGAGGAGATGTCGGTCATCTTTTGAAGTATAGCCATGTATAGGAAACTATGGCATTTCGATGTACCGACTAAAGATGTCCATCTGATTTATGTAAATAAAAGTGTACGGCTTTAACTTATATAAGATGTTTAGTAGGTGTGCATCGTTTTCTAAATATAGGGAAGGGAGTTTGTTGGATGTGCTTTCGTATATGAATTGCGCAAGGGACCTATCAAAAAAAAAAAATTGTAAACCCCCATGGTTATATGAACCCGCTGTAATTGAAATGGTATCAAAGTGATATGACATAGGAATAGTGAATGGTAAGCGAACTGTGGCGACCCTAATCGGATCGAGGGCCGTTGAGGGGTGCCACATTCCTCATATTAAAACATTTGGTGCCCATGTTGTTCTTTGCTTGACACCATTCCGAATCCATGGAAACACTCAGATATTATGCTTTTAAACTGTATATGTCTAATTTTGGTGTTGATGCTCCACTTCATTAGCAAGTAACTTGGGTCATGTAATCTCTTATCAGTAACATGACTAAGCACCCAGATCGTGCAATAACCCTCAATTGCTTATTCGTGTTAATCCATTTTTGAAAACTCTAGAATACACTAGACTACACTTGTTTATGAATTAAGTATACTTACTGGAGAAGCTAGAAGTCGGCAGCAGCAATTTCCTTCATGCAAAAGGAAAGTAAAAGTCAGCAAAAGTGGCTGGGAGCTGCAGAAGATAGAAAAATGGAGAAAAAGGGAGAGGCAACAAGAAGATCCTAAAGAAGCCGCAACAAGCTGAAGCTAAAGAACGCAAGCTAAATTTTATATTATTTTATTGTATTCAAAGTCGGTAGAAAATGCGGTGAATTCACACCTATAAATAGGAGATGTGGATTCTTGTTATGAGAAGCCGAAAAAACTAGAAATGCTCCCTCCTTTTGTAATACCAACTATCATAATAAAGTTTCTTCATATTCCCTTGCCATAGTTCATACACACTTGCACACACACACACACACTTCCGCAAAATCCAATAGTGGTATCAGAGCCACGTTTTTGGTTGGTATAGGGCGTTTGTCCTAACCACCTGTGTCACACCCCGATCCTCGGGCACGCACACATCCTTCTCACTTGGTCGATTTTATAATGCGATATCCCAAGACTATGTATCGCCGACCCTTTCATTTATTAAGCACATGCGGAAGCAGTTATAAATCCCCAGACAGTAAATCGATGGGATAGAAAAGCAGGGCTATATTTTTCATATTGAAACTTATAACCAAACTTTTATACAAAACACAAACCAGAGTACTTCACAACTTTTTACTCTATCTCTATTCACATCAAAATGGAAATCTCAAAAGAAGATAGAATCTCAGTCCATCCGGGTCGTATTCAAGACCCCTCTCGGTATTATCTTTTTCTTCCAAAAACCCTTCTCCTTAGGTTTCACCTCCGAGTTCTCCTTCTTAGACTCCTCCTCCTTAGCTCCTCATCGGGGTCCTGAAATGTTTTCCCCAAACCGGGATGAGACTATGTCTTAGCAAGTTCTACCCCACTAAGGCCCGATTAGTAAACCATTATACTATAGGCTGCCTAAACAAGCACAGGTCAGAAAACTTACCTTGGCCTCAAATCCCACCTGCAAGTCAGTACAATTCATAATAGGCACCCATTTACTCCAAACAAATCGAAACAGTCGATTACATGTCACACAAATCATTCTCCATTAAGGAGTATCTAAAAGCTAGGCCACGTGCATTCTCCAGGATGACATCCCAAGTCTCCGAGCCACGTGCCTGAAACCTTGGGCCCACGTGCATTCTCTAAGGCGACCTCTTCGCCAAGGTGGTACATCAAGTCATCGAGCCACGTGCCCTTTTAGATGCCATTCTCGAATACTAGACCCATGTGCATTATCTAAGGCACTAGTTCGCCAAAGTGACGCATCAGATCACCGAGCCACGTGTCCTTTTTACGATGCCTGGGCCCACGTGCTTTCTCTTAGGTACTATCTCACCAAAGTGATGCATCAATTCACCGAGCCACATGCCCTTTTAGATGCCAAACTCTGTCACCGAGCCACGTGCATTCTCCAGGAGGACATACCGAGTCTCCGAGCCACGTGCCTTCTCTTAGGTGACCTCTTCGCCAAGATGACATATTCAACCACTGAATTCACGTGCATTCTAAGGTGATATTCCAATTCACTAAGCCCACATATTTTTTTTTTAAGTGATAACCAATACCCAACGATTTCTCAATCAAATAATTAACAATCAACTCAATATGAATAACTCCTAAAAATTCATAATTAAATCAATTCCATACAAATTACAACTCAATTAAATAAATGGACTATGCCACGATGATCAGCAACGAGATTTCGGTCGTTGGCCATCTCAATCTTAATTTCCGAAAAATAATTAATTAATTTCGAAAATTAATTAATAAATATTAAAATTTCAATTTAGTTCAAAATAAAGCCCAATTAAATAAATGGACTTCACCATGATCACCAGCATAAAATTCCGGTCATGGGCCATCCTAGTTGAATTTTCGGAAAATAAATAATTATTTAATTTAATTCTGAAAAATAATATTTAAATACCAAAAAATTCCACTTAGGCCCGAATTGACAAATTGAAGCCCGATAAAGGGTCGGAAAAATCCCGAGCTACCCTCAATAAATAGTGGACCATGTCTACTTGCTAAATACACATTCAATTTGTCTAATTTGCCTCACAATTAACTAATAATCACTAATCTATTCTAATCTAACCACCTAATTGCATTTAATTAAACCTAACCAACCCCTAAGTATAATTAGCAAATTAAGCAGGGATTAGTGAGATTACTCACCGGAATCGCGTGCAAATCGGATCAATCCGATGGGGGTGACGCGAGGAACAATACTTCCCAAAGCACTGCTCGGGTTTGGGGCCCGGAAACGGCCCAAAAGCGGGCCCGAAGGTGCTGGAAACCCACTCGGTGGGTTGCTACCCTTGGCTGGTCGGAGCTGCTCCGGTGGCCAAAACGGCGAGGGGAGGCCAGCGGAGGGTGAGGGGGATGCTGGGGAGGTCGGGCGGTGGCCAAAGGCGTCGGGCCGAGTTGGGCAGGGGCGGATTCGCACGAGGGAAGCCTGGGCGCGAGGGAACAAAGGCTGGCGGAGCGCGTGGCGTGCGCGGGCGGGTGTTGCGCGGGTGGAGGTCCGCTCCGGTGTGGTAGCGACGGGCTTTGGCGAGCTGCTGCTTTTGCTTCGGTCCGCCTCTGTCTTTGCACAAACCAAAAAGGAGAACAAGAAGGGCGGCGACGGTTAAGGGACGTGAGGGAGAGGCGAAGGCGAGTGGTGAACGATGGAGCACTGGCGGCGACGGCGATCTGGCGTGGTTGCTACTGTCTCGGCTTCTTCTTCCGCTTCTGGTTTTGGGCTAGCTCGCACAAAGAAGAAGGAAGACGAAGAAAGGTTCGGTCACGAGAGGGAGTGAGGGAGAGAAGAGAGAGGAGAGAGAGAGGAGAGAGAAGAAGAGATAAGAGAGTTTTGACTAGTCAAAAGGAGAGAGAAGCCAATTTGAAATTGGCCAAGGGGTGGGCGGTCGGTGGGGAAAAACGCACGAGGGGGGGGGGGGGGAGGTGAGAGAAGAGGGAGAGAAAAGAAATAAAATAACCTAATACTGTTAGTCTTATTTTATTCTTTTCTTTTCTCTTTCCCTTTCTATTTTCTTTCGGTCTTCAATTTTTCCTCCGGTAATTTCTTTCTTGAAATTTCGGACTCGTCAATAAATTGACAGACAATGGGACGGTCCTAAAAATGAATTGTGACACGTTCGAATATTCGATTCCCAAAACTAATTTAAATTTCATGGTTAGAATTAATCAGACATGATTTTAGTCCAATCCAACCAATTAAGTAGCTTTTAGGGATTTTACTTCAGATACATCCCTTAACGGCTTCACCCAATAGGTTAGTGAACTCGTGAGTGATCAGCTCAGAGAAAAAGGACCATGGCATGTCGACGAAATGCCCATTTTATTTTATCGAAAGGGGTCGAATTTCAGGATGTCATAACTCTTCCCCTCTTATTAAAATTTCGTCCTTGAAATTTAAACAATTACACACTTTGTGCAAAAAGGCGGGGGTACAACTGTCTCATCGACTATTCAATCTCCCAAGGCGCTCCTTCAGTGCCGTGGTGTTGCCAGACCACTTTGACCAACGGAATGGTCTTTGTATGAACTTGCTCTTTACGATCGACAATCTGAGCCGGGCTTTCAACGTATGACACACGGTCGTCCACGTCCAATTCCTCAAAATTGAGTACATGGGTCGGGTTAGGCTCGTACTTCCTTAACATCGACACGTGAAAGACCTCATGCACCTGCACTAATCTTGGCAGCAACGCAAGACGATATGCTAGGTTTCCTATTCTTTCAAGAATCTCAAACGAACCTATGTACTTCGGACTCAGCTTGCCTTTCTTACCAAAGCGTGAAGTTTCCCTCATTGGTGATACTTTCAGAAAAACTTGATCACCAACTTGGAATTCCAAAGGCCTTCGACGCTTATATGCATAACTTTTTTGCCTACTCTGTGCTGTCTTTAATCTGTCTCTGATTACTGCCATGGCATCTACTGATTGCTGAACCAACTTTGGGCTTGTGATTTTCCTTTCCCTGACTTCATCCCAACATACTGGAGTTTTGCACGCTCTGCCATACAATGCTTCAAAAGGAGCCATCTTGATGCTCTGCTGATAACTGTTGTTGTAGGCGAATTCCACCAGATGAAGTTGATCTTCCCAACTTCCCTTGAAGTCTATTACACACGCTTTCAACATGTCTTCAAGAGTCTGAATTGTCCTTTCAGACTAGCTATCCGTTTGAGGATGATACGTCGTACTGTACTAAAGCTTTGTACCTAAAGCACTCTACAAGCTCTTCCAAAAAGCAGTAGTAAACCTTGGGTCTCTATCGAATGTTATCGTAACCGGCACTCCATGCATTCGAACCACTTGACACACGTACCGGTCTACGTGTCTATCAAGATTAAGGTCCTTTCGAACTGCAATAAAGTGAGCCAACTTTGTCCTGTCGACCACTACCCAAATTGAATAATTTCCTCTTTGACTTCTTGGTAGTCCAGTCACGAAATCCATCGTGATATGCTCCCATTTCCATTATGGGATTGCGAGAGGTTGCAAAAGTCCTCCCGGCTTGCAATGCTGGGCTTTTACTTGCTGACAAGTCAAACACTTGGCCACATGTTTGGCGATGTTTGCCTTCACACCTGATCACCAGTAGTGTTGACGCAGATTCTGATACATTTTAGTGCTTCCAGGATGAATGCTGTAACTACTACGATGTGCTTCAGATAAAATCTCTTCTCTAAGCTCTTCATCGTCAGGTACAACCAAACGTCCATGGAGCCTTAATACCTCATCATCAGAAACTTGAAAATCAACCTTTCTTTTATCGGTATCCTCTTGAAGAATTCTCTGTACATCTGGATCTATCGGTTGGAGTTCTTTGATTCTGACCTAGACATCCGGTTCAATTCTAAGGGTGGCCATAAAACTTGAAAAGTGGCCTACCTGAAATTTGAATTCCGAATCTAAGCTCTCTCGATTAAGTTCCACTCCTTAACCAAGATTTGTGCTATTGAAGACTTCCGACTCAATGCATCGGTGACCTTGTTCGACTTTCCAGGGTGATATAGAATGTCACAGTCGTAGTCTTTAAGTAATTCTATCCATCGGCGCTGTCTCATGTTCAACTCATTTTGAGAGAACAAATACTTGAGACTCTGATGGTCCATGAAGATGTGAAACTTTTCCCTACACAAGTAGTGCCTCCAAATCTTCAATACAAATATGATGGCTGCGAGTTCCAAGTCATGCGTCGGATAATTCAATTCACGAGGTCTCAACTACCGGGAAGCGTATGCAACAACTCTGCCATGTTGCATCAGCACGCAACCCAATCCCCTAAATGACGCATCACTATAGATCTCAAATCCTCTAGAACCAGATGGAATCGTCAGCATAGGTGCGGTAGTCAGCTTTTCCTTCAACTCTTGGAAACTACGCTCACACTTATCTGACCATACAAATTTCTCTTCTTTCTTCAGAAGCTTTGTTAGAGGTGATGTTAATGCTAAGAAACCTTCTACAAACCGAATGTAATAAACCTGCTAACCCCAAAAAACTTCTGACCTCAGTCACTGTCGATGGTCTTGGCCACTTGATCACGGCTTTTATCTTGCTCGGGTCGATGGAGATTCCTTCTCCGGAAATCACATGACCTAAGAACGCAACACGGTTTAACCAAAACTCGCATTTGCTAAACTTAGCATACAGCTGATGAGTTCTTAAGGTCTGGAGTACTACTCTCAGATGACTCTCATGCTCTTCATCACTTCTCGAATAGACCAAGATGTCATCAATGAACACGATCACAAACTGATCCAGATATTCCTTGAACACTCTGTTCATCATATCCATAAAGGCAACTGGAGCATTCGTCAATCAAAACGGCATCACTGTAAGCTCGTAATGACCATACCGAGTACGAAATGCCGACTTAGGAATATCCTCTTTCCTAATCCTCAGCTGATGATATCCTATCCTTAAGTCGATCTTTGAGAATATTGACGCTCCTTGCAGTTGATAAAACAAGTCATCTATCCTCGGCAATGGATACTTGTTCTTGATCTTTACTTGATTGAGCTGCCGATAGTCGATGCATAAACGCAACGAACCATCTTTCTTCTTAACAAACAGAACTGGTGCTCCCCAAGGTGATGCACTAGGACGAATAAATCATTTATCCAATAACTCTTGCATCTGCACCTTCAGTTGCTTCAACTCAAATAACGACATTCGATAAGGTGCCTTTGAAATCGGTTCTGTCCCTGGTGCTAGCTCAATTACAAATTCAATCTCTATTTCTAGCGATAACCCTAGCAATTATTTTGGAAAGACATCTGGAAACTCCTGTACCATTGCAATATCTTCCATTTTCAGCTCCTCAACTGTTATATCCACGACAGTTGCTAAGTATCATCGGCAGCCTTCGTCTAACAAACGAGCTGCTTCCGGCGACGAGATTAAGGAAATTGAGGGTCATCTTCAAATCCCGATAAACTCAAAGCTCTTACCCCCTAACGGGTCAAACTGAATCGCTTTGCGATAGCAGTCCATTTTAGCTCGTTGATTGGTGAGCCAATCCATGCCAATTATCAAATCAAAATCATACATGACTAGGACTAACAAGTCAATTTTCCCCACTCACTCACCAATCTCTAACTTGCACCCCGAACATCCCAAAGTAGCAATAACTTTATTTTTCAAGGGTGTAGATATGCAAATTGCCAACTCCAACAATACATGACTCAACCCTAGCATCCTAACATATTGCTCGGCAATGAAGGAATGGATTGCTCTCGAATCAAACAAAGCATAAGCAGGTTGGTCGTTGAGTGAGACCGTACCTGTGATCATGCCAGGCACAGCTTCTGCCTGACCTTGGGTAATCGCGTACACGGTGCCCTGAACTGGAGGTCTCTACTATCCTCCTTGCGGTGCATTCTGAGGGGCATACTCTCCTATCTGTCTCATCAGTAGCGGCAGTGGCAACTGAGGTTATCCCCTTTGCTGCTTTGGACAAAATCTGGCTATGTGGCCCTATTGGCCACATTCGAAACATGCACCCATCCTAGCTAGGCACGGTGCTGTCCCATGTCTTCTTCCACACAAGCGACACGCATCTCCTAATAGGTCCTGACCTATTAAATCCACCTTTCTTGCTGGGCGGGCCTTGGAATCTATTTCCAAACACTGGCCTCTTTCCTTGGTGGATGTTATCTCTATGAGAGCTAAACCTCGATCTAGATGAGGCAGCTTTATCATTATGATCTTTCTCAATCTTCTGAGCTCTCCAATATATGTCATTATAAGTCTTCAGATCCAGAAGGACTAAGGCGTTTCTCAAATCCTGTCTGAATCCATCTCTGAACCTCCTCGCTCGATTCACAGGATTCTCAATTAACTTGGGGGCATATTGCGAAAGTTCAGCGAACTTCGCCTCATACTCATCAACAGATAGGAAACCCTGGCGAAGATGTTGAAATTCTGCCATCTTCACCTCTTTAGTAGTCTTAGAGAAAAACTTATTATTGAAGGCTTCATGGAAAGTGTTCCAGTCTTGAACAGCGCTTTTGGAAAGATTGTTTCACGAGTTGTCATCCACCAAGTGTCCGCAACTCCATCCAGTTGGTAAGTTGCTAACATTACCTTCTTAGTCTCATTGCACATCAGCAGTGCAAACTCCTTCTCAAGCTTCTGAACCCATGAAGAAGCAGCTTCGGGATCTCCAGACCTAGTGAACAATGGCGGATTTAACCTTAGGAAATGCTCCACTAGCTTATGGATTGGTCTTGCAGCGACCACTATCTCCGGTGGACCTTCAACATTCACGGCGCCTGGAGCAACGGTAGGTGCAACTACAGGTGTGGTAGCAGGGGCAACTCTGGTGGCGGCGACAGCAACGACAATTGCAGCGGCCTGAGCAGCGGCTTCAACAGTAGTAGCTTGCTGATCCATTCAAGTACTCATTGCTTCCAAAACACGTAAGATCCCATCCACCTTGGGATCATTCGGGGCTGCTACCCCGACATCTACGACAGATGGAATCATTCCACTCGTGCTAGCCTATGCTGGCGCACGACCACATTTGCCTCGGGGTTTGACACAAGTCGGAGCTCTACCTCGAATAATGGCCATACTGGTCCTCTTTGCAGGAGTTCTTAGCTCCTGATCACTCATGGTGTAGCTTTACTCAACTAACACCTATTTCCAATTCAACACTGAATTAGAAACAGAGCGATCCAAACAACAAACAATTTTAGCATTCAGCTAACACAAACATGCACCAGCATGAATTTTAAGGCATTTCCTACTAACTATCCCATGGTCAACACTACTTATCACTCCAATCGTGAACTTCGCTCTGATACCACAAAAAAGGGATGTCATACCCTGATCCTCGAGCACACACACATCCTTCTCACTTGTTCGATTTTATAATGTGATATCACAGGACTATGTATTGCTGACCCTTTCATTTATTAAGTACATGCGGAAGCAGTTATAAATCCCCAGACAGTAAATCGATGGGATAGAAAAGCAGGACATATTTTTCATATTGAAACTTATAACCAAACTTTTATACAAAACACAAACCAGAGTACATCACAACTTTTTACTCTATCTCTATTCACATCAAAATGGAGATTTCAAAAGAAGATAGAATCTTAGTCCATCCGGGTCGTATTCAAGACCCCTCTCGATATTATCTTCTTCTTCCAAAAATCCTTCTCCTCAGGTTTCACCTCCAAGTTCTCCTTCTTAGACTCCTCTTCCTCAGCTCCTCATCAGGATCCTGAAATGTTTTCCCCAAACCGGGATGAGATTACGTCTCAGCAAGTTCTACCCCACTAAGGCTCAATTAGTAAACCATTATACTATAGGCTACCTAAGCACTGGTCAGAGGACTTACCTTGGCCTCAGATCCCACCTGCAAGTCAGTACAATTCATAATAGGCACCCATTTACTCCAAAAAAATCGAACCAGTCGATTACATGTCACACAAATCATTCTTCACTGAGGAGTATCTAAAAGCTAGGCCACATGCATTCTCCAGGACGACATCCCAAGTATCCGAGCCACGTGCCTCGAACCTTGGGCCCACGTGCATTCTCTAAGGCGACCTCTTCGCCAATGTGGTACATCAAGTCACCGAGCCACGTGCCCTTTTAGATGCCATTCTCGAATACTGGACCCACGTGCATTCTCTAAGGCACTAGTTCGCCAAAGTGATGCATCAGATCACCGAGCCATGTGTCCTTTTTACGATGCCCGGGCCCACGTGCCTTCTCTTAGGTACTATCTCACCAAAGTGATGCTTCAATTCACCAAGCCACGTGCCCTTTTAGATGCCAAACTCTGTCACCGAGCCATGTGCATTCTCCAGGAGGACATACCGAGTCTCCGAGCCATGTGCCTTCTCTTAAGTGACCTCTTCGCCAAGATGACATATTCAACCACTGAAGTCACGTGCATTCTCCAGGTGATATTCCAATTCACCGAGCCCACGTATTTTCTTTCACGTGATAACCAATACCCAACGATTTCTCAATCAAATAATTAATAATCAACTCAATATGAATAACTCCTAAAAATTCATAATTAAATCAATTCCATACAAATTGCCACTCAATTAAATAAATGGACTATGCTAGGATGATCAGCACGAGATTTTGGTCGTCGGCCATCTCAATCTTAATTTTCGAAAAATAATTAATTAATAAATATTAAAAATTCAATTTAGTTCAAAATAAAGCCCAATTAAATAAACGAACTTCACCATGATCACCAACATAAAATTCCAGTCACGGGCCATCCCAGTTGAATTTTCGGAAAATAAATAATTATTTAATTTAATTCCGAAAAATAATATTTAAATACCAAAAAATTCCACTTAGGCCCAAATTGACAAATTGAAGCCCGATAAAGGGTCAAAAAAATCCCGAGCTACCCTCAATAAATAGTAGACCATGTCTACTTGCTAAATACACATTCAATTTGTCTAATTTGCATCACAATTAACTAATAATCACTAATCTATTCTAATCTAACCACCTAATTACATTTAATTAAACCAAACGAACCCCTAAGCATAATTAGCAAACTAAGCAGGGATTAGTGAGATTACTCACCGGAATCGCGTGCAAATTGGATCAATCCGACGGGGGCGACGCAAGGAACAATACTTCCCAAAGCACTGCTCGGGTTCGGGGCCTGGAAACGGCCCAAAAGGGGGCCCGAAGGTGCTGGAAACCCACTCGGTGGGTTGCTGCCCTTGGCTGGCCAGAGTTGTTCCAGTGGCCAAAATGGCGAGGGGAGGCCGGCGGAGGGTGAGGGGGACGCCGGGGAGGTCGGGCGGTGGCCGGACGGAGCTGAGCAGTGGCCAAAGGCATTGGGCCGAGCTAGGCAAGGGCGGATTCGCACAAGGGACGCCTAGGCGCGAGGGAACAGAGACTGGCGAAGCGCGCGGCGTGCGCGGGCGAGTGTCGCACGTGTGGAGGTCCGGCTTCGGTGCGGTAGTGACAGGCTTTGGCGAGCTGCTGCTTTTGCTTCGGTCCGCCTCTATCTTCGCACAAACCATAAAGGAGAAGAAGAAGTGCGGAGACGGCTGAGGGACGTGAGGGAGAGGCGAAGGCAAGCGGTAAGCGGCGGAGCACCGGCGACGACGACGATCCGGCGTGGCTGCTGCTATCTCAACTTCTTATTTCGCTTATATTTTTGTGCTGGCTCGCACAAAGAAGATGGAAGAAGAAGAAGGGTTTGGTCACGAGGGGGAGTGGGGGAGAGAAGAGAGAGAAGAGAGAGAAGAGATAAGAGAGTTTTGACTGGTCAAAAGGAGAGAGAAGCCAATTTGAAATTGGCCAAGGGGTAGGCGGTCGATGGGGAAAAATGCAGGGGGGGGGAGGGGAGAGAAGAGAGAGGAGAGAGAAGAGGGAGAGAGAAAGAAGAGAGAGGGAGAGAAAAGAAATAAAATAACTTAATACTATTAGTCTTATTTTATTCTTTTCTTTTCTCTTTCCGTTTCTATTTTCTTTTGGTCTTCAATTTTTCCTCTGATAATTTCTTTCTTGAAATTTCGGACTCGTCAATAAATTGACAGACGATGAGACGGTCCTAAAAATGAATTGTAACATGCTCAAATATATGATTCCCGAAACTAATTCATGGTTAGAATCGATCAGACATGATTTTAGTCCAATTCAACCAATTAAGTAGCTTTTAGGGATTTTACTGCAGATACATCCCTTAACGGCTTCACTCAATAGGTTAGTTAACTCGTGAATGATCAGCTCAGAGAAAAAGGACCATAGGAACGTTGACGAAATGCCCATTTCACTTTATCGAAATGGGGTCGAATTTCAGGAACGTCACAACCCGTTCCCAAAATTATGCATCCAAATTTCCAACAACTAAACTATGGTCAATTCTACCTCATCCTCATTTCCTATTCCTATATTTGATGGGAATAACTTTGATTATTATTGGAGCATCAAAATGACCACGTTCTTGATGGCCCAAGACTTATGGGACATTGTCGAAAGTGGTTATGAGGCTTCGCAAGAAGGTGCAAGTGTTCCAAAGGATCAACTACAAAAGGATGCAAGTGCTCATACTTTATTTAGCAAGCACTATCAGAAACAGTATTCCCGAGAATAATTAGAGTGAAGACTACGAAGAAGGCTTGGGAGACATTACAAGAAGAATTTCAAGGCACTTAATAGGTACGAACTATTCAACTTCATACTTTGAGAAGGGAATTTGAGAATTCCAAGATGAAAAATTATGAGACCGTTCAAGAATATTGTGGTAGATTGAAACAATTAGTAAATCAGATGAGATCTTATGGAGATGGTATTACTGATCAGAGGGTTGTTCAAAAAATATTGGTGACACTCACTAGAAAATAAAATTCTATTGTTACTACTATAGATCACCGAAGGATTTAAAAACCCTCTTAGTGAGTGAGCTAATTGGCTCTTTAGAAGCATATGAAAAAAGATTGCAAGTACAAGATGAAGATACAGTTGAAAGTGCTTTTCAATCAAAAATCAACATACGGTTTCATAATTCTAAAAGTAGTGTAAGAAGCTCATGGAAAAATAGAAGAGGATGAGAAACTACATGCAAGGAAAAATATCCAATTTGTGGTATTTGCAAGAAAAATAATCATTTGGAGAAGGATTGCTGGTTTAAAAATAAACCACAAAGCCGCTCTTGTAAAAGATATGGCCACATAGAAAAATTTTGTTGCTCTAAAATAGATTATAGAGCGAATTATGTTGAAGAAGAAAAAGGAAAAGAAAAGGAAGAAGAAAATTTAGATAATTTATTCTATACAGACCAAGTGGAAAAAGATGAGAAGAATGATCCATGGTATATTGATAGTGGGTGTTGCAATCACATGACGGGAGATGAATCTATATTCACCAATATTGATACTTCGGTAAAAGCACAAGTGAGATTGGGTAATGGTGAATCGGTTGATGTGAAAGGAAAAAGGGACTATAACCGTTGAAACTAAGAAAGGGCCAAAGTACATTCATGAAGTATATTTGGTTACTAGTCTTGCACAAAATCTACTTAGTGTGGGACAAATGATTCAGAATGGTTATTCTTTATACTTTAAAGGAGATACTTGCACTATCGATGATAAATATAGGAATAATGTTATTACATCCGTGAAAATGGACAACGAGAATTTTCCTATTCGATGGAAATATGTCAAAGATATAGCTATGAAAGCCCAACTTGATGATTCATTGCTATGGCATCAGAGATTTGGCCACCTCAACTTTTATGGGCTAAAAATTCTCCATCGGAAAAATATGATGAGAGATTTTTCAGCCATTTACAGAAATTTCAGACGTTTGTGAAAGCTGTCTTCTTGGAAAGCAGCAAAGGAAGTCCTTCCCGTCTGGAGGCGCATGGAGAGCTAAGAAGCCATGAGAACTTGTCCATACGGACGTGTGCGGTCCGATGAGGACACCTACACCTAGCCAGAATAAATATTTCTTCCTATTCATTGATGACTACACTAGAATGACATGGGTCTCCTTTCTTCAAGAAAGATCGGAGGTTTTCTCTATTTTCAAGAAATTCAAGAACCGTGTCGAGAATCAAAGTCCTAAGAAGTGATAGAAGCACGGAATATAATTCAAGGGAGTTCAACAAATTCTGTGAAGATGAAGGAGTCCATCATCAACTGACTGTTGGCTACGCTCCAGAGCAAAATGGAGTAGCATAAAGGAAAAATATAACTGTCATGAAAATGGTGAGGTCCATGCTAAAGGAGAAAGGCCTTCCCAACACTTTCTGGGCAGAAGCAGTCTATCCTGTAGTATACCTGTTAAACAGGTGTCCAACTAAAGATGTTCAAAATAAAACACCAGTCGAAGTATGGAGTGGACGGAAGCCTTCAGCAAAGCATCTCAAAGTGTTTGGTTGTATTGCTATGTTCACATCCTTGATCAAAAAAGGAGCAAGCTCGATGAGAAGACCGAAAAAGGAATATTCATCGGCTATAGCGATCAATCAAAAGGCTATCGAGTTTATAACCTAAAAACTAAGAAGCTCATGATCAGTCGAGATGTTGAGTTCGATGAAAATGCTGCTTGGAATTGGGATGAAGAGAAGATCAAGAAGAAGTATGTCAACTTACCAGATATACCTCCTGCATGTGAGGAATCAACACCACAAGAAGAAGGTGGAACATTGGATTCCTCCACTCAAGAAGTAACACCACCATCCTCTCCAAGCCCAGCACAACAAGAGACTACTTTTGAGTCTCCTGTACTAAGGGTAAAGTCTCTAAGGAAAGTCTATGAAACATGCAATTTTATGTCCTTAGAACCAGAAAACTATGAAGACGCTTCCAAAGAAGAAGTTTGGATTAAAGCCATGGAGGAAGAGATCAAAATGATCGAGAAAAATGAAACTTGGGAGCTCGTTAATCGTCCTGAAGACAAAGAAATCATAAGCGTAAAGTGGGTCTACAAGACAAAGCTTAATGCGGATGGATCAATTCAGAAGCACAAGGCAAGACTCGTAGTGAAAGGATACTTGCAACAACTAGGTATTGACTATACTGAAACCTTCGCTCCTGTTACTCGCCTTGATACTATTTGAGTACTCATTGCTTTAGCAGCTCAAAAAAAAAAAAAAAAGAAGGAAAATTCATCAACTTGATGTAAAATCAGCATTTCTAAATGGATACCTCCAAGAAGAAATTTATGTAGCTCAACCAGAAGGCTTTACTATCAAAGACAATGAAGAAAATGTCTTAAAGCTTAAGAAGGCCCTTTACGGGTTAAAACAAGCACCACGAGCATGGTATAGCAGGATTGATGAATACTTCACCAAGCAAGGATTCAGGAGGAGCATGAGTGAGCCAATGCTCTACATCAAGACCCAGGGTAATTTTGACACACTTATTGTCTCTCTATATGTGGATGATCTCATATATACAGGGAACAATGAGACAATGATTTGAGAATTTAAAGAAGAAATGATGAAGACATTCGAGATGATGGACTTGGGCTTGATGAACCATTTTCTCGGTATTGAAGTCAATCAAGATGAAGGAATTTTCATCTCGCAAAAGAAATATGCCGAAAAGCTCCTTGAAAAATTCAAGATGAATAATTGCAAAACAGTGGCAACACCACTTGTGATGAATGAGAAACTATTGAAAGAAGATGGAGCTGAAAAAGCAGACGCTTCACTCTGCAGAAGACTAATTGGGAGTCTACTATATCTTACTGCTACACGGCCAGATATTATGTACGCGACAAGTTTACTATCACGTTTCATGTAGAGTCCAAGCCAAATTCATTTTGGAGTAGTAAAGAGAATTCTAAGATACTTATAAGGAACCACTGATTATGATATTTGGTACCGACCTAGTGCCACAGCTAAACTGATTGGTTACACTGATAGCGACTGGTTTAAAGAAGAAATGATGAAGACATTCGAGATGACGGACTTGGGCTTGATGAACTATTTTCTCGGTATTGAAGTCAATCAAGATGAAGGAATTTTCATCTCGCAAAAGAAATATGCCGAAATGCTCCTTGAAAAATTCAAGATGAATAATTGCAAAATAGTGGCAACACCACTTGTGATGAATGAGAAACTATTGAAAGAAGATGGAGCTGAAAAAGCAGATGCTTCACTCTACAGAAGCCTAATTGGGAGTCTACTATATCTTACTGCTACACGGCCAGATATTATGTACGCGACAAGTTTACTATCACGTTTCATGCAGAGTCCAAGCCAAATTCATTTTGGAGCAGCCAAGAGAATTCTAAGATACTTATGAGGAACCACTGATTATGGTATTTGGTACCGACCTAGTGCCATAGCTAAACTGATCGGTTACATTGATAACGTCTAGTCAATCAAGCATGACAACATATCACTTTTGGCTCGACAATTGGTTTCGACTCGCCATAGCCTTATGGGGAGAGCAGCATCAGCTCTCGATCAATTTGTGCATGGGTGACCAACCCTGCCTTCAGAGCTCCTAAGTAATATAGTCTATCTATCATAAAACTCCTAGCACCAATCATTCTAACACTACTCCCCGAGCCAATTGTCATTATCCCTACTGTATCACTCACTCTTCACCCAATAACCCCAAACTCCACTCACAAAGGTTCACGAGTGTAGGGAAATCACAGACCATGACATTCTCTCCCACTTAGTTCTGCAAGGCCCTTGTTGTGGCCTGCTCTGTCACCCAACAAAACAAACCACTCCATTGGTAGCTTCTTTTGATCACAACTATTTGTGCACGTTCGGTAACATGCACTTCCCCAGGCAAGTGTGGCATTTTTCGCAAACTACGCCTTTTTGGCAACACCATATTTTGCCTACTAAGCCTTTCTTGTTCCCAGTAGACTAATGGATGTTTCTTCCCTTACTGAAAATGTGGTAGCAGACCTTTCCTTAAGACTTGCTAATTAATCCAACGATGTTTTTCCTATTCAGTGAGGAATTGAACCTTTATTGTGCCTCTATTGCCATCCTAGAAGGTCAAGAGCCGCCTTTGCCCGAGTGCCTTTTGCCTCGGCAATTCACTCTTTGCCCACATAGGACCGGATAGACCACAGGTTTTCTCCAACTCAACCCCCTTACTGGAGGGATCTTGCTATAATTCCATCTATCATGAGTCATTAGTTCCTTGGCCATGGAATAACCCGTGCATTGTCTAACGAGCGGAATTTACCAGGCAAACCTTTGCTCAATAGTTGTTCTAGAAAACAATTGGACGAATAGCTTCCTTATATAAGATAGTACCACACCTAGCTTAGTTTGGGCTTCTAGTTTAGCAAAAGAGACAGCAGATCACTTTAGGATCAACAACTCGTTCGGCCTGCCATAGCCTCATCAAGAGAGCGATATCACCTCCTAACCAATTTGTGCATGGGAGACTAATCCCGCCTTCAGAGCTCCAAAGTAATATAATCCTTCTATCCTATATAACTCCTAGCATCAATTGTCCTAATGCCACTCTCACGAACCAATTGTGTTCATCCTCTCCATACCACTTACTCTTCAACCAATAACGGGAGAAGTACACTATCAGTGCCAAAAGTTGTGTATGACACTTACTTTGGTGCCAAAAGTTTCTTTTGGATTATTTAAGTACTAAAAAGTTTGAAAAATGATCATTTTAGTGCCAACTCTGATTAGATTGACCGGAAAATATGACTTGACACTTTTTTATTAATTTTTTATGCTTGGCTTGTCGGAGAGTATAGTTAGCATGTAAACCACAAAACGATGTCGTTTGGTGTCTTTCCCCCAAGTCGAAACCCTAAATCCCCAAATCGAGAGAGAGAGAGAGAGAGAGAGAGAGAGAGAGAGAGAGAGAGAGAAGGCACGGCAGCGTTGTCTTCTTCCCCGAAGAACAACACCAGCACGAGCCACTCTCTAAGTAGAGCCCAATCCACCATCTCCATCTGCACCCTCCTTGTTTCCCTCACACTACTCATCTTCTCTCTCTCTCTGTACCTTCGACTCCCCTTCTTCCTCCTCTTCCTCCGCCCTCACCTCCTATTTTCCCATCGCTTCTTGCTCAAGAAACAACCTCAGCCTATCATTGCTCACCTAGTCAAGCAACTATGATGAAGGCCGAGCGACGGTGGCCGAGTAAGCTAGGTCTACAAGGATTGAATTTAAAAAAAAAAAAAAAACCCTAATTTCAATCCCAAATTAGCTGTGCGGCATCGTTTTTGTGAGGCCATCCACATTTGATGACAAAACAACGTCGTTTTCTCAAGGATGACATAAAATGATGTCGTTTAAAAGGCTTCTCGATTTTTTTTTTTTTAAATATAAAAGCCACATAATCATTTTGGCCGGAATCTCTTGCCGGTGGTACCAAAGTGATCGTTTTTCCTCCAATTTGGCACTTAACTGATCCAACAAAAACTTTTGGCACCAAAGTGAGCGCCGTATACAACTTTTAACACCGATAGTGTACTCCCCCCCCAAATAACTACAAACTTCACTCATAAGGGTTCATGAGTATGGGAGAATCATTGACTATGATATTAACTATTGAACAAAGGCTAACTCGGTGAATTCTACTTGCCAGGCGCTACACAAGTTTTTTTGTGATCAAGGAAGTACGACCCGTGACTCACATCACTCAATGTGAATATGGAAAGGAATAAAACTGCATACTTACTTTGCACCAAAGAATTGATTATCATGTGTAATAAAGGAAATATTTTGTTGTAGAAAATCCAAGCATATATGACAAGTTGAAAGAACAAATAAGAACAATTGAAATTAGATTTATGTGACTTAATCAATATATTCTAATCATCAACTAGGAAAAAGCGATTTAGGTGGGGAAAATCGTGCATATATGTTAACTAATTTTTATACAACTAACACTGTCTTAAATTCAATATAAGGTTGAAGTTTATAAATTAAGTGAAGAATGTGGGGAAGTCACAATTAAATCAGATTATATCCATGCAAGGGCCCAGCTCTGTGTTCTATGTGTGAGAATTTAGTAGGACCACTGCAAATTATTCGAAAAGTCAAATTGTTAGATGAGGGCATGGTTATTATTTACATATTCTAACACACCCCTTGTGACATCCTAATTTTTGAACTTGTCCTGATAATATGAATTGGGCTTTTCATCGACATGCCTATAGTCTTCTTTTCTGAGCTGATCACTCGGGAGATAACTAATCTATCAGGTGAAGCCGTTAAGGAATATAAACGCGACTGATTTGAGAATTCGATCATAAATTGACTGCTCGACCGTGCCAATCTATAATGGTCAATACCACATCGCTAAAATTGACTAGAGACCAGAGACAGGGCAATTCAATAGAGACATGTAATTAAAGCGTGGGTAATTCCATTTGATTGCAAAATTCTTATCGAATTGCACTAAACCGATTTTTCTGTCAATTCTGCACCCGGTGCCCGTAATTAAAATCTCGAGATTTTCACGACAACCAAGAGTCACCTATGAGTCAAAGATGCACAATGTGGATCGAAAATAATCAACCATGGGTCAAAAGCACTAAAAATTCATAAAAGCTACCCGGTAGGTTAGGTTACGCTAAAATCTCGTTCGGTTGAAATTAACCACGAAATTGAAGACGGTTTTAGGAATCGAAAGTTCTAGCGTGTCAAGATTTATTTTTGGGACATCGACTCATCCTTTGAAGAATTTTCGAGAAGCTCAGATTTAAAGCTGGGATATTCGAATGACCATTTTTGGGTGGAATTTTGGCATTCAAGACGGATCAAATGGTGAAGGAAATTATGGAAAGTGGTGTGGGCTTCCTCCTTAGCATTTTGGCCATTGAATTGAGGTTAATTGGAGTGAACTTGGTGTGAAATTGAAGTGGAGGGGAAATGGGGCCACAACATTTGGGCATCAGTCCTTGGCTTGTCGGAGAAATAAGGAGGGGAAATGACTGTGGATCAAGGCTAGAGACTTAGAGGGCTTCTACTTGAGTGTTTAGATCTTTTGGCTTGACTTTAGAGGCTTCTTGTCCCACCTTCTAGCTACAGCAACTCCATCTTCTTCTTCCTTGCTTCAATCTCCATTTCCAGCTCCAACACAAAGCAAACCAGCAACTAGCCTCACCAAAGCATCCTGCCATCGCCAGCCCTCCACTGTCCATCTAAGCCACCGCACAAGCCACCGCTCACCTCTAGTCGCGCTTGTCCCGAGCCTACTCGTCCCGTTAGCCCGCGTCCACCTCATTTCGTCGCTGTCGTCCCCTTGCCCGTCCGTGTCATTCTGCCATCCACCTCGATCCAACAGGCGTCTAGCTCAACTGCCAGCTCCACTCGTTCCAGCTCCAACCACCCCTGCTAACCTAGTCGCCCGCCTCTTGCCTCCGTCAGCCTGAGCCAGCTTGCTTCAGCCTTGGATAGAAGCAAAGATAGGAGCAAACCGTGAGGTTTGCTAGGCTTTTCGTGTCACGCCCCGAACCCCGAGCACGCGCACATCCCATTGCGGTCGATCAAATATGCGACATCCCAAGATATGTCGCCGACCCATTCATTTTATTACGCATGCGGAAGCGAAACAAATCCCCTGACAACATTTAACTTGGGATAGAAAAGCAGGCAATCAATCACAACATAGCACTTTCATAATTCAACAGAATTACAAATAGAAGCCTACAGCCAAAAGTCTACAAAAGAACGGCTTTTAAAAAGGGACTGTCCTACGATCTACAAGTCGGACACGTTCTCCAATCTTATGACTTCACCTCTGCGACTCCTCAAGACCAATCAAAGCTATCGGGAGCTCCGTCCACGGGGACTGAAATTTTGATTCCCAAATCGGGATGAGACAATGTCTCAGCAAGTTCAACCCCCTAAACCCCTATTAGAAAGAAAATACGCCCCGGGTGGCCTAGCCACATCACACAGAAGACTTACCTCGCCTCAGTTCCTTCCTGCAGGTTAGCGCAATTCAAATCATTCAATCACAGATAGTAATAGGAACTCAAACAACCGGAACGCATTCACTTTCATATAACCAACAACCGCGAGGGTCCTGATTATAAGACTAAATCGTTATGACACGTCCCATTCCATGCCACACAATTCCGTCCCATAATCCGACACATCAACAACACTCAACATGCATTCCAATCGTTATTCAGCTTTGCCACACAAGGGCATAGCCTACTTTGTTCGGCTATCTACGCCATATAGCCAGGCATCGCCTCCCCATGGAGCGCGGCCGTCAAGACATCGACGGCGTTCCCGAAGGAGCATGGGCCGTAATCAATCATGCGACCCGCATCCACCGCGTGGGCATCCCATATAGGGGCAAGTTGGCTTAACAGCCCGGGACGATTCCTCTTAGTTATCACACAGCCAAAGCATCTTCGGCCCCCAGGACACTTTATATTTCACTCAATCTTCCACTTAAAATAGTGATCGACCATTTTTCTTCATATTAAAAATATTCCATAAATTAATCATGCGCGTGGGGACACGCTAATTTCGAATCAAAAAGCCAATATCTCACTTTTTCAAACCCCACTATTTAATATAATCATTAAAATCCAATTTTGCATCAAAACCCAACACTTGGGTTTTTATGAATAAAATCCATATTTATCACAATCAACACTCAATTTGCCACACCCATTTATCAAATTCAAATTCTAAATGTACAGCAGCGGTCAACACAAAATTCTGAGAAAATAAAGTTCCAAAATAATTTTCAGAATTTATTAAATAATTAAATTTATTCGAGAATTAATTAAATAATAATATCCCTATCTTTAACGATCCACACTCAATTCATAATATCCAATTATCAATTTCAAAATCCGACTATACAGCAGCGACCGCACGAAATTCTGAGAATTTAGGGTCCCGACAAAATTTTCGGAATTTAATAAATAATTAAATTTATTCGGAAAATAATTAAATAATAATATTTTAATAATTTCTAATAATAATATATTATTTAATTATTTAACGATTTCGGAATATTTAAATAAATCAAAAGTAAATTCCTTTATGTCACATCAAAGCTTATATTAATACAAACCTTCATTTAGCCTTAAATTAAACTCACTTTAAGTTAATCAAGCACATTAATCTAATCTACACTTAAATAAATTAAACTAACCTCCAAACAGTTCATGCGAAAACAATGGTGCAAGAGTAGAAAGTGGATTCCCAACTTGCCTCTAGACCTCACGAACGGCGGCACACCGGCGACGGTTCCTTCTCCTCCTCTCTCGGCTTCCTCTCTCTCTCCCTCACTTGGCCGAACAAGCCACTCTCTCTCTCTCCCTCTCTCTCTTTCCTTTTTGGATGCTTTTATATTGCATGTGGCCGCCCAAGATGGCCAATGGGGCAGCCACACCTTGCACAGCCTCCACGCCACTTGTCACAACACATGCATGGGCTTGGGCCTTCTTTTTGGGCCTTTCTTGGGCCAGCAAATGGGCTGGTCGAATTCCCTCTTGTGGGCTTCCATTTGGGCCGGCCATTCGGCCCACTAAACTTAGACCAATGGGTCTAAGGCCCATTCCAAAAATTAACCCTTTTTCCCCTTTTTTTTTTTTGAAATTCTTTTTATAAATATTCTTGAATTCCAATTTTCATCTTGGCCAAAGTCTTGGGATATATTTTAATTATTGAAATTTAATTTATAAAGTACATGGCCAAGCATAAATTATTAATTTATCAAATTTAAATTTTCACAATCATATGCACAAATCATCTAATTAAAGACTAATGGCTAAAACATAAGCCATGGAAATTCTATCACCTAATTAAAGACTTTAACACACCTTATGGCTTGTTATTGAATTTTGGGATGCCACAACTCTCCCCTCCTTAGAGAATTTCGTCCTCGAAATTAGACATTTCCTATGTCTCTTGAAATAAGTGAGGGTACCTTTCCCTCATCTCATTTTTACTCTCCCATGTGGCTCCCTCCACATCATGATATCGCTATAATATCTTAACCAATGGAATTCTCTTGGTCATGAGAATTTGTTCCTTCCGATCCAATACTTGCATAGACTCCTTAATGTACCTCACTTTCCCATCTATTTTGATGGCTTCATGATCAGTATGTGTCCTAGATCAGGCTGATACTTCCTCTTAAGTTCAGGATGCAAGCTCTTAACATATCTTAATTTATCTCAACATCATAAACAATTTTAAAACAATAACCACATCTGAAATTCCTTTTGAACGCTTGAAAATCTTCCTTCATGAAATCAAACAATACGAACTGAAGTTTTCAAAAGTATTCAACAACAACAGCAAGCTTTGAAATCATATGCCATTTCCATGTCAAAACGTTTTCAAATCACCAATGTGGAAAATCCTTGAGTTCTTGAAAATTCCACCTCATGATATCAAATAATGCGAAATAGGAATTTCAAAGACACAAAGGTATAACAATGATAGTATTTGAAAATAGGTAAATCTCATATCGTTGAAACCAATTCACAAAATCAAAGCATGATACCAAATCCATAAAATTCATGGTCACGTTTAAATTTCCAACTGTTTTCGAATTCACATGTAAAGCCTTGAGTCGTACTTGCATCACGGCGCGAAATAAAATACTTTATCAAAACCCTTAGTAAATTTAAATCGGTACGTTGGCAAAAATTCCAATCTCAATCCCAACTCCAATGGGTTGGAATGTTTTCTATAAAAAGTTCAGAATTCTTTGAAATAGAAAACATTTCTTAAAACATTTGGGCACGGTGTCACAGTACTCATAAATTTTGATGAGATTCAAAAGATTTTCTAAAATAGTTCACAATCAAAAACTGCTTTTCGATTGAAGTTCAAAACTTGGAATGTGCAGGTGATAATTTCCTCCAAAAACCATAAGCATTTCTTGAAGTATTGAAATTCATAGTTCGGCGAGTCGATAATATTGGTCCCGTCGTAAAGATTTTTGAAACTAAAAACTTTGAAATACCAAAATCCTAAGCCTTTCTTGAAATACCGAAATCAACGCATTGGCGAGTCATCAAACTCAGTTCCGACCTTAAGATTTTCAAGGTAGTTTGCATGCAAAATCTTAGAGCTTTGAAAACATCCAAACTCAAGTATTTCCAATCTAACACACCATTTAGCCGAATCATTCCTATACCTTAGTCACCACCAATTCAAGCCTAGAACCATCAAAATCGACACCACCAATAACTCATTTGGTTCAGTCCAACAAAGACATTCACTATGCATTCACCGCAACATAGATTCAAGCCTAAAATATAGCATCATTCCTTCGATTCAAATATCTATAGTCCACCAACACTTATTTAATTCAAAGATCGACAATCCACCAAAAGAAAACTTGTCTAGTTTCCACCGAATATATCTCATATCTCATCCTAAATGATCATCACTTAGACTAATCATTCATCAAATCCACAACTTGAACTTCCACCATTTCACCTTGGAAAGACTATAACCACAAATGATCATGTTCACTAATTCCACCAAACCTTTTCAAACTGAGATCATCACCTAAAATTAAAAGTTGACCACTATCGATTAAACCTATTATTCCAACATATAAACCTCAAATAATTTCATGTCTCATATGACCACTCAAACTTATGACTTCCAATATCAATCTATACATACTAAATACCTCCATGTAACGCATCAAGACTTCCAATGAAATCCTCAAATAGGAAGTCACTACTTAGCTCAAATGATCATGACTTAATCCTCAAATTCACAACTCACTTTCTATAATCCACTTCTTAAGTCTTGCTTGCAACACTACGCTTAGATGCTACGCATGCTCTTTAGGTCCTTTAGGATATATCAGGATATCATCAAATGAAGACAATCACAATTTGATCCAAATAAGGCTTAAATATCCTATTCATTAAACCCATCAATGCAGCTAAGGCATTCGTCTATCCAAATAGCATAACCAGGAACTCATAGTGTCCATAGCGAGTCCTAAACACGGTTTTAGGAATGTCCTCCTTCTTAATTCTTAACTGATGGTATCCCGACCTCAAGTCAATCTTAGAGGAGACCGAACTTCCTTGCAATTGGTCAAATAGGTCATCAATTCTAGGAAATGAGTACTTACTCTTAACAATTACATGATTCAATTGCCTATTATCAATGCACAAATGCATCGACCCATCCTTCTCTTTCACAACAAGAGTTCTACAAGCTTAATCATGCTTCCACTGCACCACTCTGATAAAATTATCCCAGAAACACTACCTTTCCAGCTCAGTTCATAGTTCGGTTCATTCCTGCCCCCTTTTGCCATTCTAGAAGCTGCCGGGAGCGCTCCTTGTTCAGGTCCTTGACCTCGGCGTCCACTCCCCACCCTCATCAAACCGGGACGTTACGCAGGTGACGATGCTGGAGGCTCGGCGGAACCCGAACTACACATCTGCGAAGGGTCTCGTTTCAATAGGGATTAACTTACAGAGTTATTATCCGTTTTGGCTTATCACATTCTTAGCCTCACGGTTTTATCCTTAGCGCACGAGCAAGTACTATCTCAGGAGATCATTCATCCTAGTCCATTGCTTACGGAGCTAGTCCATTCCTATGATGACATCAAAGTCATACATAACTATCATTATCAAGTCCATTTCTAGATATCATTCCCCTTGGGTTATCTCACTCATCTCACATGCCAACGTGAATGTGACATATCTTTCAGCGATGTAGAAATACGAAGAGGCATATCTAGAGATTTGTTCCTACTCCTCACAATCATCTATATTTTTCGGACATAAATGAATGCATGCCACTTATATCAAATAACATATGCCTTCTTATCCCTCTATCGAAATCATACCTGAGATAACACTTTTGGAAGCTCCCGCTTCCTCTTGAGTGACCGCATACACCCTTCCTTGTGGTGGTGGCCTCTGTGGATTCCTTGGTAAATTTGGTCCACTAGTACTTTGTTGTAGGCGCACCGCGCTAACAGCTGCGACCTTCCTTGGGGACAATCTTTCTTAAAGTGACCGGCGGCTGACCAAAACATTTCAATCGATCATTACGGGGTCCTGGTCCATGTTGTCCACCACATCTCGACAAATGTTACCCGATAGGGTACTCTTCCTAGAATCGGGCCACTCGACCTTTCTAGAATTCCCAAAATTATTCCTCTTCTTAGATTCCCAGTCGACCTTGACCGGGATAAGGTCTCTTACCCCTTCGAACATCATTAAAGGTCATTTGCCCCTTAGATTCTGATTGCTCCCTCACTAACTCTTGCTCCACCAACTGTGCCCTCTCATAAATCTCATTATAATCCCTTATATTTAGAGGCACTAGTTGTTTTCTAATATCAGTCCTTAATCCTTTCAGGAATCTCTTAGCCTTTTCCTCTCGATCCTCAACCAACCTAGGAGCATACCTAGACAATTCAGAAAATTTTGCCTCATGCGGTCTCATCGGCTCCCTTTGTTCTAATTGAACAAATTCAGTGATCTTCCTATCCTTGGCACAATCAGAGAAATGCTTCCTATTGAAAGCCCTAACAAACTCATCCCAGTTCACATCGGCACACTGGTGGAAAATCGTATCTCTCGAAGCTCTCCACCAAAACTTTGCATTTCCCTCATTTGGTATTACCAAACTATTTTCTCTACATCACTGCAGTCCAACAACCGGAAAATTCATTCCATTCCATCAATCCAATGTTCCGCCTCCTCAGGACTCCCCATTCCACTAAACTTAAGTGGTTTCAACTTTAGGAATTGTTCCACGGTCCACGGGGCGATGTTCCACTCGGGTTGTTCTGCGCTTGTCTATCCATCAGATTTCCAATATTGGCCAATGCAAACGGAGGATGTCGATTCGGCCGATGGATGAGCACTTCGGGCTCGCACCATGCTGGGTTTCCAAGCAACCGAGACTCTGGAATCTATTCAAAGCAACTACTACTAACATAAGTAACATATGGGGTACCTAAAGACAACTCAAGATAAACTACTAGGGATCTACGAGTGAATACTCATCACCCGTTATTCAATGTTAATCAATTTTTCCGTTTTATATCCTATGGTGTGCATCTTTCTATCCTCATTTCCATCTCGAGGCACCTTATCACTCCAAATAGACCATACGATACCAATAAAGGCTACATGTGACACCCCTCGACGGCCCCGATCCGATTTGGGTCGCCCAGTTCGCTTACCTTTCACTTTCCTTGTTAACATATCACTCGGTTTCTATTGTAGCGGGTCCATACAACCATGGGGGTTTACATCTTTTATTAACAATCCCTTGTGCAATTTACCGGAAGCATATCCAACAATTCCCTTCCCTACATTCAGAAATTGATGCACACCTACTAAACATCTTATATAAGTTAAAGCCGTACACTTTTATTTACATAAAGCAGATGGACATCTTTAGTCGGTACATCGAAATGCCATAGTTTCCTATACATGGCTATACTTCAAAAGATGACCGCGTCTCTTCCAACAATCGTATGCTTAAGGTCCAAGAAGGCGTCCAAAGGTTCCCTCCTTTGCTATCCATGGGTCATATCCAACCGCTCAAACCATCTACTAATCTGAAATGTTGGAGAGGTACAACCAGAAGAGAGAAATCGATAACAACTCAATCCATCAGGCAAATCATACATGCATTGCAAGCGTTACTTACCTTGAAGCCATGCGCATACTATCATGCATCATCATACCAATTCATAACACATTCATGTGTATCATCATTGTAACATACATGTCATGGCATCATTACATCATACATGACATCATCATCATCGCATCATTTCATCATAGATGTCTTCGAGCCATATCATATATCATCATCATTAACATTACCATGCATATCATCATGCATATCATATCATAGGTGATCATCATATCACATCACATATCATCATCATCATCATTATTATCATGCATATCATCATGCATATCATCATCATGGGTGATCATTATTATTTCACATCACATATCATCATCATCATCATGCATATCATCATGCATAGTTTAATTTTCATCTTTATCTTTCAATTTTGATCACCACATCACCCATTCATCAATCTCATCATCAATTTTACACTCGCATCCCATGCGAGAAAAACCTCCGGGCATGTATCCAAGATACAACCGGGCATCCGGCCCCACATTCCAGGCATCTCGCATCCCAACTAGCATCACGAGGAACCTCCGGGCATGTATCCAAGATACAACCGGACTTCGGCCTTTACCCTTCTAGCCGGGCATCTCGCATCCAAATCCCGGCATCGCGAGGCATTCCTTCGGGCAAAGACCTCCGACGGGGCTTCCGAATTATGTACCGACATACCACCAGGCCTCCCCTAGAATTACGTACCGTATACCACCGGGCATCCCGACACTCCCGGGGAATCTCTGGAATTACGCCACTAGGCCACCGAGCATCATCATCCACCACAACCACTTCCTCATTTACCATCATCCACATTTGCCAATATTTTAATCTCAATTTAACATGGCAATTGGCATGGTATCAAACAAATCATACTTGACATGGGATTCACACTTGCATCTCAATTCATATGTCATACACATGCTAAAACTTTATCCCATACATATCTCAATTCAATACATGTACAAGGACCATGTCATACGCATACCAAGACTTTATCACATATGCATTTCAATCCAATACATGTGCAAAGACCTCATCACACATATGCCACACAAGTAGAATTGAATCCATGGCCAAATAAAAATCCATTTTATTTTATTATTATTTTATTATTATTTTATTATTATATTTATTTATTTTCATAAATAAATATTAAATTTAATATCTATGATTTTCCCAAAATCATAGTATTCAAAAAATCACTAAAAAAATCAATAGGATCATAATTTCATACAAAATTCATGGCCAAATTGAATTTCTCATAATTTCACAATTTCCACAAATTAGCACATGATATTCGGATAATGACCAGAATTGCACAATTTCCAAATAAATTCGATTAAAATACTCATATGGCTTTCAAAAATTACGAAATTTTACAGGATGATAGCCAACACATTTTCGTGCACTTTTCATGAAGAACCCTAAGCCAAATTATTTTTAGATTAATTTCTACAACCCTACGAAGCTTCTGGAACTACGACCGCGACGTCCAGAACACACTTCTCCGAAATTTGTAGATCTCACCCATCAAATCTCTTTTTTCCTCTGAAATTTGAGTATGTTATGTACCAAGGTGTCCTTTACAAGTTTCATGAAGAGATATAGGCCAAATAACCAGATTATGGTCACCATTTTAGTCCATGAAGTCTCGGGTGTCTCGAGATACTTAACCAGAACCATCATTTTCAAGATCTAACCGATTCACCGAGCTATACTTGTTCTTTTTGCTTCAAATTTGAGTATGTTGTAGCTTAATGTGTTTCCTACAACTTTCAAGAAGACAACAAAGTGAGATCTTCAACAGAAATCAACATGCAAACAAGAATCTAGTAAGAGGTCAGTGAAAATTTCGCAAATCTAAAGTCTCCGTACAATAGAACTTTTGACCCCTCAAATCTCCATCGTTTTCTACAAAATTTTAGTATGTCATATTAAAAGACGTTAGCTTCAACTTTCATGAAGATATCACAGCCAAAATCGAACTCTAAACATGCATGAAAGCTCTCACAACATTCTGACTCAAACAGTTCATACGAAAATATTCCAGATCTAGCATCTCCGTAGGATAAGGTTTTGACACCTCAAATCTCCATAATTTTCCACGAAATTTCAGTATGTTATATTTCAAGATGTTAGCTACAACTTTCATGAAGACATCGGAGCCAAAATCGGACTCTAAACACACATGCAAGCTCAACCAAGTTTCTGACTCCAAACAGTTCATGCGAAAACAATGGTGCAAGAGTAGAAAGTGGATTCCCAACTTGCCTCTAGACCTCACGAACGGCGGCACACCGGCGACGGTTCCTTCTCCTCCTCTCTCGGCTTCCTCTCTCTCTCCCTCACTTGGCCGAACAAGCCACTCTCTCTCTCTCCCTCTCTCTCTTTCCTTTTGGATGCTTTTATATTGCATGTGGCCGCCCAAGATGGCCAATGGGGCAGCCACACCTTGCACAGCCTCCACGCCACTTGTCACAACACATGCATGGGCTTGGGCCTTCTTTTTGGGCCTTTCTTGGGCCAGCAAATGGGCTGGTCGAATTCCCCCCTTGTGGGCTTCCATTTGGGCCGGCCATTCGCCCACTAAACTTAGACCAATGGGTCTAAGGCTCATTCAAAAATTAACCCTTTTTCCCCTTTTTTTTTTTTTTGAAATTCTTTTATAAATATTCTTGAATTCCAAATTTTCACCTTGGCCAAAGTCTTGGGATATATTTTAATTATTGAAATTTAATTTATAAAGTACATGGCCAAGCATAAATTATTAATTTATCAAATTTAAATTTTCACAATCATATGCACAAATCATCTAATTAAAGACTAATGGCTAAAACATAAGCCATGGAAATTCTATCACCTAATTAAAGACTTTAACACACCTTATGGCTTGTTATTGGATTTTGGGATGCCACAAACACAGGGTACCCAATCGATAGAAAAGTCGGTCCAGTGCCGATCGACAAGAATTGTGCGATCTGGTGGAATCACCCACACCTGATCACATGCCTCTGTCGAGTCGACCTATCTCTGATCTCTAATCGATTTTAATCGTGCCGTAATGACCCTTGCAGATTAGCTCGGTCGAAAGGTCGCTTCCTGGTCAAATTCTCGAGTTTGATGCATTAGAAACTCTTAACAGCTTCACCCGATAGCCTAGTTTTCATATGAGTGGCCGACTCAAGGAAAAGAACTATATGCGTGCCAACGAAATGCCTGTCTCAATTTATTGAAAATAGAATTGGAAAATCGGGATGTCACATTTCGAGCCCTTCCGGACCTCCATTGGTGTCGCCATAGACCAAGTCTTACTCGCCTCCTCGTCGCCGTCACTGTGAACCAATTTATTTACTAATCCAGTGAGTTAACCTGCTAAACCTGAATTATGGGGTAATTATGCTTAGGGAAGGGTTAGTTTAAGCTAAGTGTGATTAGTGTAATTAGTTAGCTTGTTTAGTTAAATTAATTTAGTTAGTTAGGCCAATTAGGTAGTTAGTTGAGTTAATTAATTAGTTTAGTAGGTTATGTACATCTAGCCTAGGTAGATTAATTTAGCTAGTCCAATTAGGTGGTTAGATTAATGTATTTAGCTTAACTAGTGCTTTATTTAATTATTTTGCAATTTATTTAATTATTTTGTAATTCATGTAATTATTTATTAATTAGTGGAAATTATACCGGGATAGCCGGTTGTTAGAATTTCGTGCTAATCGTCGTGATGCAATTAGTTTGTGCAATTGAGTGCTTATTTATGCAATTGATTGATGATTGATGATTTTTTATTTATTATTTCAAAAGTATGAAATTTTGGTATTTAATTAGAAAAATATTAGGTGTCAGTTTTTTACGCCAAAAATTGTTTTAGGTGCTATATAAAATAGTGGGATTTTTAAAAAGAGAGGATATCTCATTTGATGTGTGCTTATGCTGCCTCTAGGTGTATTGTCTACCTAATTAGGGTTTAGGGTGTAGACTCGCTGAGATATTGTCTCACCCTATCGTGGTTTAAATTCTTTATAGGTCCCTAGTTGGAGGTGTGCCACGTCTGTTTTGGGTGGCTACAGGAGACGAAGACTGAGCATACCATCTTGCCTGTCCTTGAGAATCCTTGGACCTGCGAGCTCGTCGTGACTACGATAGGTCAATGAGGGCCAACCTTAGTTAGTACCTCATCGATTCAAAGCTTGGTTTCATTACGAATCTAGTGGGGTTCAGGAAGGTCTCGTGGATGGTTTCGATAAACCTATTGTCGAGGGTGAGGGTGAGGTGGTACTCGACCCTGTTGTGGACGTTGCTATTATTGCAAATATCACAGAGAACCAGTTGCTCGAGGATGAGCAAGAGCCCGAAGTAGAGAAGGTAGTTGACCCTCTACACCTCGACATCCCTAACGATGTCGTAGTGGACTTGGATCTCAAGTAGGAGGGTCCGAGGTAGGGTTAGCTTGGTAGTTTTTTTTAGATCTTGACCTTATGTACATAACTTTGTAGGGCTGACCTGGTTTGTTTATATAGGTGTGTTTATGAAATTTGTTATCCTGCTTTTCAATCCCTTGTTTGTTTGTTGTCTGAAAATTGTTTATTTCGCTTCTGCATGTGCATAATCGATTGGATCGACGACACGTCTTGGGAACGTCACAAATTAGTCGACCACCGAGGAACGTGCGCGTGCTCTAGGTTCAGGGCGTAAAACCCTTCATGTTTAGTTCAGTCATTTGCCTAGTACTAAGCATAGAACATATTGAGGCCTGGAAAGACTCAAAATCAGGACCTCTAGTGCTAATTTTATGTGAAAATTTGGTGGGATCATTGTCAACTGTTCTAAAATTTTAAGCTATTAGATGAATGAATGATTATTATTTGCATATTCTAACACTTTACTTGCCTGGGAAGCCTATGCAACCTAACGCCTACTGAGCTGAAAGAGCTTGCTTTGGGCAAAGAGAACATTTGTTGAGTCTTTCAAGGAAGCCAGCTCCAAGATCTCGAGCGGTGGATCTCGGAGAACAAGTACGAGAAGCGAAACAAGGGATGAGGTTTCCTGTCGGGGTGGAGAATCCGATGGGGTGGGGTGCAGGGGGAGCGCTGGCGAGGGTGCGGAAGGAGAACGTGAAGGGAGGGCGTGGAGGAGTTGTTGGGCCGTGGCCGATGAAGGGAGGCAGAGGAGGGGGAGAGTCAAGGAGCCCGTGGAGAAGGCGAAGAAGGCAATGGGGGTAGGACGGAGCTCGAGTCTCAACTTGGCTGGGCTGGTCCATGAGATTCTGCAATTGCAACATGCAGTTGATTGTTCGAGCAATTAATTCGTAATGGCGTATATGATCTGGTTATTAATAAATTCCAGACTCTCTCATAAGCGAATGTCTTTCGGAAATCTTCTTTATGCCTTTCATCAAATATGCCGTAAATTTATGACATCCCTGATATTTTGTCATGGATGCCTTGTGTATTTCATTGAAATTTATGCAAAGAGTAGTGAACATCATTTGTATTTCATACAAGGAGTGCATTTGAGGTTTTAAAAGTCTCCAGTGTCGACCTTTTAATATACTATGGTGTAAGATTTATCGTTTGTTAAATCATTTCATCTCGATTATTTCATTTACCGAGCATTTTCTTCATAGTCAAATTGTGGGAGACTTGTGACTACACGTGCCACTTTTGAATTATGTGATATAGCTCACTTGATAATGCCGTGCGACTACGTACATATCAGTATATATGTCGGGTCATTTTTCCTAGAGATCATCCGGTGAACATTGAAAAATGAATGGACTGTACATACTTTCTTAAAGATATTATATTTATCTTTTTGCCCACCTTATTGTATCTTCATTTTCACCTCATAAGGCTCATCGTTCAATTCTTTTGGTGTCATTGGGGCCCTTTCCTCATTCAAGAATCTCATCCATTCTTCCACTCCGTTCTAGGAATTTATCAACTTTTTGGGGTCTCAAAGGCGCACAGAAACTGGAAATGGATTAGGAATGACTCAGTTCCATTAGAAGAGCAAGTGATAAGGTGCACTTTTCCCTTTTGTACGACCACTTGTTAAGAAGATAAGCGAAGCTCCCTACTCTGTTCTCAAAGACAGTTTACATGTGCTGCATCATTGGATTTTATTACATCGTTTGCAGCCTACCGTACCATTATTCAACTGGCTAACACTAGACATAAGCTTATCACCCACAGACCGTTATCGAAAGGAATACTTTCAACTTGCAGCAGCATCGATACGTAGAGATGTCATTGATTCAATACTTCTCTCTGAATCTGGTTTGTAAAGCTGGATATCTCGTCCATTCAGTGGTTGAATAGGTCTAGCATAATTCCAGGCACCCTGCAATTCGTAATCATCTTTTGAACATGAGAAAATTACACACAACATGTCGTAGCGGTAAGCTTAATCAGGCATGTAACCACTAAGGTTTTGATGGAACAATGCGTCCGAGAAACTTAGGGCACTTACATCATCAACGAGATGTCTCAGCGACCAGATTTGTTCCTCTGTGACACTGCTGGGCTGGTGAACATTGAACAAGGAATGGTTAGTTTAGAAATTACTTACAACATTAGAATTTACACTTTTTAAGCATTGCTGATCTGGTGAAACATCGACGCCTTCTGGGGTTTACCTGCTTGTTGACGATCCATTTGACACCTTCTGTGCAGGGAGGAGTCGTGAGAGAGCCCATGTATCTGTAGTAACTGTGTTCACCCCTGATGATCTCTCTTGGGTCGATCACCCCCACTTCTATCTCTTCCCCAGCTTCCATCTCTTCTCCATGTGTTTCGCACGTTACACGCCTCAACACCTGCTCATCGTCAAATTATGCTTATTGCCGCATTTGATCGAATGCACATGGATCGACATAAATTGGTCCAACAACAAGATGTCTGACGCCAAGAAGTGCTCTTCGCTTCTGTTCTGAGGTTTAGAATTTGGAAACTACTGTATTTATGCTGTGATTCTACCTCTATACAAGTGACAACAACAGTCCCACCCTGTGTTTTGTTCGCCTTTTGGGGCCATTCCTCTTACATGTTTCGTTGTGATAAAAACTAAATTTGATGTAGTAGCCATTGCGATTGTAATGTAATAGAGCCGCAAGAGTGTCACTATTTACTTGCTATTTTGTGAATTTTATTATGCATACATATGATATACTAATAATATATAAATATACAACAAAATAATGTTAGTTGGTCACATTATTGCACGTAAAAATTGTCAAATGCACCATCACAGAAATATAATTGTAAGATTATTGTATTACCAATAAGATTATATTTAAATGGAGATTCCCGAAAGATTGAAGTAAGAATATATTAACCTTCCATCGTCTACAACCTTTTTAAAGAAAATAACTCATCTTTGTCGTCCACTTTAGTTTATTCTTCTCATTTAAAAAAGAAAAGAAAAGAAAAAACCTTTTCAATGGCTCAAACTGTAAATGCATACAAAACATAAAAAGTACCCACTGCTTTTAGATTAAAAAACTACTCGACACCCAAACACTTGAAAAACCAAATTTTAATACAAATTTCATAGCGGAGCGCGCATTGATTCTAGTTGTTCTGTAAAAGAAATTTCTGCATACCTCGCTAATAAAAGCATTTGGTTCGCCTATCTCGTACAGTAGTCCAACAACAAGAGTGTTGCCCGCAACCTCTGCATCTAAAGTTGAGTGAACCATGTGAAGCTCCAATTGATACCTACACAAAAACATTTTCCAATTTCATCAACATATTGAGCTACAAAATGGGAGAAGTGCGCCAGGAATTCTAAAATTAATCACAATAAATGAAATCAAATCATAAAAATTACAAATATTACAATCAACCTCCAGAGCTTATCAAATTAATACAATCAAATACTTCCATTGACTCTGTTAATATGAGATGTTGAAAATACTAACACGACAATTTTTTTTACATTGTCTTGAGGAAGGTGCTTGTGGTGCCAAGTGTAGATGCCGGATGAAGGTAAAAACCAAAAATAAAAAATAAATAAACAAAAACCAGCCAAATAAGGAAACTACAACTTGGGGGGGCTGATCCTCCAAGTTTTCTTATATGCAATCAAGACCTCTAACTTTTGTAATTTGTGCAATCAAATCCTTCGATCAACCATTTTAACTAAATTATCAAATTAATTAATGACATGTGACTTATGTGACACAAAATGACACAAGATGCTAACGCGGCATCAAGTGAATAGAAAACAAACGGGCAAAACAAGGAAAACGAATCATAATTTGACATTATTTGTTATGATGGGTCAACAAAGCACTCAATTGCACACATCAAGAAAGTCAAATTATTTGATTGCACAAATCCAAAAATTTAGAGGATTTAATTACCCAAAAAAAAAAAAAAAAAAGAGAGACCTTTTGCCATCGATGGCATGCTCGGAAGGGTGGTGCCAATGACATTCTTGCAAGAAGTATTCTCTACCATCAACCTCGATCGACCCTGCCCTTCCATCGTCCCACCGAAGTTGCAATCGATACAAAGAAAGTTGCTCAATAATTTTTCTCTGTTGATGTTTTCTGGTCAAGGAGAGATCGTTCATCTTCCCCGGTTGGACACTTATTACAGATTAAATGAAGTCAAAGGGCGAATATTTACTAGCTTTTACCAGAGTCATGTGGGTCCATAATGAGATTTTCGTTAAAGCTTCTGATCATATCGTCGGAGAAGGTTTAGAAAAAAAAAGAAACAAACCCAAGTCATATGAAAGTTGAAGTTGTTCCAAGATCCGTTTTCCTATTCAGTAGTCATATCGATTGGGAGCTACTTATGCATTTTTTGCATATGTAGGACACAGAACACCTTGGAGCATGGCAAGCTCTAAACTCCACTTTAAAATCAGAAAATTAATTAATTCAAATCTTGAATATCTTGAAAATTAAATAAGGTGACTTAAAAATGACGTTATTCATACTTTTCCAAAATGAAATATTAGAAGTTCAAGATAAATATTGCGTCAAATACCTACTCATTTGCTCTTGTTAAAATTGAGGATTTAACACTTTTCTAAGGAAACCAGGGCTTGGAATTGTTAGCATTTCCCATGTTAGCATGTTTTTCGAAGAAAAAGGGCGGGGATCATCATAATTCTGGTCGGTTTTACCCGAAGATCATGGCCTCTATTCATGACGTAGGCATAGCTTGGCTTGTAATTCCTCCTTAGGTCCCCCAAGTGTGGAATCACTTCCACATTCTCTCTTGCCAAGTCAATTGGAGATTGCATCCGTCCTTCACTGCATGCTCTCCATTCTTCCTCCAGATATCCCCAGTTCTCTGGTCCCCTCTCGCTCCCGACTATGTAACTGAAGCCAGTCTCATCCTCTAACGCACCACGAAATCACACGCACAGAACAACATCGTCAAAATCAAAAGCCAAAACCACCATGACATAGAGAGAGAGAGAGAGAGAGAGAGAGAGAGAGAGAGAGAGAGGGGAGTGCTTACCAACTTCTCCAGATGGTGTCGATGCCGCATGCAAGGACGTGGCAAGAAGACTCAGAAGGAGAGCAGAGAAGACTAGAGTTTTGCTTTGGCTCTGCATCTTGTTTTTTCCTTCTTCTCAAAAGGACTTCGGTGCGAGCGAATATAATTACCCAACTCGAAAGAGACGCGATAGAGAAGGGCAATGCCTCAATCAGTTAGTTTTAGTGAAACCTCCCAACTCCCATTTATATATGCATTTCAACTTCGAGTAAACAGTGCCATGCACGTGAACAAGGTGGTTCGGTACTTATTGTGCGACTACGATAAATAATGAAATCGTGAGGAATCTGTCCATCTGTCTGTCTTACCTATGGTAGCTTAATCTCTAGTCTAAAGTAGAGAGAGAGGAATGTTTTACCAACTTCTCCAGATGGGGTCGATGCCGCGTGCAAGGACGTGGCAAGAAGACTTAGGAGGACAGCAGAGGAGACTATGTTTTGCTTTGGCTTTTCATCTTGTTTTTCCCTTCACAAAAGGAATTCGGTGCGAGCGAATATAATTACCCAACTCGAACGAGACGTGATACAGGAGGCCAATGCCTCAATCAGTTTGTTTTAGTGAAACCTCCCAACTACCATTCATATATGCATTTCAACTTCGAGTGAACAGTGCCATGCACGTGAACAAGGTGGTTCAGTAAATATTGTGCGACTACGACAAATAATGAAGACGTGAGGAATCTGTCCATCTGTCTGTCTTACCTATCGTTAATTAATCTATAGTCTAACAGTGGATAAATAATCCGTAATCTATCACGTGCTATAAAAAGGTTATGCAAGTTCTAGAGAATTCATTACTGAAAGGGCATTGAGCCAACTGATAAGTCCAAGACATAATAAATAAAATCATTAAGAGGGTAGTTCTTTTTTATAACCTAAGGGCACGGGCGCCTGTCACGACAAATTTCTCCCATACATTTGTGGGATGAAAAGTGGACCTTCAGAGCAGTAGGGTGAAATGTGAGAGATGCATAAGGGTTGATACAATGTACAATTGATTGTAGAAGTAGGGTTGGAAATTTTATGCTAGATTCCAGAGATCTGTTGATTATCATTTTAAAGTATCTATAAAGGAGGCTAGCCTTTGATGCATAAACTAATGGATAGGTGATGCTGCTCTCCTAAATGATTACGGCAAGCCAAAACCAATCGCCAGGCTTCCGTGAGATGTATATCTTACTCGATGACTGAATGCCAAGCTAAACAGGGTGAAGTTTAGTCAATAATGACTATACATGTCTCGCTCCAAGGACTCGATTAATAAGACTTCCATGTTGAACGTAATCCATATGGTCGATCTTTCCTAATAACATACAATATAGGGATTTCCTAGGTAATCAATCAAACTAAGCAGCATGTTGAATGCAAGGTTCACGTTGCCATTTTGATTAGTAGACAAAATACTCCCGTTACTTTCATGTCAATGTAATCCATATGTTACATCATTCCTAGTGACGTGCAGTAGCAGGACTTGTTAGGTAACCAATCCAAATAAGTTGCATGTTGAATGCAAGGCTCACGTTGCCATTTTGACTAGTATAATAAAATAATTACCTTACTGTCATATTGAATGTAGTCCATATGGTAGATCTTTCCTAGAGACGTGCAGCAGAGGGATTTCTTAGCTGACCAGTCAAACTAAGTTGCATGTTGAATGTAAGGCTCACGTTCTGTTGGCTGGGTCCGCCTATGTCGGGCCCAGCTAACACATAAATAAAACAAAAATAAAAGCCAAAAAGTCAACAAAAAAAAAACAAAAAAAAAAAGCAAAGAGAAGAAATGAAAGTGGGGCTGCCGCCGTTCGGGGAATGAGTAGAGAGGAGAGAGAGTTCTTACCAAGAGTGTCGCGATCAGTCCAAGGCGCGTCTTAGCATCCTTATTTGGTCGATTTTATAATGCGATATCCTGAGACGATGTATCGTGAAACCTTTCAATTATTAAGCACATACGGAAACGGTTAAAATCCCAGAACTGATAAAACGATGGGATAGAAAAGCGGGGGCCATATTTTTCATATTGAAATTTATAACCAAACTTTTATACAAACCACAAGCCCTTTCATAACTATTCACATCAAAACGGAGATCTCAAAAGAAGATAGGATCTCAATCCATCCAGACCGTACTCACGGCTCCTCTCGGGATTATCTTCTTCCAAAAATACTTCTCCTTCACAGACTCTTCCTCCTCAGCTCCTTAGCGGGGTCCTGAAATGTCTTCCCAAAACAGGATGAGGCCATGTCTCGCGAGTTTTACCACTAAACCCGATTAGTAAACTATTATCTAAAGGCTGCCTAAACACGCACGGGGGCGAGAGATTTACATCGCCTCGATCCACCTGCAAGTCGGTACAATTCAAAATGAACACCCAATCACTTCAAACAAATCGAACCATCGATTACATGTCATACAAATCAATCCCCGGCGTAGGATATTTAAAAGCTAGGCCACGTGTATTCTCCGGGACGACCTTCCAAGTCTCAGTCGTGCCTCCCGAACTTGGCTCCACGTGCATTTCTAAGGCGACCTCTTCGCCAAGGTGATACATCAAGTCACTTAGAACCCGTGCCCTTTTAGATGCCTGCACTTAGTCACGAGCTCCATCAATGCTCTCGGGCGTCGATTCGCCAAGGTGACGATAGTGAACACTTTACTATGCTTCAAGCGTCTTTTTCGCAGTGATAGTGATCTGATGAAGCCTAACGTAAACAATTCAATATGCTCTCGGCGTCTTTTTTCGCCAAGGTGATACACTGATCACAGAGCCAAGCGTAAACAATTCAATATGCTCTCAGGCGTCTTTCGCCCAAGGTGATACTGTTGATCAGAAGCCAACATAAACAATTCAATATGCTCTCAGCGTCTTTTTTAAGCCAAGGTGATACACTGATCATAGAGCCAACGTAAACAATTGATATCTTTCGGCGTCTTTTAGCAAAGGTGATCACTGATCGCGAGCCAACATAAACAATTGATATAATCAACCACTAAACTCGTGCATTTTCCAGGTGATATTCCGATGGGGCTGAACCAGGCGTGCTTCCTTTTAGGTGATAACCAATACCCAACGATTTCTCAATCAATTAATTAAATCAACTCAACAAAGCATTATAAACGCTAAATAACACACTTGGCAATTCAATCTCAATCAATTCCAATCAAATTGGATAAATCCTAAAATATCACAATTTATTCAATTCCATACAACGTGGAGCTCAAATAAATAAACGGATTACATACGACGATCAGCACGCAGATTTCGGTCGTCGGCCATCAAAATCTTAATTTCCGAAAAATAATTAATTTATTTATTAATTTCGAAAATTAAATAATTATTATTAAAAATTCAATTTAGGCTCAAAAATAAAGCCCGATTACATAAACGGACTTCACCATGGTCATCAGCATAATTTTCCAGTTCCAGACCATCTCAGTTGAATTTTCGGAAAATAAATAATTATTTAATTTAATTCGAAAATTAATATTTAAATACTAAAAAAAATCCACTTAGGCCCGAAAAGCCTAATTGGAGCCCACTAAGGGTCGGGAAAAATCCCGAGGCACTTCCAATAAATAGTAGACCACGTCTACTTGCTAATTACACATTCAATTTATCTAATTCGCATCACAGTTGGCTAATAATTGCTAATTTAATCTAATCTAACAGCCTAAACATAATTAATTAAATCTAAACCAAATTTAAGCATAATTAGCCACTAATCCTGGATTAGTGAGATTACTCACCAAATCGCGCGCAAATCGGATCAATCCGACGGCGGCGACGCGAGGAACGATTGTTCCCAAAGCACGGCTCGGGTTCGGGGCCGGGAAACGGCCCAAAAGCGGGCCCGAAGGTGCTGAAACCCACTCCGTGGGTCTGTTGGACGGGCAGATCGGGGCTGCTCCGGCGGCTAGGGCGGCGAGGGAGGCCGGCGGAGGGCGAGGGGGTCACGGGGAGGTCCGGCGGGGCTAGGCGGTGGCCGGAGGTGGCCGGACGGTGGCTGGTCGGTGCGGAACAGGGGCGAACAGCGGCTGATTCGCGCAGCCTGGGCGTGCGCGGACGGCGGAACGGCGGCGAGCGCGCGGGTGCGGTGTGGGCGGCGGTGCGGCGGCGGGACGAGCGACGAGCGGGCGGCGGTCGCGGCGACGGAGCTGCAGCTTCTGGTCTTCCTCCGCTTCTGGTTCGCTCGAACGGAAGGGGGAAGGAAATGTCGAGGGAGAGAGATGAGAGAGAGGAGGGGAGATAAACATTGACTGGTCAAAGGGGAAAAAGAGAGAGAGAGAGAATGGGCGGTGGGGGCAATTCGCACGAGGGGGAGGGAGAGAGGAGAGAGGAGAGAGAAAGAAAGAAGAAAAAGAGAAAAAGGAGAGGAAAAAGGAAGAGAAAGAAAAAGGGGAGAGAGAAAAAGGAAAAATAAAAATACATAATTCCTTTATGCAAATTTTCCTTTCTCTTTTCCTTTTTCCTTTCTATTTTCTTTTGAGGCTCAAATTTTCTTTAGATAATTTTTTTTGAAATTCAGATTTCGTCGATAAATTGAAGCGATGAGATGGTCACCAAAAATGAATTGTGACACGCCGAATATTCGATTCCCAAAATCGAATTAAATTTCATGATTAAAATCGATCGAACGCGATTTTAGTCCAATCCAACCAATTAGGTAGCTTTTAGGGATTTTACCACGGTTATATCCCTTCGCGGCTCACCCAAAGGTTAGCTAACTCGTGAGTGATCGGCTCGAGAGAAAAAGAACCATAGGCACGCCGACGATATGCACATTTCACTTTATCGAAATGGTAGAATTTCTGGATGTCGCGAAAGAGAGTGGATGGGGAGAAGAAGAAAAAGGAGAGTGGCTTTGTGGTCCCGAATCAAGGGCCAAATGTTGTCAGAATTTGCTCAAATTTTAGTATGTTGTTTGTGAGATCAAAAATTATGAGTTGATCAATCTTGTTCATAGAGAACCTTCTTCGAATTTTCCAGTCACGATTAGGGTTTTCTTACTCCCTTTGTATTAATTCATCTTGTGTTCATGGAAATACTGATGTATTGTTAATATTGAGTCTCTAGTGTGTGACTAGAAAAAAACTTTTGTATATCCTACAATTCTTCATAGGTGGTCTATGGTTTTTCTAGCATCAAGTTTTCCACGTAAAATCTTGATGTTGTTGTTGACTCTGTCTCATTATCATTTTAGCACTATCTTTACTTATTTTGAGGTTGACTTGCTAGTTGTTGCTAGGGCTAAACCCATTTTGGTTATTTTAGTTTTGGGGAAGATATTGATCCTAGATTGGGTTTAGTTATTGGATTGTTGCCTAGTTCTCCACAACAAAGTGGTATCGGAGCTAGCGTTGAGATTTTAGTGTCAAATGGAGAAAACTAGAGGTGCCATGTTTAAATTAAATGCCTTGGATTAGCCTTCGACGGGAGACATTTTATATTTTAAAGATTTGCATGATCCTATTGATGGTGATTAGGTTAAAGGAAACAAGGAAGATAAAGAATTGGAGCAAATGAATCTGAAAACGATTGGGTTTATTCGATAATAAATTGACGATAGTGTTGCCGAAGAAATGAAAGCCAATATTTTGTTGAAAAAATTACAAGACCTCTATGAGAGGAGAACCCCATAGAATAAAGCTTTTTGTAGTTAAAAGACTTGTGAATTTGAGATACAAAGAAAGGATCAGGATGTCAGAATATATAAGGAAATTCAAGATGTTGTAAATCAATCAACAAAATCTTGAGATCTATTGCTTGGTACTCTTCCAAATAGTTGTGACACTTTGGTTGTAGCATTAAACAATCTAGCTCCTTTTGGTGTGTTTTCTATGAGCATGATTAAAGAAAACTTGTTCTATGAAGAAACAGTGCGAAAATGCTTGAATTATACTTGTAAATCGAAGGTTTTGGTCAAATAAAACTGGGCAAGAAGTGTCATGCCCCAATCCTCGAATGCGTGCCCATCCCTCAATAGTTGATTAAATTGTGACGTCCTAGGACGCGTCGCCGACCCATTTATTTTAATACACATGCGGAAGCGTATAAATAAATCCCTAGACAACACCAAGATGGGATAGAAAAACAAGACAAAAATTTTTGAAAACCATAACACACTTATATACACAGCAAACTAGGTCAAATACAATACTAGTCTATATTTACAAGTTTACAAAAGATTAGTCCTCTAAACAAAGTTGTCCCATGACTAGCTAGTCAGACTCATTCGCCGATTCTTCTGTCTCCATACGCGCCGAGGGCATCAGGTCCTCCACCGCACCATTAGGAGTGTCGACTGCACTCTCCCCTAAAGTGGCATCGATTATCCCAACGGGGATTTCAAAACACATGAGGGGACCCACCCTGAAACTATTGGGTTTGTAGCGGAACCATGCTCTGAATCAATGAAGTATCATATGACGTGGATTCTCTTCAACCCAGACAGTGGTCACTACAAGTTTATAGACCCAGTGACTCCCGGGATCGACATAGTTTTAAACCCACTCAGTAATCCTCATCGGCCAACCAAAACGCTCAGGGGGAGTAGCCATCTAAGGACCAGAAAACGTTAGCCCACGATGGGATGAGATAATGTCTCAGCAAGTTCACCTCCTAAACTCCAATTAGGAAAGAAATACAGCTAAAGGCAGGTCTATGCACACACAAGACAAATGACTTACATTGCCTCAATTCCTTCCTACAAGTTATTATAATTCATATACTTAACCAATCGATTTAATTCAAATCATCAATCCATCGATGCACTCAGTCAATCAATTCAGTTTGAGACCATCAACATGATTTGTACTATCTATCAATCAGGACCATATATAACTCAATTCTATCTATCGATTCAATTGATACCACCATTACTCACACAAGCTATAATAGACGATCAACACTCTCACAAGTTGATATAGATAGATAGCAACTCACCCAAGCTGATAAATAGATCGTGCTCCCACAAGCTGATAAACAATTATAGCTCACACAAGTTGAAAAGGTATACTGCTCTCACAAGCTGATGTATCTAAGTACATAGGTTGATACAGTATACTGCTCTCACAAGCTAACGTGCAAAGGGGCTCTCATAAGCTGATAAAAATGTATACTGCTCACGAACTAACGTATCCAAGCACATAGATTGATACAGTATACTGCTCTCATAAGCTAATGTGCAAAGTCTTTTAGAAAATTTCACTACTCACATAGCTCACAAAGATATTTTGGCATTATAAACCGACGCCTGGTATTTTCTGATTAAAATATCAAAATTCCATAAATTTGGAATAAATGACCAAAATCACCAATTTTCACCCAATTTGCATAAATTAGCACTAAATTAAATAAACTAAGCATACCATTGCAATCAGCACGAAATTCCGATCACCGGCTATCCCGGTACAATTTTTGCAAAATAATAAATAATTAAATAAATACCAAAAATAATTAAATAAATACCATTAAATGCCATAAATAGAAACTTAGGTCGGAAAAGCCTAATTAAATACCGAAACGGGCCTAGAATAATTCCGAACCTATCTAGATAAATAATACAACCTATTTAGTCGCTAATTAAGCTGATCTAACCACCTAACATGCAATAACGAGTAATTAAATCACTAATCCATTCTAACTAACCACCTAAACCATTTTTAGCCTAAACTAATCAACCCTTAAGCATAATTAACTCCATAAGCAGAGTTTAGTGAGTAAATTCACCGATTTTGAAATTTGATGAGTTCACAGTGACGGCAACGCGGAGACGGGCAACAAACTTTGAAGCAGCGGCACCTTACAAGGTCCAAAAGTGGTCTAAAATGGGCCTTGAAGACCATGGTTCATTGCTGGCGCAATTTCTACTTGCTGGACTGAGAGACAACTGTAGCGGCTAAGAGCGACTAGGATAAATGGTGACGGTGCAACGGGCTACGCAGCCAACAGCAGGGTTTCACGATGGTGAAGGTGAGCTGGACAGCGGTCGAGGGAGCTTGACAAGCTCGGGAGATGGCCTTGGGTTGCAGCTGGAGCAAAACAGACGGTGGACTAGAGCAAGACAAGCGCGGCTCATGCGGGGCTCACAGGTGGCGCGATGAGGCACGACAGTGGCAGGCGGGCATGCAACGGTAGGGGGGATGGCTGCTCGGTTTTCTCTGCAACTTAGGAGCTCCAAAGTGTCTGAAAATTGAGAAAGTAGATTGAGCTAAAGAAGAAAGGGGACAGCAGCCACTTGGAGGGTCCCTCTTGCTTCTATTCTATCTCTTTGTCCCTTGAAGAGGTCCCACCAACATGGGCTGGCTTCCTCAGCCACTTTGTAGACCAACAAGCTTCTCTAGGAAGCCATTGAAGTGGTCCAAAAGTGGTGGACTAAGGGACCTACGAATTTGTAACATTTTCCCCCAAATCAACTTCAATTTCTTCTTGAATTGATTCAATTCAGCCCCCATAAATCCAACTAAGATGCCCACACTTCAATTCACATTTTTCCTCGTCAGTATAACCAACTTGCGTCCCAAAAACACAATAAAAAAGGATCCCTTGAATTTTTCGATCAAAAACGGCCCTATATTGAATTTTTACCAAAAATCTCGGTTTGCGGAAAAATATTTGGAGGATGAGTCAACGGTCCTAAAATAAATCGTGACATAACAGAAATTTCAATTTCTAAAATCGGATTCAAATTCACAATTAATTTCATTCTTGCACGATTTTAGCGTAACCTAGTCTATCGGAAAACTTTCAGAAATTTTTAGTACAATTGACTCGTGGTCAATTATTTTCAAGCCACATTGTATATTTTCGACAAATTGGTGACTTTCGATTGTCGTGAAAATCTTAAGGTTTCAAATGTGGAAACAGGGTATCAAAAGGACAAAAAAAAAATCAATCTAGTGTCGATCAACGAGAATTTTAAAATTTGGTGGAATCACCATATTTAATCACATATCTCAATCGAATCGACCTATCTCTAATTTCTTATCGATTTTTAACTATGTCGTAATGTCCTTTGTAGACTAGCACGGTCAAGCAGTCGCTTCTTGATCGAATTCTCAAGTCTATTGCATTAAAATCCTTTAACGGCTTCACCTGATAATTTAGTTATCTCATGAGTGATCAGCTTAGAGAATAGAACTATAGGCGCGCTGATGAAAAACCCAATTCATTCAATTGAAAACAGAACTGGAATTTCAGGATAACACAAGAAGTCAATCAAAAGAGTTTCAAAGTAATGATGACATAGGCAAGCCAAGAGGAAGGTCAAAATCAACGCCAAGGAGTGTTAAATGTTATGATCGTGGTAAAATAGGACATTATGCCAAATAGTACTAGTTGCCGAAGAAAGATAAATCCCATGATAGAAATGGATATCGAAAGAAATGAGAGATTGTGTTCATATGTGATGACACTTGTGTGAATCTTACTTGCCAAGGTCGTAGCTGGGTTGTTGATTCTGCAACTTTAATTCATCTGACCTCATGGCATGACTACTTCACTTCCTATTGCAGCGATGATTATATTGTGTTAGGATGAAAAATAGTAGTGTTTACAAGGTTATTAAGATAGGAAATGTTTATTTAGATGTATCTTGCTTTTAAAAAACATAAGACATGTTCAGAGCATTCGACTTCACTTGATCTCCACATGTGCCTTAGATGATGATGGTTATTGCAATTTCTTTGGTAATAGCAAATGGAAATTGACCAAAGGATTCATGATAATGGCTAAGGGCAAGAAGACATGCACTCTCTACACCATGCAAGCTAAGTTGATTGGAGAAGAGGTAAATGTAATGGAGGACTCCTTAGTTAACCTATAGCATATGAAACTTAGTCATCTTTATGAGAAGATGGTTGAAATTCTTGCAAGAAAGAATTTTCTACCATTAAATGAGAGAAATATCAAGGAATGTGCTCACTATCTAATAGGTGAGCAACAAAGATTATTCATAGTTCCTCTCCACACACAAAATCAGATGTATTTGACTTAGTTCAAACTGTTGTTTATTACACGGATGCTAGATCACTTACCGGTGCATTATACTTTGTGATATTTATTGATAATTGCTATAGAAAAATATGGGCTATCACTTTGAAATTTAAAGACCAGATGCTTGTTGCTTTAAACCAATTTGAAATGTGTTTGAGTTGACAATAATGATAATAAATATAGAGACTTATTTGAACATTATTGCAAAGATTATGGTTTCAAGCTTGAGAAGACAGTTTTAAAATCACCACCACAAAATAGAGCAGCAAATAAAATGAACTAAATAATTAATTATTTAATTTAGTGTAGGCTTTCTCATGCGAGGTTACTAAAATCATTATGGGATGAAGCGGTGAGAGTAACAGTGGACTTGATAAATATTTTTCCATCTTTTTTTTTTCTTAAAAGAGATGTTCTGCAAAGAGTCTGGAGTGGGAAAGATATTTCATACAATCATCTAAAAGTGTTTAGTTGTCATGCATCCATGCCTATTCCAAACCTGATGACAAATCTAAGAAATGTATCTTATTGGGCTATGGACATGAAGAGTTTGGCTCCGTGTTATAGGATCCAGTTGCAAAGAAATTCTTAGAAGCCAAGTTGCAATGTTCTTTAGGCATCAAACCATTGAAAGCAGTGATAAGTCAGGTTAGCCAAAGATTGTAGTTCAACAATCCATGAGTTTTAGCCCAAATCCTCCAAGGTATTGGGTGGAAATCATGGGGAATAAGTACATAGGAATCATGAAGATGGTGAATCTTCACAAAATATTAATTCTTCAATTGAGATAGGTGAAACAATTGAGCAAGAACAACCCATTGAGCCAATGGAGCCAATTGAGCAAGAACACTTAAAAATAAGCCAATGGTCCTTCCTCAAGTTAGAAGATCTACAACATTAAGTAAACCTTCACAGAGATATCAGTCACATGAGTGTGTATTACTATCCAATGCAATAGAGTTAGAAATTTATGACAAGGCTATATCGTGTGATCAAAAGAATGAGTGGAATGAAGTTATGCGAAAGGAGCTCAAATCCTTGGATAAGAATCACATATCTGAATTGATAAAGTTGTCTAAGATAAAAGAACACTAAAAGATAAGTGGGTGTGTGAGTTAAAGACGGAAGAAAGCAATTTGCAACCTCGATTCAAGGCGTGGTTTGTTGTGAGGGGCTTTTATCAAAAGAAAGGAATTGGCTTTAAAGAGGTCATTTTACTAGATGTTAAAATGTCCTCTATTGACTTGTTCTTGAGTTGGCAACCAATTTGGATTTAGAAATTGAATAACTTGATGTAAAGATAGTCTTTTCTTCGTGGTCACTTAAAAGAAGAAATATATATATATATATATAATATATATATATATATATATATATATATATATATAAAGCAATCAAAGAGTTTATATTTGAAGGGAATAAGCATATTGTATGCGAGTTGAGGCAAAGCTTATATGGTGTCAAGCAAGCACCAAAGCAATGATACATGAAGTTTGAATCATTTATGAAAGATCATGGATATGGCAAGACCAACTCTGATTCTTGTGTCTTTATAAAAAGATTCTTAGATAATAATTTTACTATGTGTGGATGATATGTTCATCTTGGGCATAATGCCAAGAAAATCAAGAACTAAAAAAAATGAATTGAGTATAGTTTTTCAATGAAAGATTTGAGACCAGCTAAGCAAATTTAGGTATGAGAATTACTCGTGAAATGAAGAACAAAATTTTGATTATCTCAAGAGAAGTACATTTAAACATCAATGTGCTGTTTTTGTTTCGTCACCTTATTTGAAAGATTCTACATGAGCAATTGTAAATCTATAAGTACTTTATTTGCTGGTCATTTCAAGTTGAATAGTAAAGAGTGTCCTATAAGTGAAAAAGAGAATGAAGAGATGATGAAAATTGATTATACATTGGCTATGGGTAATTTGATGTATGTCATGATTTGTACAAGACCATATTTTGCTCATTTAGTTAGTGTTGTGAGTAGGTTTCTCCCAAATCCAAGTAAAGAGTATTGGGCTACTATTAAATGGATTTTGAGGTATTTTAGAGATACTTCCAAATTCTACTTGTGTTATGGAAATGGAAAGTTTGAGTTATGTGGCTATACCAGTGGCAATCAAAATTGCAAGAATGTGTTGCTTTGTCTATAGCTAAAGCAAAGTATTCGCTATCACCAAAGGAGGAAAGGAACTCTTGTGGATGTAAAAATTTATGCGAGAGTTGGGCTTGAAGCAAGACAAGGTTGTTTTGTATAGTAATAGCATGAGTGCTATCTCTCTTAGCAAAAATGCAGTGTTATATTCAAGATCGAAGCATATTGATGTGAATTGTCATTAGATCCAAGAGAAATTAAAACAGAAACTCTTCCTACTTAGGAAAGACTACACGATAAGAATGGATCCGATATGATGACCAAACTTATTCATGATGAAACTTGACTCTTGTAGAAATAATTAGGCATGATGGAACTTTCCACGCAAGGCGAAGGGGGAGATTTGTTGGTTGGGTCCACCTATATGGGGCACAGCTAACACATAAACAAAACAAAAAGAAAAGTCAAAAAAGCAAAAAGAAGAAATGAAAGTGGGGTTGCTTGTTCATGGACTGAAGAAGAGAGGAGAAAGAGAGAATTCTTTACCAAGAGAGGACGAGGAGACCGGGGGGGGGGGGGGCTTTGTGGTCCCAATTCAAAAACCAAATGTTATCGGAATATGTTGGTTTTGAGACTGAGCATTGCGAGTTGATCAATTTCATTCATTGAGATCCTTCTTCAATTCTCCAATCGCAGTTAGAGTGTTCTTGCTCCATATGTGTTAATCCACCTTCATGGTGATGGAAATGCTATTGTATTATTGATGTTGAGACTCTAGTATGTGATTAGAGAAGGACCTTTGTGTATCCTACTATTCTTTGTGATTAGCGGAAGTTTTTGGGCAGTCCATGGTTTTTCCCATATTGGTTTTCCACGTAAAATCTTAGTGTTGATATTGGCTTTGTCTCATTATCATTTCAACATTATATTTACTTATTTTGAGGTTGATTGTTGAGGGTTAAGTCAATTTTGGTTGGCTTAGTTTTGGGGAAGATATTGATCCTTGGTTGGGTTTAACTCTTGATGATTTGTTGCCCAGTTCTCTCAACATGTTGCTATTTTGATTAGTGTCACAAAATGCTTTTATTACTTTTATGTTTGATGTAATCCATATGGTAGATCTTCCCTAGTGACGTGCACCAGAAGGATTTGTTAGGTAATTTAATAAAATAAGTTGCACGTTGAATGCAAGGCCCACGTTGCTACTTCAACTGTTGTCATAAGGTACTCATGTTACTTTCATTGCGCCTATCCTAGACTATAAAAGTGACGTGAGGGATCGATGATTTGGTGCAACGAACCCACCTATGATGCAAGTGCAACGAACCCACCTATGATGCAAGTCAACCCAAGACTCAGAAAAATATCATGCAGAATTGTGGGCCTCAAAATTCGCAAGAAGTTTGGCAAACTAAAATGAAAAATTCCAAGTACTTTGTGGCGCTTACTACTCGTGTAAAATGTCCCTGACGTGATTTTCATGTCATGAAACCACCCAACCATTGACTTTACACAATTTTATGCAGTGTCCTTCTCTTGCTATCATCCTCGTGTGTGAAAATGATTTATGACAGTATAGTACTTCAGCATACATAATGCGAAATTATATCAAACGTTGAAGGAATCTGAAATTTCGAGTTAAAACTGTGTCTCCTATTCAAACCAACTTTGGGGGTCAAAGCTCAAGTAATGTATAATGTGCCATGGATATTGTGTTTTTTTGTTTCACAAATCAAGTCAGAAGACTTATAGTTAGCGATAGTATTAGTTAAGAAAATTGAACCACATTGAGGCAAATGAAGGAAAAATACTATACATTTACCACTTCAGTCATAACCTTTCAATTTTGTCAATTAGATCTTAAACATCTTATCAATATACCGACTGAGTCCATCCGGCCAATTTTGGCTAAGAATTGTCAATGTAGACGCCAAGTGTCCTTTGTGGCAGGGCCATTGCTGATGTAAATATTTTTAATAGTATTTTTATTTTATTTTTTGGCTTTTTAATTTTTTCTTTCCTTTCCTTTTTTTTGGGGGTGGGGGCTATTTTATTTGATTTGGCAAGGGTTAGCCGGCCGCCTTGACTATGGCTAGCAAGAGTTGCCGACTGAACCTCACTGGCCATAGGCAAGGGCGAAAAACCCTCTTCGGCACTGGGCGAGGTCGTTGACCCCTAATCCAAAAAACAAAAGGGAAAAGTAAACAAAATGAAAGAAAAGAAAAGAAAAAATTCAAAAAATTCAAAAAAAATTACAGTATTATTAAAAACTATACGCATTAATGCTGGCCATACCACATAGAATGGTCAAAGTCCACATCAATAATTTCTAACCAAAATTGATCGAATGGATTGTCAATAAGTCTAGGACTTAATTGGCAAAATTAAAATGTTTATGAATTAATTGGCAAAGATACAATATGTTTAGGACTTTTTGGATCATTTTCCTTTATAAACAAAATAAGCTAAAAAGGAGAAATAAATTGCAAGTGAAGAAACCACCTCAAGTAATAATGTAATAATCTCAACATGATGACAACAACATGTATATTATTTTCACAAGTAAAAGGAATGAAGCAATCATAATTATTAGTATTCCTATTGTGTGTGAAATGTTGTAGAAAAGTGTTGGTAAATATGAAATATAAGAACAAATATTTGAGGTGTGTAAGCATTGTTCTTAAAGATAATTCGGTCCTTCGAAGTACAATTAGTGCGCAAGACTCTAGTGGCATCTTCTCAAAATACAATAGATTTTCCTCTATACTCCAAATAGAGGAAACGAGAACAACAACATTATATGTAAAAACTAGTATTAGGTGGAAAGAAAAAGAGAATTTCTTATTTTTGGTAAATTTTTATTATGATTTGTAGATTCTCTTTATAGACAAATACAAGAGAGGGTTATCAAAGAAATAAATGAAATCAAATGTTCATTACAAATATTTAAAGACATTACAAAATAGTTGCTTTAAAACTGTTGAAATATGCAATCCCCTACACATTTAAAAGAAGGTTTTAAACATTAAAAGAAAAAATATTGGGTTAAACTTTGAATTATGCCAATTTATTGTATAGTGGCTAATTCAGACTTAAACCTTTTAATTTTGCCAATTTAATCCTAAGCTTTTTGACAATTTGTCAATTTAGTCATTTCAATTAATTCTGGCTAAGAAACGCTAAAGTGGACAATTCCTTCAAAACAAATATTATTGATTTTTTTTTTGACTGATTGAGGCTCGTCAGCCGTCACTGGCCTTTGAATGAGGGCAAGTGTGAACCACAACATGAGCTAAGTGGCTAAAAATGGAATAGATTCCTCTCTTTAGATTAACCAAACTAGGAATAGTAACCCCACCAATAAACCATACACGTCGGCTGATTTTTGTCGCCTTGTTTTACAGCCCCAAGGAAAAGGATCTCCAAAATCCTTACTAGAAATTCCATAACTGTTACTAATTTCATAGTTCGCCGGCTTTTAGTTTACCCAAAAGCTGCTTGCTGAGAAAAATGTGCGAAAGCTAATGGTTTTATGATTTAAGTCAAACGCAAGTGAACGAAATTACAAGACAAATTGAAGAGAAATAATATAAAACACGAGATATTTATGTGGTTCGCATGACATCCTAATTTTCAACCATGTTTTTGATGAAATAAATTGGGCTTTTCATCGACGTGCTTATAGTCTTTTTCTCTGAGCTGATCACTCACGAGATAATTAATCTATCAGGTGAAGCCGTTAAGGAATCTAAATGCGACAGACTTAAGAATTTGATTAAAAATCGACTGATTAACCGTGTTAATCTGCAAGGATTAATACAACACTGTTAAAATTAACTAGAGACTGGCGATAGGTCGATTCAACAGAGGCATGTAATTAAAATGTGGGTGATTCCACCTAATTGCAAAATTTGAGTTGAACAACATTAAATCGATTTTTTTGTCATGTCTGTACCTTGTGCCAATATTTGAAACCTCAAGATTTTTACAACAACCGAGAGTTGCCTATGAGTCGAAGATGCACAATGTTGATCGAAAATAATCGACCACGGGTCAATTGCGCTAAAAATTCTAAAAGCTACCCGGTAGGTTACGTCACGCTAAAATCGCGTCCGGATTTTTTTTTTCATTGAAATTGCGTTCGGTTGAAATTAACCACAAAATTGAACCCAATTTCAGAAATTGAAAGTTCTATCATGTTATGATTTATTTTAGAAACACTAACTCATCCTTCAAAGAATTTTCAGCAAGTCCGGATTTTTGGCAAAAATTCAAATTTGGGCGATTTTGGATCGGGAAATTCGGATAGCCATTTTTGAGTGCATTTTTTGCCATCGAGTTGGATCTTTTGGTGAGGAAAATTATGGAATTTGATGTGGGCACCTACCTTGGCAAGTTGGCCATTGATTTGAGGCCAATTAGAGTGAGATCGAGTTGAAATTGGAGGAATCGCATGAAATTTGTAAGCCTTGGTGGGGTGCAACATTTCCACATCATCCTAGTGGGGGCAGCTACTCAAGTGTTTGAGATATTTGTTGTTGACTTGGGAGGCTTTTGTCCCCCTTCAACTAGCAGAACTTCTTCTTCTTCTTCCTTGCCTTCCTTAGCCTCCATTATTGCTGAAGTAGAAGCAGAAGACCAGTAGAGAACTAGCCAGCTCCCTGCCGTCAACTGCCCTTCACGGTTGAAGCCTCATGCTGCCTGAGCCGCCTACCTCTTGCCGTCCGCATGCCTACAAGCACCCAAGCCCACGCGTCTAGGCCGCCAATCCCGCGCCTACTCACCATCCGCTAGGCCCAACATCGTTAGCTCCTCTTCGCCATTCCCAACACCCGAGACACCATCGTCTATCCCTTGTTGTGTTGCCATCCCGCCGTGCCCATCCCCGCACCATCCCAACCGCCGTAGCCCTTCAGTTCAAACTTCAACAAAACCGAAACTCACAGTTGGGCTGTGAGCTTCGTGGCCCGTTTTCGGCCTTTTCCTGGCCTCCCTTAGTATCACTCTAGGCTCTCTCTCACTTGCCTCGTGTCGCCATCGCCGTGAACTCATCAGCTCACAAATCCTGTGAGTTTACTTGCTAAACATTGCTTAGGAGGTTAATTATGCTTAAATTAGGATTAGTTTAGACTAAGATTGGTTTAGGTGGATTAGTTAGTTTAATTAGTGGTTTAGTTAGTTAATTAGGCTAATTAGGTGGTTAGATTAGTGTGTTTAGCTTAATTAGTCATTTATTTAGTTATTTTGCATTTATTTAATTATTTAACATTTTTCAAAAATTATACCGGGATAGCCGGTCGTCAAAATTTCATGTTGATTGCCGTGGTGTAATTAGTTTATGCAATTGAGTGCTAACTTGTGCAATTGAGTGATGATTGTTGATTTCGAGTTATTATTTCAAAATTTTGAAATTTTGGTATTTAATTATAAAATATCAGGTGTCGGGTCTTGACGCCAAAAATATTTTTAAGTACTATATCGAATATTGGGATTTTTAAAAGGAATGATATTGCTTTTTATGATTCGATCTAACTATTACTCACACACGATCATTTTACTGAGTATTTTTAATATGAAGAAAATAGGCCAAGCACATTATTTAATTGAGGCATTTAAGTGCAATGCACGATGTCCTTGGCCAGAATTGGATAGTCGTGTGATGGTTATGTGAACCCGTCGCAAGCGTTTACGCCAAGCAATACTCTTACATGGAATGCCCTTGTCAACGGATGCTGGTTGCAATAGAGGCTGAGCCGATGCTCCTTCGAAAATGCCATCTCGAGGTAGACATTTCCGTGCTCAATGGGACGAGACGATACCTGGCTATGTTGGAAGACCGCTGAACGTCGAGTAAGCCGTGCCCGTGGGGCCATAATCAATTGGAATGCATGAATGAGTGATTTAACCGTGCTTGATTATGGAACAAAATTGCGTAGCACGGAATGAGATGTATCATAACAATTTGGCCTTATAATTGGGACTCATGTGATTGATTGAGATATAAGTGAGGCATTCCAATTGTTGATTGCATCTACTGCATTTATAAATGTTATATGAGCTGTACTGATGTGCAGGGAGGTGCTGAGGCGAGGTAAGTCTTCTGTGATGTGTGATTAAACTGCCTCTAGGTGTATTACCTTCCTAATCGGGGTTTAGGGTGTGAACTCGCTAAGACATTGTCTCATCCCGTCGTGGTTTAATTCTTTACAAGTCTTTAGATGGAGGCACGTCATGTGTGTTACGGGGTTCCAAGGGAGGTAGACTTCCAACGCTACTATTTCCCAATTCTTGAGATCAGCTTGACTCGTGAGCTTGTGAAGTCCACCATTTGGATCAATGAGAGTCTACCCCACTTGGTACCTTATCGTTTCAAAGCGTGGTACTTTCATAAGCCTGATGGGAGTTGGGAGGGTCATTTTGGTGGTTTTGATGGGCCTCCCATTGGGACTAGGGGGTGAGAGATAGGGCACCATTTGGATATTGACACCCCTAATGGTGCCGTGGAAGATCCGAAGCAGGAGATTGGAGAGTCCGAAATTTAGGTGGCTCCATAGCCCTTTTTGATCTAGACTGTTGTACATAAACCTTAGAGTTGGCCTCTGTGTATAAACTAGTCTGTTTATAAAAGTATGTTTTGTGTTATATGATTGTCATGCTTTTTTATCCCATGTTGAGTGTTGTTTGGGGATTTTTTATTTCGCTTCCGCTTGTGCATGAATCGTTCTGGGTCGGCGACGCATCCTGGGAACGTCCCAATTTGATTGACCACCAAGGGATGCACACATGCTCGAGGTTCGGAGTATGACAGTTCAATTTGAGTACTGAAACCTACTCTATGAGGAGAGCAAGCCATGAATAAGTCACTAATTAATAGGAGTGTTACAAGGTTGTAGTCGCTTACACACTCAGATGTTTTGCAGTCCTACGTTACACTCAACCCACATTGTTTAGCCTCACGAAAGAATGCCTCTGTTGGATGTAGGATTCTCCATTAAAAAATCACCGTGTCCTAAGAGCTCTTGTCGCGGCTAAGAACCCAGAGCTACTCTTTCGCTTCTGTACTTTCTTATACTGAGCTCCTCTCTTGTTGCAATTACGAAAATGGAGCTCTCCTTGCAGCTAGAGAGCCTGACTTGTGACGTGGAGCCATCATTGTGTAGTCAACAGAATGAGTCGAATGAGAACCACCCAAATGCTTTTTCCTCATCTTCTCTTACCAACTCCCATTTCAGTTGAATAGGAAGCTCCAATGCGTGGCCAAATGAGAGCTGCAATGTGTGGCCAAATCCTAAAACACCAAAAGGAACCACAAGGAGAGACATTTTGGGATTTCTTTTCTCACATAGTTGGTGAAGATATTATGACCAACTTTGATGCCTCTGTTACAAATTCCGAAATCATTCAGATTAGTCTATATCCTTCAATGCGGATCGGGTCTTGTGCATGGATTCTGTTATATTGTGTCTCAAGTTTGAGCCCATTAGATTAATACGCATAAGTCTAGCCAAATAACAAAGTTCAGGGGAGACTCTGTGATGTGTTCGAATTTTCTTCCGGCATTAATCCCATCTCTTCATGCGCATGCGTGGAATGAAGAAGCAAAAGAAAGCTGCATGGGGTTTCAAATTCTTCAAGCATGCAAGCAAAGTCAGAGAAGAGAGATTGTCTTCTGCCGAAAGAGGAAGACATCCACAACCTTTAGCATTAAATAAAGGACCCACCACCTGCTGCAAGTGCATGAAGAAGACGCATGAAGAAGACTTCTTTTCCGCATGCCTCTCTCCGAGAACAAGAAATTTGAAGACTGCAGCCCACCTCATTTCACAGATCAATGGCACACGTTTGTTGACTCTCCTCTGCCTCATTCAATGCTTGCCCATGCACATGCACGATCTGCATGCATGCCTACAAATAAGGTGGGCGTTCGGTGCCGATTGTGGGCTTGTCTTGTGGGCGCCTGCGCTGCATTTAATGATGCCATTTATTTTCATTTTGTCCTGTCTTTCTGCCCTCCTCGCTAAAAGAAGAAGACGTCAATGCAGAAGTAGATAGCAAGAGCAAAAGAGCTCGACAGAGAGCAAGAGTAAAAGAGCTCGACAGAGAGTGAGAGGCTTGAGCTCAGAGAGGTTTTGTGCTGAGTTGAGTCCATTGAGTTATTTTGTTAAACACTGTGGGTATCGGGTATAAAGTAGGGCTGGAAAACATTTGAGTGCTTGAGTGATTGTAATCCTGTAATTCTCCGATTTATAGTGGATTGATTTGCTGGCTCTCCCCGTGGACGTAGGTTCCGACTGTGATAGCTAGTATAAACACCTAGAGGGGGGTGAATAGGTGCACAATCAATTTATCGAAATACGGAAGCGATTCTTAGCAAACGATAGAAAGGAAATTCTCTCTTGATTAACAAAATGAAATATGATCGAGGTAGAGAGGGTGAGGAAGAGAAAATTGAACACAGGATTTATAGTGGTTTGGCTTATTCCAAGCCTACGTCCACTCTTCCGCACCGACAGCCCCACCGGGCTGGATTTCACTATGATCAAAAGAGAAGTTACAGCACAACTTTGCCTTGATTCCACAGTGTAGATATTCTACCACACCTCCTCAAGGTTTCTCACAAATATAGACTCTCTTTTGTATACAAGTATTCTCTCAAAGGAATTGTCTAAACAGAAAAGAGTTTCAGACTTTGGAATTCTTCTATCGTGCACACCCTGAACAACTACGACCATCTTCCTTATATATTCCTTTATGCCATCATTCCCGTTGGCACTTACCAAAGGAATTCCTCCAATCTACCCGTTGGACGGAATCAATTAGGAAGATTGTTCAAGCTATTAAAGGAACGTGTTGATAGCCCATCAATCATGTTCGCCCATACAATCGGGATCTTGGTTTCCAAAAGTAGAACCTTCCAATAATATTTAGACAATCATCGAATCATCGAATGAATCTAGATCAATCAAAGGATTCTGTTACGTCTTTTCCAGCCACGAGATCTTCTCCGGATGATAAGGTTAAATCCTTAACAAAACATCCAGTTCGGATAACCTTTCTTCAACGGATTAGAGACTATCAATGAGGATAGACTTTGAGTCTTGAGTCGGCTATCGGAAGTCTTCGACTTTAAATAACAGAGTCTGCAAGCCTTCAGACTAGACTGATAGAAACGTTTTGTCAACTTCAAAACACTTCAAGAAGATTTCTCCAACAATCTCCCCTTTTTGATGGTGACAAAACTTTCCTGCAGATTTGGATAACTTTGACCTGCAAAACATTTCTCAAACACATATGCATATCTTATAGAGATAAATGGCCAAAACAACCTGATGCTGGTTTTCCAGAGTCTGAGATGCTTCTTGAGTTGTAGACTTTGGAGTATCTGAGAGATTCTTGATGATGAAGAGTATTTAATGATGCGAGAGATTCTTAGGATGTTCGGTCTAGAAGTAGTAAGATAAAGAAGTGACTCTTCTTGATGAGTCTGACTTGATTCATCTTGCGTTGAGTCTTGAAGAAATTTTACTTTCAATTAAAAGAGTTCTAGCCATTTCTTGAAGAGATGTTCTTTCTTTCCACAACTCCATTTTGCTGAGGAGTATATGGAGAGGAGAACACATGCTTAAAGCCATTTAGATTCATCACAAAATTTTGTAAATTCTTGATTTTCAAATTCACCTCCGTGATCTGTTCTTATACTAGAGATAACACATCCTTTTTCATTTTGAACATTTTTAGCAAATTTTTCAAAATACGAAAAGGTTTCGGACTTACTTGCAAGGAAATATACCCAAGTAAAACGGGAGTAATCATCAACAATTACTAGGCAATATTTCTTACCCCCAATACTCTATGTTTCGGTTGGTCCGAAGAGATCCATATGCAGCAACCGTAGTACATGATTAGTAGAGACATGATTTATTGGCTTAAATGAATTTCTTACCTGCTTTCCCAAATACATGGAGTGCATGGATCAGTCTTTTGGTATGGCAATTTGGGTAGACCTCGAACTAGCTGCTTTGAAGAGATTTTGGCTAATTGCTTCATGTTGACATGACCAAGCTTTTTGTGCCATAAGCTTGCTTCGTCTTGAATTGAGATAAGACATTGCGATTCATTTGGTTTCACATCCAGAAGATAGATATTTCTATGTCTTCGACCCATGAAAGACTGAGTAGAGTCTTTACTGATTCCAGAACATGTTCCTTCTTGAAAGAAGATCTTGAAATCAGTATCACACAATTGACTAATGCTGAGAAGATTGTAATTGAGTCCTTCCACTAAGGAAACATTACTTATTGTGAGACTTCCAATTTTCACAGTTCCAAATCCCACAATACTTCCTTTGCTGTTTCCTCCGAATGAAACTTTTCCACCATTTACTTGAGCAAGCTTTATAAAACAATTTGAGTCTCCTGTCATGTGTCTTGAGCATCCGCTGTCAAGATACCACTTTACCTGTTTCTTGACGGAGACCTGCATTTAAGATAAAGTCTCAAGCTTTCTTTGGTACCCAAATTTTCTTGGGTCCTTTGGAGTTAGTAAGATAAACAGTATTAGCCCATACTTTCTTAACATGTTTCCATATCATAGGACACTCTTTTTCAAAGTGATCCGGATTTGTTGCACTTTGAACATCGAGAGCCTTTCTACCTACGGGTTTTACAAAAACTTTCTTGAAATGATTTTTGTAAGCCTCTTTCGAGGGTCTTTTCTTAATTCTTTCTTTTACTTTAGGAAAATCAATCAAGGGAATAGTTTTCGCGACATACCTAGACCGGACTTATTGAAGTAAGGTCTTTGAGGTGAAAGAATTTTTTCAAGTTTTTCAGACCCTATTGAAAATTTCTTTGAAATATTTGATAAGTCTGTTTTTAAAAGAGCATTTTCTTTTAAAAGATTATCTTCATTTTCTTTAAGAGTGGAAATAGTCTAGTCTAGACTTTTAACTCTTTCTACTAAAACATTTTCCTTTTGTTTTAGAGCTGAGTTTTCCTTTTCGTTCGGAAATTCTTTTGAGAGAAGTCTTAAGACTAAAACACAGTTCATCAATGTATTTAGAAACTTTAACAGGAATTTTAAAATTACTTGCCTCAAATTCACTGTCTGAGTCTGATCCAGATTCTGATCCAGAGTCTGAGTCTGATTGTGCCATCAGACATAGATTGGCATATTCATTATCACTTTCTTCACACTCTTGTATCACTCCGTGTTTCGGCTTTGAAAGCTTTTCGAAATTTTTCAGCTTTTCCTCTCTTCTTCTTCGAAGAGGACGGTTGGGTCGATGTGTCCCTTTTTCTTGCATTCAAAGCGAGACTACATCTTTATTTGGTTCCTCATTATCAACAGACTTGGTCTGCTGTCTTTGAAAGCTTTGTTTCTTTGAGTTGAACCTTCTTCCTTTTCTATTCAGTTTTCTGAATCTTCTTATCATGAGAGCAAGCTCCTCATCGTCCATATCATCTTTAGAATCTGTATCATCAGAATCATCATTTGATTTTAATGCAATGGATTTCTTACCTTTTGGATCTTCATCTTCATTGATCCGTTCCACTTCATAAGACTAAAGAGTTCCAATCAGCTCGTCGACAGATAGTGGCATAATTCTTTGCGTCTCTCTTATCGAAGTCTTTATGTGATTCCAATCCTTGGTGAGTCCACGCAGTAGCTTGTTTACCTTCATGGGATCATAAATTTTTTGTCCTTGATTCTCAAGACCATTGACAATATCTGTAAAACGGCTGAACATGTCAGTTATAGATTCTCTTGGATTCATTTTGAAGGCTTCATATTGACCGAGAAGAATGTTAATTCTGGTTTCCTTCACTCGATCTGTTCCTTCATAGGTGATATGCAATCTGTCCCAGACTTCTTTTGCTGTAACACAAGAAGATATTCTATTATATTCAGTTGGTGACAAAGCACAATATAAAGAGTAAATTCCTTTTGCATCGAGTGCTTGTCTCTTGTTTATCTCTTCCTGAGTCATTCCGCTGGTCTCAATAGTTTCTTTCCCTCTTTCAAAGACTGATGCAGCTGTAGGAGTAATTCCTTTTTCTACAACGTCCCATTCCAGAGGATCCTTTGATCGTAGGAAAGCTTTCATCTTGTTTTTCCAGATGTTGTAATCCTTTCCATCAAAGTAGGGTGGTTTGGTATTGCTTTGCCCTTCCATCAGCCCTGGTGCTAGCATACTAGCCATGGATCTTTAACTTTGAAGTAAAACACTTCAAACAAAGTGAGTACACGAGCTCTGATACCAATTGTGATAGCTAGTATAAACACCTAGAGGGGGGGTGAATAGGTGCACAATCAATTTATCGAAATACGGAAGCGATTCTTAGCAAACGATAGAAAGGAAATTCTCTCTTGATTAACAAAATGAAATATGATCGAGGTAGAGAGGGTGAGGAAGAGAAAATTGAACACAAGATTTATAGTGGTTCGGCTTATTCCAAGCCTACGTCCACTCTTCCGCACTGACAACCCACTGGCTGGATTTCACTATGATCAAAAGAGAAGTTACAGCACAGTTTTGCCTTGATTCCACAGTGTAGATATTCTACCACACCTCCTCAAGGTTTCTCACAAATATAGACTCTTTTGTATACAAGTATTCGCTCAAAGGAATTGTCTAAACAGAAAAGAGCTTCAGACTTTGGAATTCTTCTATCACGCACACCCTGAACAACTACGACCGTCTTCCTTATATATTCCTTTATGCCATCATTCCCGTTGGCACTTACCAAAGGAATTCCTCCAATCTACCCGTTGGACAGAATCAATTAGGAAGATTGTTCAAGCTATTAAAGGAACGTGTTGATAGCCCATCAATCATGTTCGCCCATATAATCAGGATCTTAGTTTCCGAAAGTAGAACCTTCCAATAATATTTAGACAATCATCGAATCATCGAATGAATCTAGATCAATCAAAGGATTCTGTTACGTCTTTTCCAGCCACGAGATCTTCTCCAGATGATAAGGTTAAATCCTTAACGAAACATCCAGTTTCGGATAACCTTTCTTCAACGGATTAGAGACTGTCAATGAGGATAGACTTTGAGTCTTGAGTCTAGCTGTCCGGATGTCTTCAGACTTTAAATAACAGAGTCCGCAAGCCTTCGACTAGACTGATAGAAACGTTTTGTCAACTTCAAAACACTTCAAGAAGATTTCTCCAACACCGACATTCGGACCGAACCACGTAAATTTCTGGTGTCCTTTTCTTTTATTGTTCCTCGTTTTATTTCGATCGATTTCTATAGCTCTTGACATAATTGCAAAAATATACGATCCACTTCCGCTGCGATGCCGATTTACAACAGATTCAAACTTGAGACATATATTCTAGCACCGCCACTACAATGAATCTTTGCAGGCAGGCTGCAGCAGTGAGGCTCACGAGTAAGAGGAACTGGACCCCGCTTGCTTTGGATCTACCAGTAACACATCCTTTATTTGTCTACGGTCCATGACTTTAATAGTGGGGATTCGTAGCAACCACCTTTTGAATCGATCCGTTTACTCCTGTAAAACGAGGAAAACACAAATATCTAGGAACTACAAGAATTCTAGCGTTAAATGACCTCTTTGCTTTTAGTCCAGTTATTCAAAAAAATGCAAAACTTATGAATCTTAGATTTTTTTTTTTTGAGCAAGATGAATCTTAGATTTTAACAACTATCCTTTTAATCGGAAATCTTAGTTTTCGAAGGTTTGAATCTCTGTCACCTGTAACAAAGGCACTAATGACCCGATTGAAAGCAATCTGTCTTATAAAACCAAGAGCAGCATTATCTTTTTTTAGGTAAAAATAGCAGATTTTTTTTTTTTATGACCTAGGAACCCCGTACAGCCGGCAGCCAGCCGAGCAAACCTAAAGAGACACTAGCGGAGCACCCACCACCACAACATCCCGCGTAAGACACCAAGTGCCTCCACTGGATTTCAAATCTCTCACTTTTGGACAAGAATCAACGGAGCTCTTATCCAGTGGAGCCATCATGGCCGGTGGTAAAAAAATAGCAGAATTTTAATGGCTAATCATGACAAAAAAGTTAGGCTTGAGTGAAAGCGATAGTAATGTTCTAGAGAAAGCAGAAAGAAATGCGATAGGAACTCTACAATGGCCATTATATAACAGAAGAAACAGAAGAACATACACCTCTGGAGATTCACAAAGAGGCAAGACTCATAAGCCTGCCATGGATTACTTGGTCTTGATTTTGTGCCTTCACTTACTGTGGGGCTTGATCCAAGTTCTCTCTTTCGTTGCAGCGAGAATAAAAAAGGCTCCCTCCAACCTCCCACCCGGTCCGTGGCCTCTTCCACTCATTGGTAACCTCCTCGAACTCGGAAAGCTTCCCCACCAGTCTCTTGCTAGGCTAGCTCGCACTTATGGCCCCATAATGAAACTTCAGCTCGGCTTTGTAACCACGGTTGTCATTTCTTCTCCAACACTCGCCAAAGAAATCCTCCAAACCCACGATGCTCCATTCTTGAATCGAACCATTCCTGATACCATCACGGCCCACAATCATGATCAATTCGGCTTGCCTTGGATACCCATTTCGCCTCTCTTTCGAAACCTTAGAAAAATATACAACTCACATCTATTGTGGAATAAGAAACTTGATTCCAACCAGCACCTTCGCAAGAAGAAAGTGGAACAGCTTGTTTGTTACGTTCAGAAATGTGCACAGAATGGTGATGTTATAGACATTGGCGAGGCAGCTTTTAGGACTAGCCTTAACTCTCTGTCAAACACGGTTTTTTCATTGGACATGACGTACCCTTCAAATTCAGCTAAAGAGTTGAAGGAAGTTGTGGGGCAAATCATGGCTGAGGCTGGAAAGCCAAACCTTGCAGATTACTTTCCTGTGCTAAAGAAGATTGATCCACAGGGTTTGAAGCAGCGGATGGAATTGTATTTTGGCAAAATGTTTGATGTCTTTGATGTTCTCATCAAGAAAAGGTGGCAACAGAGGATGCAATCAGGTCAGTTGCCAGCAACGATGTCTTGGATGCTCTTCTTGATGTAATGGAAGAGAAGAGGGAGGACATGGACATCTCTCTAGTCAAGCATCTGTTTCTGGTATTCAAGCTTCTCTTTGTACCATCTGATTTGTAGAACAACATTTATTCTCATGTCGTAATTGTCTAACTTGGGGAAAATACCGTTGCCACGCATGATCTTGTTTTTATAGTTTTTCGTATAATTTTTCGTGTGATTAGTTAAAACTTAGCATAAATAGAGCAACCATATGAAATCAAAAGCATTGCTCTATTTCAACTTGGTTGTACTTGGTTTCACTTCTTTTGATGCAAAAAATGAATCTAAATCTTTCCGTCGTAAGTACTTATCATGCTCTTATGTCTGTTGCAATGATCACCACAGGATTTTTTTGTTGCCGGTACCGAAACCACTTCAAGTACTCGAGAGTGGGCAATGGCTGAGCTGGTTTGCAACTCAGAGAAGCTATCGAAAGCCCAAACCGAGCTCCACGAAGTCATTGGCAAAGGCAACCAGATGGAGGAAGTCGATGTACCTCGCTTACCGTATTTACAAGCTATCGTAAAAGAAACTTTCCGACTTCACCCACCATTTCCACTTCTTCTCCCACGCAAATCTGAAGCCGACACACAAATAGGCGGTTTCACCATTCCAAAGGGTGCACAAGTTCTTATCAATGCATGGGCTATAGGAAGAGATCCTAGCATTTGGGTCAATCCAAATGAGTTTGTACCGGAGAGATTTCTAGGATCTGATATAGATCTCCGGGGAAAAAATTTCGAGCTTGTTCCATTTGGTGGTGGCAGGCGAATTTGTCCAGGATTGCCTTTGGCCACGAGAATGTTACATCTGATGCTGGGTTCGCTAATTAACTCATTTAATTGGAGGCTCGAAGATGGTGTCACACCAGAAAATATGAACATGGAAGACAAGTTCGGGATCAGCATGCAGAGAGCTCAGCCTCTAAAAGTCGTGGTCTTACCAGCGTAAATTGGGAAAGATTTACGTCATAAAACGTGTACTAATAAAGATTCCTCATATTAAAACATTGGTGCCCATGTTGTTCTTTGCTTGACATCATTCCAAATCCATGGAAACACTCAGATATTATGCTTTTAAACGGTATATGTCTAATTTTGGTGTTGATGCTCCACTTCATCAGCAAGTAACTTGGGTCATGTAATCTCTTATCGGTAACATGACTAAGCACCCGGATCGTGCAATAACCCTCAATTGCTTGTTTGCTTAAACTCGGTATGTTTAGAAATCCAGGAGCCTTTGATCTGTTTATTGCTGATAGGACTGGAGAACAAAAAGAACTTGCAGAAGATGACAAATTGATCCTGTGTGTTTTTTATTTGTCTTGCCCTTAAACTGTAATCTGTCTATAGTTCAAGATGAAAGAAGTATACTTCTTTCCTTACGTTTTCAAGTGACAAACTTTATTTTGGCGATTTACTAGCGCACGCCAGATGACGGTTCATTTACAAAGTGAGCTGCCTCCAGAAAACAATGAACTACATAGAGATTATAATCTATCCTACTCCATTTCTGCAAATACACCAGATCAACGAAATATGTTAGGTAGCCTCATGAATTGGGATGATAACGATTGGTACCCAACCCTTGATGTACAGATATGGTCTCGATTCAATTTCCTAATGCAATATGACTAAAGGGTGAAAGAAGATGAGAGGCGATAAGAGGGTCTGGTGCATTGGACGAGTTTCTTTGTGTAATACGGACCATCTTGATCTGGCTCAGAGGAGTAATGAGGCTTCACCGATTCAAAGAAGTGCTTCAGTGGCTTGACATGCAGGTAATGATGAAAAGAAAAAGTAGAACTATCTCTAAGTTTCTGGCTTTTTTTCTCATTTGTTTCCCCTATTCTTTAGAGTTTTGATTTATAACCAATTTTATGCAAACAAGACAAGTGATACTCATATGACACAGGTTGGCAGCTCCTTGGTCGCAAAATACCCTTGCGGCGCCTGTTGAGTGAAACTCACCATGCCAACCTTTGTTTAATAGGTGTTCTAGAGAACAATATGGTGAATATATTCCTTATATGAGATTGTACCACACCCAGCTTAACTTAGATGTCTAGTCAATCAAGCATGACAACATATCACTTTAGGCTCGACAATTGGTTTTGACTCGCCATAGCCTCATTGGGAGAGCAGCATCAACTCCCGATCAATTTGTGCCCGGGCAACCAACCCTGCCTTCAAAGCTCCTAAGTAATATAGTCTATCTTGTGATAGCTAGTATAAACACCTAGAGGGGGGTGAATAGGTGCACAATCAATTTATCGAAATACGGAAGCGATTCTTAGCAAACGATAGAAAGGAAATTCTATCTTGATTAACAAAATGAAATATGATCGAGGTAGAGAGAGTGAGGAAGAGAAAATTGAACACAGGATTTATAGTGGTTCGGCTTATTCCAAGCCTACGTCCACTCTTCCGCATTGACAGCCCACTGGCTGGATTTCACTATGATCAAAAGAGAAGTTACAGCACAGCTTTGCCTTGATTCCACAGTGTAGATATTCTACCACACCACCTCAAGGTTTCTCACAAATATAGACTCTCTTTTGTATACAAGTATTCGCTCAAAGGAATTGTCTAAACAAAAAGGAGCTTCGACTTTGGAATTCTTCTATCGCGCACTTCTTGAACAACTAAGACCGTCTTCCTTATATATTCCTTTATGCCATCATTCCCGTTGGCACTTACCAAAGGAATTCCTCCAATCTACCCGTTGGATGGAATCAATTAGGAAGATTGTTTAAGCTATTAAAGGAACGTGTTGATAGCCCATCAATCGTTCGCCCATACAATCGGGATCTTGGTTTCCATAAGTAGAACCTTCCAATAATATTTAGACAATCATCGAATCTTCAATCATCGAATCAATCTTGATCAATCAAAGGATTCTGTTACGTCTTTTCCAGCCACGAGATCTTCTCCAGATGATAAGGTTAAATCCTTAACGAAACATCCGATTCACGGATAACCTTTCTTCAACGGATTAGAGACTGTCAATGAGGATAGACTTTGAGTCTTGAGTGCGGCTGTCCAGGAAGTCTTCAGACTTTAAATAATGCAGTCCGCAAGCCTTCAGACTAGACTGATAGAAACGTTTTGTCAACTTCAAAACACTTCAAGAAGATTTCTCAACAATCTCCCCCTTTTTGATGGTGACAAAACTTTCCTGCAGATTTGGATAACTTTGACCTGCAAAACATTTCTCAAACACATATGCATATCTTATAGAGATAAATGGCCAAAAAAATAACACTAGAATCTGCAACCACAGAAAATAGGTTAGTCTAGTATATGATAAAGCCATCCATAAGATATCAATACTCGTTAATAGAAGCAGTCAGGTCCAAGTCTAGTTCAATTCTCATCCAGACACAAAACAAAGTCAAAGTCTGTCAAACAGAGTTTAAACAACAACACAATCCAACAAACAGTTAAAAGGTTTAATGATTGAAAATTTAATCAAATCTAACATCTCTCCCCCTTTTTGTCATCATTAAAAAGGATGAGATGAATTCAAGATTGCTTGGGAATGCGGACAAGCTGGAAATCTTCCATAGATTGAACGATGTCTTCCAGCCTTTTGAAGTCTTCCTTCAGTTGTGCAATGTCCTCACTCTTGGCATTGGTCTGATTCTGAACAAAGAGGGCTTGCATCTTATCATTCAATGAACAGGAAGAAGTTTGACTTTCATTCTTCAAGCTTTGAACTTCGCATCCCAAGGCATAAATTTGACCTCGCATTTCCAAGAGAATATCCATGATTTCGCGAAAATCTGCTTCATTATCGGTCGAGTACTTGCTCGGCTCGATCGATGGAGTAAATGCGAGACGATGGTAGATCGGCATGATCTCGCAGGTTTGGCGATGAAGCTTCATGACCTTCCTCTGGAAATTGAGATGCATAAACATCCTGGGTGCAGGTGAGCGGCCCGACTCCTTCACTTGCATCGGGATATGAAGACTTCACTCCTTTCTCCCGATCTCCCCCGTTTCCATGCCTACGAGTGGAGAAGAGATTTCTCTTAGGTTTTCCTTCTTCTCTTCTTTCTTCTTCAGGTCTTTCTTCCTCTGCTTCTTTTTCAGCTTCTCTTTCTTCTTCTTCCTTCTCCTCTTCTTCTTTCGTCATTTGTTCCGATTCTTTACGTGGAACAGACGACTTAAATTCTTCAAAGCCATTGCGAGATGGTGATGTCTTCGTCATCATCTTCATCCTCAACGAGGAGAGCTCTTCTTCTCTTGGATGGAGCAACCATGGGCTCCTTCCCTTTTCTCTTAGATGCAGAGGAGATTTGATGAGATTTGGCAGGAGTCTTCTCCTTGAATTTCTCCAATTCCTTGCTCAGTTCCTTCAGACGCATTTTGGTCACCATTTTTAGTCCTACCACCATATCATCGCATGGTCGAACACAAAAGATTTGTGGAGGCTGAATGTTCAGATGTCTGAATAACTTCGTAACAAGGCTTGGGTAAGGGACTTGACCTCTGTCCTTCATCATTGCTCTATACATGTGAAACATAACGGTTGAGGGAGAGAAAACCTTTTTCCAAAGAGAATGGCATACATCGGCTTGGCCTCGAACTTGAAACATCGAGTCTTGGAGGTTGATTTCGGTCGGAGGCAATTAATCACAATCTTGTGAAGCAAGATGTTGAATGCACTCATCCTTAAGTAGGTGATCTTCTCATCTGTTCTCTTGTCCTTCATTGCTCGAGCAATGGAAACTTTGATCGGTTGATATTTTCCTCTTTCAACTCCTAACACATCTGCCAGCATATTCATATCCACAACATAATCTTGGTCTTTAACGCTGAAGGAGAATCTATTCGCATCCAAAAAGCTAAGATTTGAATAGAAATATGCGTTAATTCAGCATAAGCCTCTCGTATTGTCGAACGGTAACTTTTCAAGTTGAAGTTGATTGAACTTTTCCTCAAGTTCACATTCACAACATCCAGAAAATCAAAGTCCACACTCATAGGGTTTATTACCCCACGCTTCGGCAATTTCGAGTAGAGATCCTTTTGTTCCTTTGATCTCGAACAAATCTCCCTTTTTCCTTGAATTTCAGCCGCAATACCCATTTTCGGTTGAAATAGGCTGTACAAATTGTCATCATCATTTCCATCTACGGGATTCGGCCCCCAATCACGAGGATCACTTGGGATGTTCGCAAGGGTTTCCTCACCCACCCCTTTACAAGCAATTCCCAAACTTTCCATTTTTCGCAGAAAGATATATTTGTTCCTATATCCTTTGTCTTTAAGAAAGTCATCAACATAGTTCAAAGGAGTACGAGTTCCTTTTAAGGCACGATATAGCTTGTAAATAAAAGCGGGCTTTTGAACTCTTACGGGGTCTGCATCCTCGTTGATTTCTTCCTGATATTGATGAACAACGCCTTGAGGACTAGATGGTGGAGAATGACGCTGCTGAGAATGTTGTTGGCTCGCTTGCTGTTCTGGACTCACTTCTTCCTCAGTAAGATCGATGTGCGTAGGCCCCTCACTCATTTGTCGTGGTCCCCTGTTTGCGATTCTCGAAGACTTTCTTGAAGATGACATCTTTCTCAGTTTTTGGAAGATTCCTTGCTTGACTTTCCTAGGAAAGATGACAACTTTTTGAAGATTAAACAAAGAAGACAAACGGGAATGGAGGATCGATGCTTTCTAGGGTTTTCAAGAGTGAAGGGAAGAGGAATAGACAGTGCACGATTGGTTAAAAAGAGAAATAAACGAACCATCACAAAGGAAATAAAAAAAATGCCTTTTCAAAATAACTGTCTTCTTCCGCAAAAATAGACATTTCAAAAATAACTTCATTTTTGAAAATGAAACGATGCAATACTTACGTCGATTAAATATAGCAACAATTAAAACACAGTCTGACGATCGTACATTTTCAAGATAAGATTAGAGAGAGAAAGACTTACGGTGTGACGGTCGTGCCAAGACTATCTTTCGGATAAAGTCTTGTAAGCTCGAGTCGAAAGTCTTTAGACTTTGATATCCTCATACCTCAAAATGTTGAGTCTCGGAACATATAGATTCAAATTGATTTTTCTCCAAAGGCTTTGTGAATATATCCGCGAGTTGATTCTTTGAGTCAACAAATTGAATTGAAACATCTCCATTTTGAACATGGTCTCTAATAAAGTGATGTCGAATCTCTATATGCTTTGCTCTTGAATGGAGAATTGGATTTTTGGTGAGGTTGATAGCGCTGGTGTTGTCGCAATTAATCTCCGTGCATGAGTCTTCAATTTCAAAGTCTCTTAGCTGTTGTTTTATCCATAGAATTTGCGAACAGCAGCTTCCAAGAGCTACATACTCGCACGTTATTGAAACAGAGACACGGTGCTTTGTTTCCTTGAAAACCAAGACAACGTCCGCTTCCAAGCAAGCGGCAAGTTCTCGAAGTGCTCTTTCTATCAACTCGCAACCGCCGGATCTGCGTCTGAATACACCAGAAGATTAAAGTCTCCCTTCTTAGGATACCAAAGACCAATGCTTGATGATGAAGCAACATATTTAATGATGCGTTTCGCAGCACTGAGATGAGATTCTCTAGGATCTGATTGAAACCTAGCAGAGATGCAAACACTCAACAAAATGTCAGGTCTAGAAGTAGTAAGATAAAGAAGTGATCCAATAATGCTCCTGTACAGCTTTTGATCAACTTTCTTCCCTTCTTCATCTTTGTCTATCTTTAAAGAACTTGACATTGGTATGTCGGTCTTTTTGCACTTCTCTAGTCCAAACCTTTTGACAAGATCATTAACATATTTTTCTTGATAAATAAAAGTTCCTTCCTTCAATTGTTTTACTTGAAGACCAAGAAAGAATGTTAATTCTCCCATCATACTCATTTCAAACTCATCCTGCATAGACTTGGAAAATTTCTTGCACAGACTTTCATTAGAGGATCCAAAAATAATATCATCCACATATATTTGAACAAGTAAGAAACTTTTGTTTTCCTTTTTGATAAATAAAGTCGTATCTACTTTACCTTTGACAAAACCATTTTGTATTAAGAACTTACTTAATCTGTCGTACCAAGCCCGAGGTGCTTGCTTTAAACCATACATAGCCTTTTCAGTCTGAAGACTGAGTCTAGCTTCTTTGGGTCTTCAAACCCTGGTGGTTGTTCCACATAAACTTCCTCATGGATAAATCCATTTAAGAAGGCGCTTTTGACGTCCATTTGGAATAACCTGAAATTCTTATAACAAGCAAACGCAAGTAATAGTCGAATAGCTTCTAACCTTGCTCTTTGGAGCGTAAGTCTCATCATAGTCTATTCCTTCTTCTTGCGTATATCCCTTGGCCACGAGTCTTGCTTTGTTTCGTACGACTTTTCCTTTCTCATTCATCTTGTTTCGAACACCCATTTAGCTCCAATAACGGTTTTACCTTTTGGTTTGGATGTCAATTCCCGAGACATCATTAATGTTGAACTGTCGAGCTCTTCTTGCATAGCTTCAATCCAGCTTTCATCAGATAAAGCTTCTTCTATGCTCTTTGCTTCAATTTCAAAAACGAGAGCCACAGCACTAGACTCTTCTCGCCTTTTTGATCTGGTGCGAATTCCTTCATTAATTTCGCCAATAATAAGATATTTGGGATGACTAGACTTATGCTTCCAGTTACTTGTTGATGTATCTGGTTGATGATCTCTCGCTTTGTTTAGATCTTCACAAACAACCCGATGCTGGTTTTCCAGAGTCTGAGATGCTTCTTGAGTTGTAGACTTTGGAGGATCTGGAGTAGGTTCAGACTCTTCTTGATGAGTCTGACTTGATTCATCTTGCGTTGAGTCTTGAAATTTGACATTCATTGACTCCTCCACAGACTGACTCTTCTTGTTATAGACTCTGTAAGCTTTGCTTGAAGTAGAATATCCAAGGAAGATACCTTCATCTTATCTTTCTTCAAACTTACCAACTCGATCTTTTGCATTTTTCAATATAAAATATTTGCAACCGAATACATGAAAGTATGAAACAATAGGCTTTTTATCTTTGAATAACTCATAAGGGGTTTTCTGTAGAATAGGTCTTAAGAAGACTCTATTGATGACATAGCATGCTGTTGAAACGACTTCAGCCCAAAATCGTGAAGAAATTTTACTTTCAATTAAAAGAGTTCTAGCCATTTCTTGAAGAGATCTGTTCTTTCTTTCCACAACTCCATTTTGCTAAGGAGTATATGGAGAGGAGAACACATGCTTAAAGCCGATTCATCACAAAATTTTGTATTCTTGATTTTCAAATTCACCTCCGTGATCTCGTTCTTATACTAGAGATAACACATCATTTTTCATTTTGAACCTTTTTAGCAAATTTTTCAAAATACAAAAAGGTTTCGGACTTACTTGCAAGGAAATATACCCAAGTAAAACGGGAGTAATCATCAACAATTACTAGGCAATATTTCTTACCCCCAATACTCGTGTTCTGGTTGGTCCGAAGAGATCCATATGCAGCAAGCGTAGTACATGATTAGTAGAGACATGATTTATTGGCTTAAATGAATTTCTTACCTGCTTTCCCAGAATACATGGAGTGCATGGATCGGTCTTTTGGTATGGCAATTTGGGTAGACCTCGAACTAGCTGCTTTGAAGAGATTTTGGCTAATTGCTTCATGTTGACATGACCAAGCTTTTTGTGCCATAAGCTTGCTTCGTCTTGAATTGAGATAAGACATTGCGATTCATTTGGTTTCACATCCAGAAGATAGATATTTCCATGTCTTCGACCCATGAAAGCGAGTAGAGTCTTTACTGATTCCAGAACATGTTCCTTCTTGAAAGAAGATCTTGAAACCAGTATCACACAATTGACTAATGCTGAGAAGATTATAATTGAGTCCTTCCACTAAGGAAACATTACTTATTGTGAGACTTCCAATTTTCACAGTTCCAAATCCCACAATACTTCATTTGCTGTTTCCTCCGAATGAAACTTTTCCACCATTTACTTGAGTAAGCTTTATAAAACAATTTGAGTCTCCTGTCATGTGTCTTGAGCATCTGTCAAGATACCACTTTTGTTTCTTGACGGAGACTCGCATTTAAGATAAAGTCTCAAGCTTTCTTTGGTACCCAAATTTTCTTGGGTCCTTTGGTGTTAGTAAGATAAACAGTATTAGCCCATACTTTCTTAACAGGTTTCCATACCATAGGACACTCTTTTTCAAAGTGATCCGGACTGTTGCACTTTGAACATCTGAGAGCCTTTCTACCTACAGGTTTTACAAAAACTTTCTTGAAATGATTTTTGTAAGCCTCTTTCGAGGGTATTTTCTTAATTCTTTCTTTTACTTTAGGAAAATCAATCAAGGGAATTGTTTCTACTGACATACCTAGACTAGACTTGTTGAAGTAAGGTCTTTGAGCTGAAAGAATTTTTTCAAGTTTTTCAGACCCTATTGAAAATTTCTTTGAAATATTTGATAAGTTTGTTTTTAAAAAAGCATTTTATTTTAAAAGATTATCTTCATTTTCTTTAAGAGTGGAAACAGTCAAGTCTAGACTTTTAACTCTTTCTACTAAAACATTTTCCTTTTGTTTTAGAGCTGAGTTTTCTTTTTCAGTTCGGAAATTCTTTTGAGAGAAGTCTTAAGACTAAAACACAGTTCATCAATGTATTTAGAAACTTTGACATGAATTTTAAAATTACTTGCCTCAAATTCACCGTTCGAGTCGATCCAGTGTGATCAGTCCGAGTCTCGATTGTGCCATCGAGACATAGATTGGCATATTCATTATCACTTTCTTCACACTCGTATCACCTGTGTTTCGGCTTTGAAAGCTTTTCGAAATTTTTCAGCTTTTCCTCTCTTCTTCTTGAGAAGAGGACAGTTGGATCGATGTGTCCCTTTTTCTTGCATTCAAAGCAGACTACATCTTTATTTGGTTCCTTATCATCACCAGACTTGGTCTGCATTGTCTTTGAAAGCTTTGTTTCTTTGAGTTGAACCTTCTTCCTTTTCTATTCAATTTTCTGAATCTTCTTATCATGAGAGCAAGCTCCTCATCGTCCATATCATCTTCAGAATCTATATCATCATAATCATCATTTGATTTTAATGCAATGGATTTCTTACCTTTTGGATCTTCATCTTCATTGATCCGTTCCACTTCATAAGATTGAAAAGTTCCAATCAGCTCGTCGACAGATAGTGGCATAATTCTTTGCATCTCTCTTATCGAAGTCTTTATGTGATTCCAATCCTTGGAGAGTCCACGCAGTAGCTTGTTTACCTTCATGGGATCATAAATTTTTTGTCCTTGATTCTCAAGACCATTGACAATATCTCGTAAAACGGCTAAACATGTCAGTTATAGATTCTCTGGTTTCATTTTGAAGGCTTCATATTGACCGAGAAGAATGTTAATTCTGGTTTCCTTCACTCGATCTGTTCCTTCATAGGTGATATGAATCTGTCCCAGACTTCTTTTTGCTCGTAACACAAGAAGATATTCTATTATATTCAGTTGGTGACAAAGCACAATATAAAGAGTAAATTGCTTTTGCATTAAGTGCTTGTCTCTTGTTTATCTCTTCCGAGTCATTCCGCTGGTCTCAATAGTTTCTTTCCCTCTTTCGTAGATCGATGCAGCTGTAGGAGTAATTCCTTTTTCTACAACGTCCCATTCCAGAGGATCCTTTGATCGTAGGAAAGCTTTCATCTTGTTTTTCCAGATGTTGTAATCCTTTCCATCAAAGTAGGGTGGTCTCGGTATTGCTTTGCCCTTCCATCAGCCCTAGTGCTAGCATACTAGCCATGGATCTTTAACTGAAGTAAAACACTTCAAACAAAGTGAGTACACGAGCTCTGATACCAATTGTGATAGCTAGTATAAACAACTAGAGGGGGGGTGAATAAGTGCACAATCAATTTATCGAAATACGAAAACGATTCTTAGCAAACGATAGAAAAGAAATTCTCTCTTGATTAACAAAATGAAATATGATCGAGGTAGAGAGAGTGAGGAAGAGAAAATTGAACACAGGATTTATAGTGGTTCGGCTTATTCCAAGCCTACGTCCACTCTTCCGCACCGACACCCCATCGGTTGGATTTCACTATGATCAAAAGAGAAGTTACAGCACATCTTTGCCTTGATTCCACAAAGTGTAGATATTCTACCACACCTCCTCAAGGTTTCTCACAAATATAGACTCTCTTTTGTATACAAGTATTCGCTCAAAGGAATTGTCTAAACAAAAAGGAGCTTCAGACTTTGGAATTCTTCTATCGCGCACTTCTTGAACAACTAAGACCGTCTTCCTTATATATTCCTTTATGCCATCATTCCCGTTGGCACTTACCAAAGGAATTCCTCCAATCTACCCGTTGGACGGAATCAATTAGGAAGATTGTTTAAGCTATTAAAGGAACGTTTTGATAGCCCATCAATCATGTTCGCCCATACAATCGGGATCTTGTTTTCCATAAGTAGAACCTTCCAATAATATTTAGACAATCATCGAATCTTCAATCATCGAATCAATCTTGATCAATCAAAGGATTACATTACGTCTTTTCCAGCCACGAGATCTTCTCCGGATGATTAGGTTAAATCCTTAACGAAACATCCGATTCGGATAACCTTTCTTCAACGGATTAGAGATCAATGAGAATAGACTTTGAGTCTTGAGTCGGCTGTCCGGAAGTCTTCAGACTTTAAATAACAGAGTCTGCAAGCCTTCAGACTAGACTGATAGAAACGTTTTGTCAACTTCAAAACACTTCAAGAATATTTCTCAACATATCTATCATAAAAATCCTAGCACCAATCATTCTAACGCCACTCCCTCGAACCAATTGTGATTATCCCCTCTGTATCACTCACTCTTCACCCAATAACCCCAAACTCCACTCACAAAGGTTCACGAGTGTAGGCAAATCATAGACTGTGACATTCTCTCCCACTTAGTTCTGCAAGGCCCTTGTTGTGGGCTACTCTATCACTTCCTTGTGTTTCCTTAACCATTGATATGCCACTTTGGATCATACATTAAATGGGAACACTCACCCAACAAAACAAACCACTCCATTAGTAGCTTCTTTTGATCACAACTATTTGTGCACCTTTGGTAACATGCACTTCCCCAGGCAAGTGTGGCATTTTTTGCCAACAGCGCCTTTTTGGCAACACTATATTTTGCCTACTAAGCCTTTCTTGTTCCCAGTAGACTAATGGATGTTTCTTCCCTTGCTAAAAATGTGGTAGTAGACCTTTCCTTAAGACTTGCCAATTAATCCAACAACATTTTTCCTATTCAGTGAGGAATTGAACCTTTCTTGTGCCTCTATTGCCATCCTAGAAGGTCAAGAGCCACCTTTGCCCGAGTGCCTTTTGCCTCGACAATTCACTCTTTGCCCACATAGGACTAGATAGACCACAGGTTTTCTCCAACTCAACCCCCTTGCTGGAGGGATCTTGCTATGATTCCATCTATCATGAGTCATTAGTTCCTTGGCCACTGAATAACCCGTGCATTGTCTAACGAGCGAAATTTACCAGGCCAACCTTTGCTCAATAGTTGTTCTAGAAAACAATTGGACGAATAGCTTCCTTATATAAGATAGTACCACACCTAGCTTAGTTCGTGCTTCTAGTCTAGCAAAAGAGACAGCAGATCACTTTAGGATCAATAATTGGTTCGGCCTGCCATGGCCTCATCAAGAGAGCGATATCACCTCCTAACTAGTTTGTGTATGGGAGGTCAATCCCGCCTTCAAAGCTCTAAAGTAATATAATATTTCTATCCTATAACTCCTAGCATCAATTGTCCTAATGCCACTCTCACGAACAAATTCTGTTCATTCTCTCCATATCACTTACTCTTCACCTAATAACGAGAGAAGTGCACTATCAGTGCCAAAAGTTGTGTACGGCACTCACTTTGGTGCCAAAAGTTTATTTTGGATCACTTAAGTGCTAAAAAGTTTGAAAAACGATCATTTTAGTGCCAACTCCGATTATATTGATCCAAAATCCGACGTGGTACTTTTTTATTAATTTTTTACGCTAATGTGGCTTGCCAGAGAGTACAGTTAGCATGTAAACCACAAAACGATGTCATTTGGTGTTTTTCCCCCAAATCGAAACCCTAAATCCCCAAATCGAGAGAGAGAGAGAGAGAGAGAGAGAGAGAGAGAGAGAGAGAAAGGCATGGCAGCGTTGTCTTCTTCCTCGAAGAACAACACCAACACTAGCCACTCTCTAAGCAGAGCTCAATCCACCATCTCTATCTGCGCCCTCCTTGTTTCCCTCGCACTACTCGTTTTCTCTCTCTCTCTGCACCTTCGACTCCCCTTCTTCCTCCTCCTCCTCCGCCCTCACCTCCTATTTTCCCATCGCTTCTTGCCCAAGAAACAACCTTAGCCTCTCCTTGCTCACCTAGTCGAGCAACCATGATGAAGTCTAAGTGACGGTGGCTGAGCAAGCTAGGTCTGCAAGGATTGAATAAAAAAAAAAAACCCTAATTTCAATCCCAAATGAGCTGTGCGGCATTTTTTTTTTTGTGGGGCCATCCAAATTTGACGGCAAAACAACATCGTTTTCTTAAGGATGACAGAAAACGACATCGTTTAAAAGGCTTCTTGATTTTTTAAAATATAAAAGTCACGTAATCATTTTGGCCGGAATCTATTGTTGGTGGCACCAAAGTGATTGTTTTTCCTCCAATTTAGCACTTAAGTGATCCAACATAAACTTTTGGCACCAAAGTGAGCGTCGCACACGACTTTTGGCACTGAAAGTGTACTCCCCCCCCAATAACTACAAACTTCACTCTTAAGGGTTCATGAGTATGGGAGAATCATGGACTATGATATTAACTATTGATCAAAGGCTAACCCGGTGAATTCTGCTTGCCAAGCGCTACACAGGTTATTTTGTGATCAAGGAAGTACCGACCCGTGACTCACATCACTCAATGTGAATATGGAAAGGAACAAAACTGCATACTTACTTTGCACCAAAGAATTGATTATCATGTGCAATAAAGGAAATATTTCGTTGTAGAAAATCCAAGCATATATGACAAGTTGAAAGAACAAATAAGAACAATTGAAATTAGATTTATGTGACTTAATCGATATATTCTAATCATCAACTAGGAAAAAGCGATTTAGGTAGGGAAAATCGTGCATATATGTTAACTAATTTTTATACGACTAACACTGTCTTAAAATTCAATATAAGGTTGAAGTTTATAAATTAAGTGAAGAATGTAGGGAAGTCACAATTAAATCAGATTATGTCCATGCAAGGGCCTAGCTCTGTGTTCTATGTGTGAAAATTTAGTAGGACCACTGCAAATTATTCTAAAAGTCAAATCGTTAGATGAGGGTGTGGTTATTATTTACATATTCTAACACACCCCTTGTGACATCCTAATTTTTGACATTGTCTTGATAATATGAATTGGGTTTTCATCGACGTGCTTATAGTATTTTTCTCTGAACTGATCATTCAGTAGATAACTAATCTATCAGGTAAAGCCATAAAGGAATATAAACGCGACTGATTGGAGAATTCGATCAGAAATTGATTGCTCGATTGTGCTAATCTGCAATGATCAATATAGCATCGTTAAAATCGACTAGAGACCAGAGAAAAGACAATTCAACAGAGGCATGTAATTAAAGTGTGGGCAATTCCATTTGATTGCAAAATTCTTATCAAATGGCACTAAACCGATTTTTTTGTCGATTCTGCACCCGGTGCCTGTAATTAAAACCTCGAGATTTTCACGACAACTGAAAGTCACCTATGAGTTAGAGATGCACAATGTGGATCGAAAATAATCAACCATGGGTTAAAAGCGCTAAAACTTTATAAAAGCTATCCGGTAGGTTAGGTTACGCTAAAATCACATTCGGTTGAAATTAACCACGAAATTGAAGCCGGTTTTAGGAATCAAAAGTTCTGGCGTGTCTCGATTTATTTTTGGGATGTCAACTCATCCTTTGAAGAATTTTCGAGGAGTCCGGATTTTCGTTGAAAAATCAAAACAATTTAAAGCCGGGATATTCAGACGACCATTTTTGGGTGGAATTTTGGCATTCGAGATAAATCAAATGGTGAAGGAAATTATGGAAAGTGGTGTGGGCTTCCTCCTTAGCATTTTGGCCATTGAATTGAGGTTAATTGGAGTGAACTTGGCGTGAAATTGAAGTGGAACACTTGAAATTCGTAGGTCATGGGGGCTGCAATATTTGGGCATCAATCCTTGGCGTGTTGGAGAAATTAGGAGGGGAAATGGCTATGGATCAAGGCTGAAGTCTTAGGGGGCTTCTACCTAAGTGTTTAGATCTTTTGGCTTGACTTTAGAGGCTTCTTGTCCCCCCTTCCAGCTACAGCAACTCCATCTTCTTCTTCCTTGCTTCAATCTCCATTTCCAGCTCCAACACAAAGCAAACCAGCAACTAGCCTCACCGAAGCATCCTGCCATCGCCAGCCCTCCACTATCTATCTAAGTCGCTGCACGAGACACCGCTCACCTCCAGTTGCGCTTGTCCCGAGCCTGCTCGTCCCGTCAGCCTACGTCCACCTCACTTCGTCACCGTCGTCCCTGTGCCCGTCCATGTCATTCTGCCATCCGCCTTAGTCCAACGGGCGTCCAGCTCGACTGCCAGCTCTACTCGTCCCAACTCCAAGCACCCTACTCGCCTAACTGCCCTCCTCTCGCCTATGTCAACCTAAGCCAGCTTGCTTTAGCCTTAGATAGAAGTAAAGCTAGGAGCAAACTATGAGGTTTGCTAGGCTTTTTGGGCCCTTCCGGACCTCGTTTGATGTCGCCATAGACTCGAGTCTTACTCGCCTCCGCGTTGCCATTGCTGTGAACCGGTTTATTTACTAATCCGGTGAGTTAACTTGCTAAACCTTAATTAGGGGGTTAATTATGCTTAGGGAAGGGTTAGTTTAAGCTAAGTGTGATTAGTGTAATTAGTTAGCATGTTTAGTTAAATTAAATTAGTTAGTTAGGCCAATTAGGTAGTTAGTTGAGTTAATTAGTTAGTTTAGTAGGTTATGTACATCTAGCCTAGGTAGATTAATTTAGTTAGTCCAATTAGGTGGTTAGATTAGTGTATTTAGCTTAACTAGTGCTTTATTTAATTATTTTGCAATTTATTTAATTATTTCGCAATTTATTTAAATATTTATAAATTAGTGGAAATTATACCGGGATAGCCGGTTGTTAGAATTTTGTGCTAATCATCGCGATGCAATTGGTTTGTGCAATTGAGTGCTAATTTATGCAATTGATTGATGATTGATGATTTTTGATTTATTATTTTAAAAGTATGGAATTTTGGTATTTAATTAGAAAAATATTAGGTGTCAGTTTTTTATGCCAAAAATTGTTTTAGGTACTATATAAAATAGTGGGATTTTAAAAAAGAGAGGATATCACATTTTATGGTTCAATCTGATCATGTACCCATGTACAATTATTTTACCGGGTGTTTTTAATATGAAGAAAATAGGTCAAGCACATTATTTAAATTGAGGCATTTGAGTGCAAAGCACGATGTCCTTGGCCATGATTAGATGTGTGTGTGATCATTATGAAAACCCGTCACAAGCTTTTATTTCGAACAATGCTCCTTCGGGAATGCTCCACATCAATGGATGCCGGTCACAATGGAGGCTGGGCCAATGCTCCTTCGGGAATGTCGTCTAGAAGTAGACGTTGCCATGCTCGATGGGGTGAGACGACGACCGGCTATGCCCAAAGACCGCTGACTATTGAGTCGGTCCTGGCTGTTGGGTAGTAACTAATTGGAACGCTTGATTGAGTGAATTGACCACGCTTAATTATGGAACAAAATTGTGTGGCACAGAATGTAACGTGTCATAACGATTTGGCCTTATAATTAGGACCCCAGTAACGTGTCATAATGATTGAGATGTGAGTTGAAGTGTTCCAATTACTAAGTACAATGATTGTATGCATATGTTATATGAACTGTACTAATGTGCAAGGAGGTGCTGAGGTGAGGTAAGTCTCATTTGATGTGTGCTTATGCTGCCTCTAGGTGTATTGTCTACCTAATCGGGGTTTAGGGTGTAGACTCACTGAGATATTGTCTCACTCTGTCATAGTTTAAATTCTTTATAGGTCCCTAGATGGAGGTGCGCCATGTCCATTTTGGGTGGTTACAGGAGGTGAAGACCGAGCATACCATCTTGCCTGTCCTCGGGAATCCTTAGACCCGCGAGCTCATTGTGACTACGATCTAGGTCAATGAGGGCCAACCTCAGTTGGTACCTCATTGATTCAAAGCTTGGTTTTGTCACAGACCTAGTGGAATCTGGGAAGGTCCTGTGGATGGTTTCAACAGACCTGCCGTCAAGGGTGAGGGTGAGGTGGTACTCGGCCTTGTTGTGGACACCGCTATTATTGTAAATATCACAGAGAACCAATTGCCCGAGGATGAGCAGGAGCCCGAAGTAGAGGAGGTTTCTGGCCCTCTAGACCTCGACATCCCTAACAATGTTGTAGTGGACCTGGATCCCAAGTAGGAGGGTCCGGGGTAGGGTTAGCTTGATAGTCCTTTTTGGATCCTGACCTCCTGTACATAACTTTGTAGGGCTGGCTTGGTTTGTTTATATAGGTGTGTTTATGAAATTTGTTATCATGCTTTTCTATCTCTTGTTTGTTTGTTGTCTAAAGATTATTTATTTCGCTTCCGCATGTGCATAATCGATTAGGTTGACGACGCGTTCTGGGAACGTCGCAAATTAGTCGACCACCGAGGAACGTGTGCGTGCTCGAGGTTCGGGGCGTAAAACCCCTTCATGTTTAGTGCAGTCATTTGCCTAGTACTAAGCATAGAAAATATTCAGGCTTGGAAAGACTCGAAATCAGGACCTCCAGTCCTGATTTCATGTGAAAATTTGGTGGGATCACTGTCAACTATTCTAAAATTTTAAGCTATTAGATGAATGAATGATTATTATTTGCATATTCTAATACTTTACTTGCCTGGGAAGCCTATGCAACCTTAACGCCTACTGAGCTGAAAGAGCTTGCTTTGGGCAAAGAGAACGTTTGTTTGGGTTTTTCAAGGAAGCCAGCTCCAAGATCTCGAGCGGTGGATCTCGGAGAACAAGTACGAGAAGCGAAACAAGGGACGAGGTTTCCTGTTAGGGAGCTGGGCCCTGCAGACGCTCATCCTGTCGCAACCCCTCGATCTGCACGGGTCCCACCGCTGACGGGCCCCATGTTTGCGGACTACTCGTGCAACGAGATACTGGTGGTGGAGGTGGCGAGGGTCAGGGTGGAGGATCCGATGGGGTGGCGCGCAGGGGGAGCGCTGGCGAGGGTGCGGAAGGAGAACGTGAAGGGAGGGCGTGGAGGAGTTGTTGGGCCGTGGCCGATGAAGGGAGGCAGAGAAGGGGGAGAGTCAAGGACCCCGCGGAGAAGGCGAAGAAGGCAATGGGGGTAGGATGGACCTCAAGTCTCACCTTGGCTGGGCTGGTCCATGAGATTCTGCAATTGCAGCGTGCGGTTGATGGTTCTAGCAATTAATTCGTAATGGCGCAAATGATCTGGTTGCTAATAAATTCCAGACTCTCTTATACGCGAATGTCTTTCGGAAATCTTCTATATGCCTTTCATCAAATATGCCGTGGATTTATGACATCCCTGATATTTTGTCATGGATGCCTTGTGTATTTCATTGAAATTTATGCAAAGAGTAGTGAACATCATTTGTATTTCATACAAGGAGTGCATTTGAGGTTTTAAAAGTCTCGAGTGTCGACCTTTTAATATACTATGATGTAAGATTTATCGTTTGTTAAATTATTTCATCTCGATTATTTCATTTACCGAGCATTTTCTTCATAGTCATATTGTGGGAGACTTGTGACTACACGTGCCACTTTTGAGTTATACGATATATCTCACTTGATAATGCCGGGCGACTACGTACATATTGGTGTACATGTCGGGTCATTTTTCCTAAACATCATCCGGTGAACATTGAAAAATGAATGGACTGTACATACTTTCTCAATGAAATTATATTCATCTTTTCGCCCACCTTATTGTATTTTGATTTTCACCTCATATGGCTCCTCCTTAAATCCTTTTGGTGTCATTGGGTCCCTTTCCTCATTCAAGAATCTCCTCCCTTCTTCCACTCTGTTCTAGGAATTTATCCATTTTTCGGGGTCACAAAGGTGCAAAGAAACAAGAAATATATTAGGAATGACTCAGTTCCATTAGAAGAGCAACTGATAAAGTGCACTTTTCCCTTTTGACGACCACTTGTTAACAAGATTAGCGAAGCACCCTACTCTGTTCTCAAAGACAGTTTATATGTGCTGCATCATTGTATTTTATTACATCATTTGCAACCTACCGTACCATTATTCAACAGGCTAACACTAGACATAAGCTTATCAGCCGAAGACCGTTATTGAAAGGAGTACTTTCAACTTGCAGCAGCATCGATACGTAGAGATGTCATCGATTCAATACTTCTCTCTGAATCTGGTTTGTAAAGCTGGATATCTCGTCCATTCAGTGGTTGAATAGGTCTAGCATTATTCCAGGCACCCTGCATTTCGTAATCATCTTTCGAACATGAGAAAATTACATGCAACATGTCGTAGCGGTAAATCTTAATCAGGGATGTAACCACTAAGGTTTTGATGGAACAATGCGGCCGAGAAACTTAGGGTACTTACATCGTCAACAAGACGTCTCAGCGACCAGATTTGTTCCTCTGTGACACTGCTGGGCTGGTGAACAATGAACAAGGAATGGTTAGTTTAGAAATTACTTACAACATTAGAATTTACACTTTTTAAGCATTGCTGATCTGGTGAAACATCGACGCCTTCTGGGGTTTACCTGCTTGTTGACGATCCATTTGACACCTTCTGTGCAGGGAGGAGTGGTGAGAGAGCCCATGTATCTGTAGTAACTGTGTTCACCCCTGATGATCTCCCTTGGGTCAATCACCCCCACTTCTATCTCTTCCCCAGCTTCCATTTCTTCTCCATGTGTTTCGCATGTTATGCGCCTCAACTTGTCAAATGCACCATCACAGAAATATAATTGTAAGATTATTGTATTACCAACAAGATTATCTTTAAATGGAGATTCCCGAAAGATTCAAGTAAGAATATATTAACCCTTCCATCGTCTACAACCTTTTAAAGAAAATAACTCATCTTTGTCGTCCACTTTAGTTTATTCTTTTCATTAAAAAAAAAAAAAACCTTTTCAATGTCTCAAACTGTAAATGCATACAAAACATAAAAAGTACCACTGCTTTTAGATTAAAAAACTATTGAGTAAAGTACCAAAAAAGTCATAAACCTATTGCATCTATACCAATTAAGTCATAAACTTTTCAATTGGACCAATTCAGTCCTAAACCTTTTTACATCGGTACCAATTCAGTCCATCTGGCCAATTTTGGCTAGCCGGCGCTGACGTGGACATCGGCTAGTGACCAGATATTAAGGTGGCAATTTTTAATATTTTTTTTTAAATATTTTTTGATTTTTTTGGAATTTTTAGTAATTTTTTCCTTTTCCTTTTTCTTTTTTTCTTTTTCCTTTTCTTTTCTTCCTTCTTCCTACTTAGACTGTTCCGGCGGAGGCCAGCCAGCCTTCATTGAGGCTCGCCAGCCACTGGGTGAGGGCCTTGAAGCCCTCACCTACTGCTGGCGAGGGTCACGGCCCTCGCCCGGCCTCTCCCAGGGCCGCCGGCAAGGCGGCTTCACCCGGATCTGGGCGAGGCCAGCCTCGCCCGCGGCCCTAGGTGAGGCCGAGAGCCTTGCCGGCGACTGGCGAGGGCTTCGTGGCCCTCACTCAACCTTGCCCAAGGCCGCGGGCAAGGCGGCTTCACCCGAATTTGGGTGAGGCTAGCCTCACCGGCTGCGGGTGAGGCCAACAGGAGCTCGCCCACGATCTTGTTGTGGCCCTTGCCGGTGGCTAGGTGGAGCAGCGAGTTGCCGCAGGAGTCCTACTCGGAGGCGAATCGGGGGCGCGGTGCAGCAGCTCTCGGACGAGGTCGACGTGGCCATGAACAGAGGCCACATGGAGGGGTGTGTCGGAGACGTTGAGGACGATAATCCTGTCAATGAGGAGAAGGTCTTGGTCGAGGAGTTCCACAACCGCCAAGACGTTGCTGGACCGCTCTCCATGAGCATTGCCGGCAGCCCTAGGAGAGGCTGGGCGAGGGCCGTGACCCTCGTCGACGGTAGGCAAGGGCTTCGAGGCCCTCGCCCAGTGGCCGACGAGCCTCACCGGAGGCTGGCCGGCCACCACTGGAAGAGTCCAAGGAGGAAGAAGGAAGAAAAGAAAAAGGAAAAAAAAAACAAAGAAAAGAAAAAGGAAAAAATTACTAAAAATTCAAAAAAATATTTAAAAAAATATTAAAATTTCCATGTAAGCGTCCCACTGGCCGATGTCCATGTCAATGCCGGCCGGCCAAAATTAGCCGGATGGATTAAATTGGCACCGATGTAAAAAGGTTTAGGACTGAATTGATCCAATTGAAAAGTTTAGGATTGAATTGGTACCAATGCAATAGGTTTAAGACTTTTTTTGGTACTTTTCCCAAAACTACTCGACACCCAAACACTTGAAAATAAGGTCAAAGTTTAATACAAATTTCATAGTGGCGCACGCATTGATTCTAGTTGTTCCGTATAAGAAATTTTTGCAAACCTCGCTAATAAAAGCATTAGGTTCGCCTATCTCGTACAGTAGTCCAACAACAACAGTGTTGCCCGCAACCTCTGCATCTAAAGTTGAGTGAACCATGTGAAGCTCCAATTGATACCTACACAAAAACATTTTCCAATTTCATCAACATATCGAGCCCCAAAATGGGACAAGTGTGCAATTAATCACAAAAGTGAAATCAAATCATAAAAATTATGAATATTACAATCAACTTCCAGAGCTTATCAAATTAGTACAATCAAATACTTCCATTAACTCTGTCAATATGAGATGTTGAAAATACTAAGACGATAATCTTTTTAACATTGTCTTGAGGACACAAGGTGCTTGTGGTGCCAAGTGTAGAGGCCGGATGAGGGTAAAAACCAAAAATAAAAAATAAACAAACAAAAACCAACCAAATAAGAAGGGAACTGCAACTTTTTTTGGGGGGGGGGGGTAGTGTTGATCCTCCAAGTTTTCTTATATGCAATCAAGACCTCTAACTTTTGTAATTTGTGCAACCAAATCCTTCGATCAACTATTTTAACTAAATTATCAAATTAATTAATGACGTGACTTATGTGACACAAAACGAGACATGATGCTAACTCGGCATCAAATGAACAGAAAACAAACGGACAAAACAAGAAAAACGAATCCTAATTTGACATTATTTGTTATGATGGGTCAACAAAGCACTCAATTGCACACATCAAGAAAGTCAAATTATTTGATTGCACAAATCCAAAAAGTTAGAGGATTTAATTATTAAAAAAGAAAAGAAAAAAGAGTTAGAGGACGGAGTTGCATAAACCCAGAAAGTTAGAGGACTTAACTACCCAAAATAAAAGTTAGAAAACCAAATTGCAAAAACGATAAAACTTTGTGCTTAACCCTTTCTTTTTTCCCCCTAAGGTTATGCTTACGAATGTAATTGTCTTTCCTCAACAATCAGCTTTTCTAAGATTGCAAGAGCCTCACAGCTGTAACAGCTTAAAGCAGCTTTTAGGAAATTACATTCCTTAGCTCTTAGGTGCGGTAACCTTGTTGCAATGTTACTATTATATAAAGTGAAGTGGATTGTCAATTTGGCAACACTTTTTAAAATTATAATGCCTCAAAGTAGGGTAAAACACTACTCTTAAAATCTCTATAGCTGTGAATGCGACGTAGCCGTAAGTAAGGAGTTTGCCAAACACTTCGTAAATGTTGCAGCAGTACTTTTGAGAAGTACTGAAAGTAGCATGCTCGTGTTCATACGAATTGAGAAAGAGAGACCTTTTGCCATCGCATGCTCGGAAGGGTGGTGCCAATGACATTGTTGCAAGAAGTATTCTCTGCCATCAACCTCAATCGACCCTGCCCTTCCATCGTCCCACCGAAGCTGCAATCGATACAAAGAAAGTTGGACACTTATTACAGATTAAATGAAGTGAAAGGGCGAATATTTACTAGCTTTTACCATAGTCATGTGGGTCCATAATGAGATTTTCGTTAAAGCTTCTGAGCATATTGTATTATACATGTCGGAGAAGGTTTAGGAAAAAAAAACAAACAAATAAACAAACCCAAGTCATGAAAGTTGAAGTTGTTCCAAGATCCGTTTTCCTATTCAGTAGTCATATCGATTGGGAGCTACTTATGCATTTTTTGCATACGTAGGACACAGAACACCTTGGAGCATGGCAAGGTCTAAACTCCACTTTAAATCAGAAAATTAATTAATTCAAATCTTGAATATCTTGAAAATTAAATAAGGTGATTTAAAAATGACGTTATTCATACTTTTTCCGAAATGAAATATTAGAAGTTCAAGATAAATATTGCGTCAAATACCTACTCATTTGCTCTTGTTAAAATTGAGGATTTAACACTTTTCTAAGGAAACCAGGGCTTGGAATTGTCAGCATTTCCCATGTTAGCATGTTTTTCGAAGAAAAAAGGCGGGGATCATCATAATTCTGGTCGGTTTTACCCGAAGATCATGGCCTCTATTCATGACGTAGGCATAGCTTGGCTTGTAATTCCTCCTTAGGTCCCACAAGTGTGGAATCACTTCCACATACTCTCTTGCCAAGTCAATTGGAGATTGCATCCGTCCTTCACTGCATGCTCTCCATTCTTCCTCCAGATATCCCCAGTTCTCTGGTCCCCTCTCGCTCCCGACTATGTAACTGAAGCCAGTCTCATCCTCTAACGACATCGTCAAAATCAAAAGCCAAAACCACCATGACATACAGAGAGAGAGAGAGAGAGAGAGAGAGAGGAGTGATTACCAACTTCTCCAGATGGGGTCGATGCCGCATGCAAGGACGTGGCAAGAAGACTTAGAAGGAGAGCACAGAAGACTAGAGTTTTGCTTGGGCTCTGCATCTTGTTTTTTCCCTTCTTGTCAAAAGGACTTCGGTGCGAGCGAATATAATTACCCAATAATGAAGACATGAGGAATCTGTTCATCTGTCTGTCTTACCTATGGTAACTTTTTTTTTTTTTTTTTTTGGTGAAAGGTAAGATTTACCTATGGTAACTTAATATCTAGTCTAATTGTAGAGAGAGGAATGTTTACCAACTTCTCCAGATGGGGTCGATGCCGCGTGCAAGGACGTGGCAAGAAGACTTAGGAGGAGAGCAGAGAAGACTAGTGTTTTGCTTTGGCTTTTCATCTTGTTTTTTCCCTTCTTCTCAAAAGGATTTCGGTGCGAGCGAATATAATTACCCAACTCGAACAAGACGCGATACAGGAGGGCAATGCCTCAATCAGTTTGTTTTAGTGAAACCTCCCAACTACCATTCATATATGCATTTCCACTTCGAGTGAACAGTGCCATGCACGTGAACAAGGTGGTTCGGTAAATATTGTGCGACTAGGACAAATAATGAAGACGTGAGGAATCTGTCCATCTGTCTGTCTTACCTATGGTAAATTAATCTATAGTCTAACAGTCGATAAATAATCCGTAATCTATATTGTGCTATAAAAAGGTTATGCAAGTTCTAGAGAATTTATTACTGAAAGGACATTGAGCCAACTGATGAGTCCAAGACGTAATAAATAAAATCATTAAGAGGGTAGTTCTTTTTTATAACCTAAGGGCACGGGCGCATGTCACGACAAATTTCTCCCATACATACGTGGGATGAAAAATGGGCCTTCAGTGCAGTAGGGTGAAATGTGAGAGATGCATAAGGGTTGATACAATGTACAATTGGTTGTATAAGCAGGGTTAGAAATTTTATGCTAGATTCCGGAGATATGTTGATTATCATTTTAAATTCCGGAGATGTGTTGATTATCATTTTAAAGTATCTATGAAGGAGGCTAGCCTTTGATGCATAAACTGGTGGATAGGTGATGCTGCTCTCCTAATGATGATTACGGCAAGCCAAAACCAATCGTCAGGCTTCCGTGAGATGTATATCTTACTCGAGGACTGAATGCCAAGCTAATTAGGGTGAAGTTTAGTCAATAATGACTATACATGTCTCGCTCCAAGGACTCGATTAATAAGATTTTCATGATGAACGTAATCCATATGGTATATCTTTCCTAATAACATGCAATATAGGGATTTCCTAGGTAATCAATCAAACTAAGTAGCATGTTGAATGCAAGGCTCACGTTGCTATTTTGATTAGTGGACAAAATACTCCCGTTACTTTCATGTCAATGTAATCCATATGTTACGTCATTCCTAGTGACGTGCAGTAGCAGGACTTGTTAGGTAACCAATCCAAATAAGTTGCATGTTGAATGCAAGGCTCACGTTGCCATTTTGACTAGTGTAATAAAATAATTACCTTACTGTCATTTTAACAAAACATGATACTCTCACATTTCAAAATTCAACAATTTTATATAGTATTTAAAATATTTTTGGCGTCAAAATCCGATGCCCGGCATTTTTCTAATTAAATACCATAAAATTATATTTTTGCAATAATAATTTAAAAAAAATCGTCACCAAGCACCCAATTGCATAATTTAGCACTCAATTTCACAAATCAATTCAACCATGATGATCAGCGTAAAATTCTACAAACTGGCTATCCCGGTACAATTTACGCTAATTATAATTAAATAAAATAAATTGTAAATTAATTAAATAAATTACAAATTATTTAAATTAAGCCATTTAATTAATCTACATAAGCTAATCTAACCAACCTAATTGAACTAATTAAACTAATCTAGCTAGGATAATTACATTAATCTAGTTAGGCTAACTAACTAATTTATCTAACCACCTAATTATCCTAGCTTAGGCAACTAACTCTCCTAACCTTTAATTACCCTAACTAGGATTATACTAATCCTTAATTAACATTAATCCACCTAACTAAGTGCAATTAACTTCCCGATCCAAGATTAGGGCATTAACTCACTGGATTAGCAAAAAAAACGGGTTCACGGCAACGACAGCGCGACAACGGTGAGATCCCGTGCCTACGACGAGTCCAACGGAGGGCTGGAAGAGGCTGAAAAACAACCTACAACCTCACTGCTTGTGGCTGGAATTCAGTCCTGAAGCTACTAAACGGGCTACAGCTCATGGTGGCTAGCGAGCTGGAATGGGCGAAGCTGCTGCTGGCTCAAGGCGAGCCGAAGGGGACGGAGGTGGTTGCTCGACGAGGACGAGTCGGACAAGTAGGGGTCGCGGATGACAAGCTAGTGAGCTGGTCAGTGGCAAGCGGATGACGAGTGCGGGACTAGACGGCAGGGATGTGGACAAGGGCACTGATCAAGCTAGTGGGCGAGGGGTCGATTAGTGAGGCGCAACATCAAGGAATGAAAATGGAGAATGCAAAAGCTGAAATGAAGAAGAAGAAGAAGAAGCAAGGTTTTGCTGGAGAAGGGGTTTGGTTGCATAAGGCAAGGAGGAAGGGGAGGACAAGGGGGACAAGGGTCGAAGCAAGTCAAGGCAGTAGCCTATAGGAGCCAAGCTTAAATATCTACACACTTGAGTGTTAGAACACCAAAGTCTTCTGCCTCGTAAAGTCAAGGCATCAACCAATGGTGATTTTCCCTTCCAAAGCTTTACAAACAAGCCAATTTGAAGGCCAAAAATGCCTCCCAAGCTGCTCCTACGAATTTCTTGATTTTCTTCTTCAAATTCTCACCAAATCAATTCAATTTGGTGTCCAATTTATCCCCTTGAAGCTTCCACATGAATTTCCCTTTAATTCTCCACAAACCAACTCAGATTTGTTGCCAAAATTGCCAATTAAGGTGCCCATCCGAATTCCTTGATTTTAAATTGGCCAATTTTGATTTTTCGGCCAAAATTTCGAGCTCGACGGAATTTTTCCAAAAGATGAGATGGTATCCTAAAAATAAATCGTGACACTCTTGAACGTTCAATTCCTCAAATGTCTTTCGTGCTCCTTTGGACTCCTCGAGTACACCAAGATGTCGTTAATGAACACTATCACGAACTGATCTAGATACTCTTTGAATACATGGTTCATCCAATCCATGAAAGTAACTGGGGCGTTCGTCAAACCAAACGGCATTACGGTAAATTCATAATGGCCGTAATGCGTACGAAAAACAGTTTTCGGTATATCTACACTTCTTATCCTCAGCGGATGCTACCCAGTCCTCAAGTCGATCTTGGAAAATATCAATGCTCCCTGCATATGGTCAAACAAGTCGTCAATCCTTGGTAGCGGGTACTTATTCTTGATTATCACCTGGTTGAGTTGCCAATAGTTGATACAAAGACGCTGTGGAATCCCAAAAAAAAAAAAAATTTTGAAGGCAACCTCTAGATGTATTAAAGCCCATGATTAGGTAATGAAATTACCTATGGTTTATGCTTTAGCCGTTGGTTTTCTTTTAAGACCCAGTATTATATATTTCTGTTCATGAGTTATTGAAATTTGTATTATAGGATAACTTAGTAAGAAGAATTTATTCTTGGCTATGCACCTCATACATTTAATCCCTATAGTTTAAATGTTACAAGATTTATGGCCATATGAAATTGAGAATTTGAAATCTATAAAAGAGAGAATTAAAAATGAATTATTAAAAGTGAAATTTGGGGTTTATTAGGGTTGAACTTTAGGCCCAAGGATATTGGACCTAAAGTGGGCCAAATTGGCTTGGCCCAGGAGGCTCATGAAGAGGGCAGCCGTGGACCACAAGGGGGAGGAGCCGGCCCAAACCCTCAAGCCCATCATGCATGGGATTTGCCAAGTGGCAAAAAGAAGGCTTCATCTATCGGTCTTCTTGGGTGGCTTCTAATGATGGCTAATGATGGTATTGAGGGGGGAATAAAAGGAAGGAGTGACCGGTTATGGGGGGTTGTCGTCCATAGGAGAGAGAGAGAGAGAGAGAGAGAGAGAGAGATGGTTGCTGAGAGAGTGAGGAACCGAGAGAGGAGGAAGAAGCCGTGTGTCCGTCCGTCCGCTCGTCCGTCACCCGTCACCATGCGTCCATCGTTCGCCATGTTGTTTGTGCTTACTCGGTACAAAGGCAAGTTGGGATCTATATTCTGCTCTTGCATATTGTATCTTGCATATGTGTTTGAATGGTGGTAAGTCTCGGACGTTTAGGGTGTAAGAAACCGAAGCTTGAGTGTGTTGTTTTTGAAATAGTATTCTGTTTTCGAGTATACCGCCTGACCCAGAATGTTGTAGAGGCTTGCATGCGGATTTCGAGCTGAATTGTGGCTTCAACTTCTTCACAAAAGTTGTAGACAACATCTCAAATTATAACATACTAAAATTTGAGACAAAATGACTGAGTTTTAAGGGGTGAAACCCTTCCTCTACGAAAACGCTAGATCTGAAACTGTTTTGTCGACCTCTTGGTGGTTTTGTGTGTTGCATGTCACTTGTTACTGAAAATTTCACTTCGACTTATGCACAAAAGTTGTAGAGAACATCCTGAAGACTAACATACTCAAATTTTAAGTAAAACTAACAATTGTACCCTAGTGAAACGATTTTTCCTTTGAAGATGATAGATCTGGAAGTATTCTACTGGACTCCAGCAACTTCGTGAAATATAAAGTGACTATCCGTTGAGAATCTCACCTAGATCCCTTAATGAAAGTTGTAGTGGACCTCTTGAGACAAAACATATCAAAACTTCGGAGGAAATGAAGGAAGATAAGTAGGTGAAACCTTGATTTTTCGGAGACAGCTAAACTAGACTGTTCGGTGCTAGGAACATGGGCTTCGACCGTCCATAGTTAATTATAGGACCGTCCATAGTTAATTATATAGGACGAATCTGGCCTAGATGTCTTCATGAAAAATATACCTTAGGGTCTTGAATATCACCTGGTAAAATTTCATAATTTTTGGAGGCTATTCTGGTATTCAAATCGAAATATTTCAAGAACTATACAATCTGATTTTATCCGAATTTTGCAAGCTGTATTGTGTGAGCTTAATCTTTTTGTGTGAAGTTCTTTTGGGCATGTGTTCTTCATGGAATTTCTACATTTATGTCTTACCTATCACATGTTCTGATTTTATAATTTTTTAAGATCATATGGATATTTAATTTATATGTTTTCTGAAATTGTGCAAGCTGAAATTTGGTAAATTTCAAAAAGTCATGATGTATGGATTTTTCTAAGTTGTATGGACCCCATGGATTGTGTTGTCATGAGTGATTTGATCTTACTGCATATATGATAATGATTGGAGCTACATATAAGAATCAAATGCTGAAAATGATCTTGTTTGCCATCATATCACATGCCATGTCAAAATTGAGCCATAATTGTGAATGTGAACTAAGATAAATGAGAAGGCCGTCGGAGGTGTCGGGATGCATGGCCAGGGAGTGTAAATGCCGGATGCCTGGTGGCCTAGTGGCGTAATTCCGGAGGGTCCTCGGGAGTTTCGAGATGCCCAGAGCGTAGCGGTGCCGGAAGCCCGGAGGTTTGAGCCGAGGGATACCTCGTGATGCCAGTTGGGGTACGAGATGCCCGAAGTGTGTGTGCCGGATGCCCGGAGGTTTGTGCCGGAGGTTCCTCGCGATGCCAGGTGGGGTGCGAGCGATAAAAGTGGGATGCAAATACTGGTCCCGGGAAAGAGAAATGTGGTGATTCAAAATGAAAGGATAAAATTTGGAAATTGAAATTAAATTATGCATGGTATGGCAACATGTATGCATGATGATGAGTGCATGGATGTATGTGCATCTATGGCATGATGGTAAGTGCATGGATGTATGTGCACCTATGGCATGATGGTTAGTGCATGGATGTATATGCACCTATGGCATGATGGTATATGCATCATGATGATGAGTGCATGGATGTATGTGCACCTATGGCATGATGGTAAGTGCATGGATGTATGTGCACCCATGGCATGATGGTACATATATGACATGATGGTGATGATTACATGAGGATGTATGTACATGCAGTATGATGACATATGCATGGCTTCAAGGTAAGTTATGCATGGATGTATGGATGACATGTGTTATGCTATGATTGTTATAATTGTATTGTGTGATGCATTGAGTGATTTATTGGGTCATTTACCTGCTGAGTGGTTGTACTCACCCCTTCGAGGACCAAACCTTTCTATTGGGCGGAATGGGATATCTTCCCAAACCGATTACCATCTCTATTATACGCCAACCGCAACCTAGATGTAGTGGCTCGTTCATTCAGATTCCTCTCGATTAACTATGCTCTCTCATAGAGATTGTTGTAATCCTTCAGATTAAACGGCACCAGCAGATCCTTTAGCTTTGGTCTCAGTCCATCTCGAAATCTTCTTACTCTGTCTACTGGATCCTCAATCAGTTTGGGGACATACTGGGACAACTTTGCGAACTTCGCCTTGTACTGGTCCATAGACATCAAACCTTGACGAAAGCGTTCAAATTCCACCATCTTCTGCTCTTGAGCACAATCTAAGAAATATTTTCCATTAAAGACTTAAACGAAGGCGTTCCACACCAAAAGCATGCCTTCAGGAAACACTCTTCCTCTGGTTGCCCTCCACCAAGTGCTTGCATTTCCCTGCAATTGGTAGACTGTAATGACTACCTTGTCTTCCTTCGAGCACCTTAGCAGTGTGAATGCCTTCTCTAACTCTTGGATCCAGAGGGTTACAGCCTCAGGTTCGCCTGCTCCTAAGAACCTTGGTGGGTTCAGCTTTAGAAACTGTTCTACTAACTTGTGCATCAGTCGCTCCTCGATCACATTCCCAGGCATGACTTCAACAGGTGCAACAATAGTAGCAGCAGCAGCATTGGCGGTAGTAGCGGCGACAGCGGTAACGGCGGCTTGATTCTTTGCTTGTTGCCCTATCTAATTACCCAAAGTCTCAAACGCTTGCACGATCCCATTAATTCTAAGATTGTCGGGTACTGCTACACTAGTACTAGTCTGTGGCGGCACTCTAACACTCGTACTGCCTTGAGCCGACACTCTTCCTCGGGTACCGACCCTAGTAGGCGTCCTATACCGAGTGACAAACGCTACTGTCCTCTTCCTAGGAGTCCTCTATTACGAATCGCTCATTATGCAGACTCTTTATAGAACCTACTTTCCAATTCCACACAGTATTAGAAAATTGAGCAACCCACACAAAACAATCAATCTATCAGTCAATCACTCACATGCATTTGTATAAAGAAAAGGTCTTTTATACTAAGGACCTATTTGTTAAAATGTGTTTCTGTTCCTTGGAACACAAATTTTTGTTTTTTTGTTCCTAGGAACAAAAAAAGAACAGAAACACGTTTGTTTGCGTTTTTGTTCCAAAATTATTATTTTTCACAGAAACACATCTGGAACAAAATTTAGGAACATTTTTTCTCTCTCTTCCATTTTCTTCTTCTTTTTTCTTTCTTTTTTCTTTTGTCAGCGACTGGCCGTCGAGGGCCGGCGACCTCGCCGGAGCGTCGTCGACCCCCAGCAAGGCCAAGCGCGTCGGCCCCTGGCGAGGCCAACCTCGCGCTAGGCTGGGCGAGCTCGATCTCGCTCGGATCCCGCGAGGCCGAGCTCGCTAAGCGGCTGACGAGGCTCAGCCTCGCCGGGCCACCGCCAGTTCAGCGTCGCCTGGCGGTGGCCCGGCGACGCCGAGCCTCGCCGGCCACTGGGCAAGTTCGGCCTCGCCGGATCTAGGCAAAGCTCGAGCTCACCTAGCCAAGGCGAGGCCGAGCCTCACCCAACTACGGCGAGGCTTCCCCTCGCCGGGGCCAGCGAGCCTCGCCATGGCTGGGCGACGCCAACGGCCCTCGTCGGCCGGTCGTCGACCATGGCTGAGGCCGGCGACCAGCCAAAAGAAGAAAAAAGAAAAAAGGAAAAAATGAAAAATAAATAAGAAAATAAGAAAAATAAGAAAGAAAATAGAAAAAATTAAATAAAAATATTAAAAAATTAAAAGAAATAAAAAAAATTATACAAATTTACCAAACATGTTTCTATTCTTTTTATATTTCGGGAATGCATTTACCAAACGCGTTGTTTTGTTCAAAAATTGTTTCCTAAAGTATAAATATTTTTTTCTATTTCTATTCCCGGAAACAATTTTTAAACAGAAATGTTACCAAACGTACCCTAACTATCCCAAAACACATCGCACCTTATCACTTCAGACACTGACCAGCTCTGATACCACTTCGGGCAAGGATGTCATGCCCCAAACCTCGAGCGCGCGAACATCCCTCAATGGTCGATAGAATTGCAACGTGCACAGGATACGTTGCCGACCCAATCATTTTATGCATATGCAGAAGCGAACTAATAAACCCTAGACAATAATCAAACACATGGGATAGGAAAAGTAGGACAATCAATTAACACAAACCACATTTTATAAACACATCAGGTTTATATACAGGAGTTTAGACCCAAAAGAAGCTACCAAGCTAACCCTACCCTGGAACCCACCTACTTGGGATCCAGGTCTATTACAACACCATCTGGGATGTCGATGTCCAAGGGACCAGCTACCCTTACTCCGGGCCCTTCAGCCTTGGGCCCCAGGTTCGCCTCGATATCTTCCAAAATATTGATGTCCACGACGGGGTCAAGTACCTCCTCACACTTGATATTGACGGCAGGCCCATTGAAACCCTCCAAAAAACCCACCCGAATCCCGTCAGGCCCGATACGGAACCATGCTTTAAAGCGATGATGTACCAAGTGAGGTAGGCCCTCATCCACCCAAAGTGTGGTCACAACGAGCTCATGGGTCGAGACGGTCCTAGGAATGGGGAGATGGGTAGTCTCAGTCTTTGCCTCTCATGGCCACTCAAAACGTACGTGTCGTACCTCCATCTAAGGACATGTAAAATTTTAAACCACGACGGCGTGAGATAAATCTCAGCGAGTCTAAACCCTAAACCCCGATTAGGATGAGAATTCACTCAGAGGCAGTCCTAAACATGCATCACTCACAACTTACCTCACCTCAACACCTCCCTGCACATTAGTACATCTCATATATCATATGCACACAACAAGCATAATCAATAACCGGAACACATCAATTCATTCTTAAACAATTATAAACTCATTATAAGACCAAATTGTTATGACATGTTCCATTCCATGCCATACAATTTTGTCCCATAATCAAGCACGACTATCTTAATTACTCAAGCATGTTCCAATTATTTACGACCCAATGGCCATAGCCAACTCATCAGTTGGTGGTCATCCGGCATAATCGGGCGTCGTCCCACTCCTTCGAGCACAGCAATGTCTACATGTAGACGGCATTCCATGAAAGAGCATCGGATAGCCTCCACTGCGACCGACATCTATTGTTAATGGCATCTAAAGTTAATCAGACACCGTCCCATGCGAACGCATAAGGACGGGTTCCAATAATGACCACACGCACATCCATGCTTGACCAAGAACATCGTACTTTGCACTCAAATACTTCAATTTTAGATAATAAACTTGTTCAATTTTCTTCATATTAAAAATACCTGGTAAAATAATTGTGAGTGGTCACACAGTCAAGTTAATCCACAAAACATAATACTCTCTCATTTCAAAATTCTACGATTTTATATAGTACCTAAAATATTTTTGGCGTCAAAACCCGACACTTGGTATTTTTCTAATTAAATACCATAAAATTATATTTTTACGATAATAACAAAAAAAATCATCACCAAGCACCCAATTGCATAATTTAGTGCTCAATTTCACAAATCAATTCAACCACGATGATCAATGTAAAATTCTACAAACTAGCTATCCCGGTACAATTTACGCTAACTATAATTAATTAAATAAATAAATAAATATTTAAATTAAGCCACTTAATTAATCTACATAAGCTAATCTAACCAACCTAATTGAACTAACTAAACTAATCTAGCTAGGATAATTACATTAATCTAATTAGGCTAACTAACTGATCTATCTAACCACCTAATTAATCTAGCTTAGGCAACTAACTCTCCTAACCACTAATTACCCTAACTAGGATTATACTAATCCTGAATTAACACCAATCCATCTAACTAAATGCAATTAACTTCTTAATCCAAGCTTAGGGCGTTAGCTTGCTCGATTAGCGAGAAAATGGGTTCACGGCAATGGCAGCGTGACGGCAGTGAGATCCCGTGCTTACGGCAACTCCAACAGAGGGCCGGAAGAGGCTGAAACAACCTACAAGCTCACTGCTCGTGGCTAGAATTTTGTCATGGAGCTGTTGAACGATCTGCAGGACGCGGTGGTTGGTGAGCTTGAATGGGGAGTTGCTGCTGGCTTGAGGTGAGCTGAAGCGAACAAAGGTGGTTGCTCGACATGGACGAGCTGGACAAGCAGGGGCTGCAGACGGCGAGCTGGCCGGTGGCAGGCGGACAACGGGCGCAGGATGAGATGGCAGGGTCGTGGATGGGGGCACTGATCGAGCTGGCGGGCTGGGTGTCGATCGGTGAGGCGCAATAGCAAGGAATGAAAATGGAGAATGCAAAGGCTGAAATGAAGAAAAAACTAAATAAGAATAAGAAGAAGAGGAACCAAGGTTGCTGGAGGGGGGCTTTGGTCGCATAAGGCAAGAAGGAAGGGGGCAACAAGAGGGACAAGCATCCAAGCAAGTCAAGACAGTAGCCTATAGGAGCCAAGCTTAAATATCTACACACTTGAGTGTTAGAACACCAAAGTCTTCTGCCCCCTAAAGTCAAGGCATCAACAATGGTGATTTTCCCCTCTAAAGCTTCACAAAAAAGCCAATTTGAAGGCCAAAAATGCCTCCCAAGCTGCCCCTACTAATTTCTTGATTTTCTTCTTCAATTGCTCACCAAATCAATTCAATTTGGTGTCCAATTTATCCCCTTGAAGCTGCCATACGAATTTCCCTTTAGTTCTCCACAAACCAACTCAAATCGGTAGCCAAAATTGCCAATTAAGGTGCCCATCCGAATTCCTTGATTTTAAATTGGCCATTTTTTATTTTTCCACCAAAATTCTAGGCTGGACGAAATTTTTTCAAAAGATGAGACAGTTTCCTAAAAATAAATCGTGACATGCTCGAACGTTGTATTCTTGAAACCGAGTTCAATTTCGTGGTTAAAATCGACCAGACACAATTTTAGCGCAATCCAACCTAGTAGGTAGCTTTTAAGGATTTTAGCATGTTTGATCCATCGTAGATCGTTTCAATCCACGTTTGTACATCTCCGACTCATAGGCGACTCTCGGTTGTCGTAAAAATCTCAAGATTTCAATTACGGGTACTAGGTACAAAATCGGTAGAAAATTGAGTTAGTGCTGCTCGACGCAAATTTCACAATCAGGTGGACTCACCCACTATTTAATTACATGCTTTTGTCGAATCGGCCTATATCCAATCACTAATCGATTATAACGGTGCTATATTGACCATTGCCGATTATTACGGTCGAGCAGTCGATTTCTGGTCGAATTCTCAAGTCTGTCATGTTTATATCCCTTAACTGCTTCACCTGATAGATCAATTAACTCGTAAGTGATTAGCTCCGAGAAAAAAATATTATAGGCGCGTCAATGGAATGCCCATTTGATTTAATTGAGACAAGATCAAAATTCAGGATGTCACACTATTACTTTAAAATTTAAAGACCATATGCTTGTTGCTTTTAACCAATTTCATGTCAATGCAGAAAGAGAAATTAGGAAAAAGTTGGAATGTGTTTGAGTTGACAATAGTGGTGAATATAGAGACTTATTTGAACATTATTGCAGAGATTATGGTTTCAAGCCTGAGAAGACAATTCTAAAAACACCACCACAAAAAGAGATGAAGTGCTTGAGAACATTATTTAATTCAGTGTAGGCTTTCTCATGCGAGGTTACTAAAATCATTGTGGGATGAAGTGGGTGAGAGTAACAATTGACTTGATAAATATTTTTCCATCTCTTTTTTCTTAAAAGAGATGTTTTGCAAAGAGTTTGGAGTGGGAAAGATATTTCGTACAATCATCTAAAAGTGTTTAGTTGTCATGCATCCATGCCTGTTCCAAACTTGATGACAAGTCTAAGAGTTTGGCTCCGTGTTATAGGACCTAACTGTAAAGAAATTCTTAGAAGCCAAGTGGCAGTGTTCTTTAGGCATCAAACCATTGAAAACATTGATAAGTCAGGTTAGCCAAAGATTGTAGTTCAACAATCCATGAGTTTTAGCCCAAATCCTCCAAGGTATTGGGTGGAAATCATGGGGAATAAGTACATGGGAATCATGAAGATAGTGAATCTTCACAAAATGTTAATTCTTTAGTTGAGACAGGTGAAACAATTGGGCAAGAACAACCTATTGAGCCAATGGAGCCAATTGAGCAAGAACACTTAAAAATAAGCCAATGGTCCTTCCTCATATTAGAAGATCTGCAACAGTAAGTAAACCTTCACAAAGATATCAATCACATTAGTGTGTATTACTATCCGATGCAATAGAGTTAGAAATTTATGACGAAGCTATATCGTGTGATCAAAAGAATGAGTGACATGAAGTCATGCGAAAGGAGCTCAAATCCTTGGATAGGAATCACATATTTGAATTGATAAAGTTCTCTAAGATAAAAGAACACTAAAAAATAAGTGGGTGTGCGAGTTAAAGACGAAAGAAAGCAATTTGCAACCTCGATTCAAGGCGAGGTCTGTTGTGACGGGCTTTCATCAAAAGAAAGGATTTGGCTTTAAAGAGATCATTTTACTAAATGTTAAAATGTCTTCTATTCGAGTTGTTTTTTAGTTGTTTGGATTTAGAAATCGAATTACTTGATGTAAAGATAGTCTTTTCTTCGTGGACACTTAAAAGAAGAAATATATATGGAGCAATCAAAGAGTTTATATTTGAAGGGAATAACCATATTGTATGCAAGTTGAGGAAAAGCTTATATGGTATCAAGCAAGCACCAAATGATGTATAAAGTTTGAATCATTTATGAAAGATCATGGATATGGCAAGACCAACTCTGATTCTTGTGTCTTTATAAAAAGATTCTTAGATAATAATTTTACTATGTGTGGATGATATGTTGATCTTGGGCAAGAAAATCAAGAACTACAAAAATGAATTGAGTATAGTTTTTCAATGAAAGATTTGGGACTGGTTAAGCAAATTTAGGTATGATAATTACTCGTGAAAGGAAGAACAAGAAATTTTGATTATCTCAAGAGAAGTACATTTAGACATTAATGTGTTGTTTTCATTTTTGTCACCTTATTTTGAAATATTCTAGATGAGCAATTCTAAACCTATAAGTACTTTACTGGTCATTTCAAGTTGAGTAATAAAGAGTGTCCTACAAGTGAAAAAGAGAATGAAGAGATGATGAAAATTCATTATACATTGGGTATGGGTAATTTGATGTATGTCATGATTTGTATAATACCAAATATTGCTCATACAGTTAGTGTTGTGAGCAGGTTTCTCCCAAATCCAAGTAAAGAGTATTGGGCTACTATTATATGGATTTTGAGGCATTTTAGAGATACTTCCAGATTATGCTCGTGTTATGGGAATGGAAAGTTTGAGTTGTGTGGCTACTTATATGCAAACTATACTAGTGGCAATCAAAATTGCAATAATGTGTTGCTTTGTCTACAACTAAAGCAAAGTATTTGCTATCACCAAAGGAGGAAAGTAACTCTTGTGGATGTAAAAATTTATGTGAGAGTTGGGCTTGAAGCAAGACAAGGTTGTTTTGTATAGTAATAGCATGAGTGCTATCTCTCTTAGCAAAAATGCAGTGTTATATTCAAGATCAAAGCATATTGATGTGAATTGTCATTGGATCCAAGAGAAATTAAAACAAAAACTCTTCCTACTTAGGAAAGTCCACACAATAAGAATGGATTGGATAAGATGACCAAACTTTATTCATGATGAAACTTGACTTTTGTAGAAATAAAGTAGGCATGATGGAACTTCTCACGCAAGGTGAAGGGGGAGATTTGTTGGTTGGATCCGCCTATATGGGGCATAGCTAACACATAAACAAAACAAAAAGAAAAGTCAAAAAAGCAAAAAGAAGAAATGAAAGGGGGGCTGCTTGTTCATGGACCGAAGAAGAGAGGAGAAAGAGATAATTATTTACTAAGAGAGGACATGGAGAAGAAAGGAGGGGAGGGTGCGACTTTGTAGTCCCGATTCAAAAACCAAATGTTATCGGAATTGGCTCAAATTCCATGTAAAATCTTAGTGTTGATGTTGGCTTTGTCTCATTATCATTTCAACATTATATTTACTTATTTTGAGGTTGTATTGCTGAGAAATACTGCTGATTGTTGCTGGGTTAAGTCAATTTTGCTTGGCTTAGTTTTGGGGAAGATATTGATCCTGGGTTGATTTTTCTCTTGATGATTTGTTGCCCAGTTCTCTCAACATGTTGCTATTTTGATTAGTGTCACGAAATGCTTTTATTACTTTTATGTTTAATGTAATCCATATGGTAGATCTTCCCTAGTGACGTGCACCAGAAGGATTTGTTAGGTAATTAAATTAAATAAGTTGCACGTTGAATGCAAGGCTCACGTTGCTACTTCAACTGTTGTCATAAGGTACTCATGTTACTTTCATTGCGCCTATCCTAGACTATAAAAGTGACGTGAGGGATCGATGATTTGGTGCAACGAACCCACCTATGATGCAAGTCAACCCAAGACTCAGAAAAATATCATGCAGAATTGTGGGCCTAATGTCAAAATTCGCAAGAAGTTTGGCCAAATAAAATGGAAAATTCCAAGTACTTTTTGGCGCTTATTACTCGTGTAAAATGTCCCTGACGTGATTTTCATGTCATGAAACCACCCAACCATTGACTTTACACGATTTTATGCACAGTGTCCTTCTCTCGCTATCATCCTCGTGTGTGAAACTGATTTATGATACAGTATAGTACTTCAGCATACATAATGCGAAATTATATCAAACGTCGAAGGAATCTAAAATTTCGAGTTAAAACCGTGTCTCCTATTCAAACCAACTTTGGGGGTCAAAGCTCAAGTAATGTATAACGTGCCATGGAGCTGTGTATTTTTGTTTCACGATAGTATTAGTTAAAGAAAAATGAACCACCTTGAGGCAAATGAAGGAAAAATACTGTACTTTTGACTCTTCAATCATAACTTTTCAATTTTGTCAATTAGATCTCAAACATTTTATCAGTATATTGACTGAGTTTATCCGGCCAATTTTGGCTAGGAATTGTCGATGTGGACACCAAGTGTCCTACGTGGCATGGTCGTTGCTAACGTAAATATTTTTAATAGTATTTTTATTGTTTTGTTGGCTTTTTAATTTTTTTCTTTCCTTTCCTTTTTTTTTTTTTTTGGTATTTTAGGCAAAGGCTAGCAAGGGTCGGTTGGTCACCTTGACTATGGCTAGCAAGAGTTGCCGACCGAACCTCACTAGCCATAGGCAAGGGCCAACGACCCTCTCCGGCACTGAGCGAGGTCGTTGACCCTCAATCCAAAAAACGAAAAGAAAAAGTAAACAAAATGAAAGAAAAAAAAAAGAAAAAAATTATAAAAATTAGAAAAAAATTTTACAGTATTATTAAAAACTATATGCATCAATGCTAGCCATACTACATAGAATGGTCGAAGTCGACATCAATAATTTCTAATCAAAATTGATCGAATGGATTGTCAAAAAGTCTAGGACTTGATTGGCAAAATTAAAATGTTTATGACTTAATTGGCAAAGATACAATAGGTTTATGACTTTTTGGATAATTTTCCTTAACAAACAAAATAAGCTAAAAAGGATAAATAAATTGCAAGTGAAGAAACTACCTCAAGTAATAATGTAATAATCTCAACATGATGACAACAAGATGTATATTATTTTCGCAGGTAAAAGGAATGAAGTAATCATAATTATTAGTATTCCTATTGTGTGTGAAATGTTGTAGAAAAGTATTGGAGAATATGAAATATAAGAACAAATATTTGAGGCGTGTAAGCATTGTTCTTAAAAATTATTTTGTCCTTTGAAGTACAAACTCAGTGCGTAATACTCTAGTGGCATCTTCTCAAAATACAATAGATTTTCCTCTATGCTCCAAATAGAGGAAACAAGAACAACAACATTATACGTAAAAACCAGTAATAGGTGGAAAGAAAAAAGAGAATTTCTTATTTTTGGTTAATTTTTATTATGATTTGTAGATTCTCTTTATAGACAAATACAGGAGAGGGTTATTAAAGAAATAAATGAAATCAAATGTTACAAAGTCATTACAAATCGATTGCAGTCATACTTTCCATTAAAGCCATTACAAAATAGTTACTTTAAAACTGTTGAAATATGCAATCCCCTACATATTTGAAAGAAGGTTTTAAACAGAAAAAGAAAAAGAAATATTGGGTTAAACTTTGAATTATGCCACTTTATTGTATAGTGGCTAATTCAGACTTAAACCTTTCAATTATGCCAATTTAATCATAAGCTTTTTAACAATTTGCCAATTTAGTCATTTCAATCAATTCCGGCTAAGAAACGCTGAAGTGGACAATTCCTTTAAAACAAATATTATTGATTTTTTTCTTTTTTTTTTCTTTTTTTTCACTGATTGAGGCCCGTCGGCCGTCGCTGGCCTTTGAATGAGGGCAAGTGTGAACCACAACATGAGCTAAGTGGCTAAAAATGGGATAGATTCTTCTCTTTAGATTAACCAAACTAGGAATAGTAACCCCACCAATAAACCATACATGTCAGCTGATTTTTGTCACCTTGTTTTACAGCCCCAAGGAAAAGGATCTCCTGAATTCTGACTAGAAATTCTACATCTGTTACTTATTTCATAGTTCGCCGGCTTTTAGTTTACCCAAAAGCTGCTTGCTGAGAAAAATGTGCGGAAGCTAATGGTTTTATGATTTAAGTCAAACGCAAGTGAACGAAATTACAAGAAAAATTGACAAGGAATAATACAAAACACGAGATATTTATGTGATTCGATTTGAGTATTGAAACCTACTCTATGAGGAGAGCAAGCCACGAATAAGTCACTAATTAATAGGAGAGTTACAAGGTTGTAGTCGCTTACACACTTAAATGTTTTGCAGTCCTACGTTACACTCAACCCACATTGTTTAGCCTCACGAAAAAATGCCCCTGTTGGATGTAGGATTCTCCATTAAAAAATCACCGTGTCCTGAGAGCTCTTGTCGCGGCTAAGAACCCAGAGCTACTCTTTCGCTTTTGTACTTTCTTATACTGAGCTCCTCTCTTGTTGCATTTATGAAAACGGAGCTCTCCTTGCAGTGACTTGTGACGTGGGAGCCATCATTGTGTAGTTAACAGAATGAGTCGAATGAGAACCACCCAAATGCTTTTTCCTCATCTTCTCTGACCAACTCCCATTTCAGTTGAAAAGGGAGCTCCAATGCGTGGCCAAATGAGAGCTGCAATGTGTGGCCAAATCCTAAAACACCAAAAGGAACCACAAGGAGAGACATTTTGGGATTTCTTTCCTCACATAGTTGGTGAAGATATTCTGATCAACTTTGATGCCTCTGTTACAAATTCCGAATCATTCAGATTGGTCTATATCCTTCAATGCGGATTGGGTCCTGTGCACGGATTCAAACTTGAGACATATATTCTAGCACCGCCACTACAATGAATCTTTGTAGGCAGGCCACAGCAGTGAGGCTATTGGAAATTATGATCCATTTTCTCTAAAACTGTCTAGAAACTATTAACTTAATCATGAAGGCGAGAAAGTTGGCAGCAGCATCCATGTTGAAGATTGTCTAGAATTGTTGAGAATGTTGGTTGCTAGTTGAACCTAGAAGATTCACGTGGGAATGCAAGCAAGCATAAGCCAAGTTGAAGAAGAAATCCTAGAACAGGGCCAGAGAAGTCTACATGCATGGGAAACACATTTTCTTCATTAGCAAGCAGCGGAAAGCATGAAGCAAAGTTTCTTCATCAAACTCCAGCTATCAAGAACTTATTGAAGAAGATAAAAAGAAGTACAAGAGAGGCTGAGGCGGTGAAGGAGAGAATCTTGAATGAAAGTTAACAATAGTGGCTGAAGAAGAAACTAGTACGTGGACAGCAAGAGTACTTGGAGAAGAAAATGAGTTGTCTTGCAGCTGTACTATGACGGTGAAAAAGTCAAAAATGTCAAGCTTGAAATTGGTTGTAATTGCCTATAAATAGGCTTGTAGTTCATTCATTTGGTGTGTGTGAGGTGAACCCTCCACCTTGTGTGGGTGAACCCTCCACCGTGAGAGGTCTTAGACCTCCACCTTGAGGGGTCTTAAAGTGACTATCAACACCTCCATCAAATTATTTTGTCCAACTAATGAAATTATTTTCCCCCATATCTCATGTCCTATATCCTTCAATTATCCTATCTTGTCCATTATCTTTCCTATCTACAAACTATACCATACACTTGCACACATCACTAATCAAAAACTATAATCAATACCAAAACCATGCTTTTGCACGCACACATCCAAAATTTTTAACATGGTATCAAAGCTAGATGCACCCAAGTTCGTAACTGAACCAGGTGTAAGGGACCATGAAGCCAGAGCTAGGCATATTTGGATGGTTATGGGTGTTTGTCCTCACCATCCTCAGCTAAAAAGGCTAAAGCCCGAATGAGAGCCAATAGAGCCAGAGCCAGAACCAGAGCTCAGAGCCAGAGCCAAAATCAAAGCTGAAGCCAAAGCCAGAGCCTATGAGAGCCAGAGCTAGAGCTCAAGCTAACAACTACAACTAAGAACATTTTGATGGCCCAAGACATATGGGACATCGTTGAATAAAAGACATGCACATTCGAGGTGAGTGCAAGTGTTCCGACAAAAGAATGCAAGGGATCGTAGAATGCGAGGGATCATGGAACGAAGACGAAAAAAAAGACATGCAACAAACTACAAGAGAAATTTCAAGATATGTCCGAGGCTTTATAATACAAGTCCGGAGTATCCCGAAAATGGATCTAGGGAGAGTGTTGGAAATTATGATCCATTTTCTCTAAAACCGTCTAGAAACTATTAACTTAATCATGAAGGTGAGAACATTGGCAGTAGCATCCATGTTGAAGATTGTCTAGAATTGTTGAGAATGGTGGTTGCTAGCTGAACCTAGAAGATTCACGTGGGAATGCAAGCAAGCTGAAGCCAAGTTGACAAAGAAGTCCTAGAATAGGCTAGAGAAGTCTACATGCGTGGAAAACATGTTTTCTTCATTAGCACGTAGTGGAAAGCATGAAGCAAAGTTTCTTCATCAAACTCCAGCTATCAAGAACTTATTGAAGAAGATAAAATGAAGTACAAGAGATGTGACATCCTGAAATTCGACCCCGTTTCGATAAAATGAAATTTGCATATCGTCGGCGCGCCTATGGTCCTTTTTCTCTGAGCTGATCACTCACGAGTTAGCTAACCTATTGGGTGATGCCGTTAAGGAATATAACCGCGGTAAAATCCCTCAAAGCTACCTAATTGGTTGGATTAGACTAAAATCGCGTCCGATCTATTTTAATCATGAAATTTAATTTGGTTTTGGGAATCGAATATTTGGGCGTGTCACAATTCATTTTTAGGACCGTCTCATCGTCTATCAAATTATTGCCGAGTCCGAAATTTCAAGAAAGAAATTATCAGAGGAAAAGAATTGAAGACCAAAAGAAAATAGAAAGTGAAAGGGAAAGAGAAAAAGAAAAGAAATAAGAAAAGTATTATTATTTGAATTCTTTTTCTCTCTCTCCCTTTTCTCTCTTTTTCTCTCTCTTTCTTTTCTCTCTCTCTCTCCTCCCCTTCCCCCTTCGTGTGATTCCCACTCCCCCACCGAACACCCTTGCCAAGTTCAAATTTGCTTCTTCTCTCTCTCTCCTTTTTGACTAGTCAAAGGCTTCATCTCTCACTTATCTCTTCTTCTCTCTCCTCTTTCTTCTCCCCCAACCCCACGTGACCGAAGCCCCCTCTTTCTTTCTTCTTGTTCGTGAAAAACCAGCAAGCGGAGGAAGAAGGACAACAGCTCGCCGAAGCCATCGCTGCCGCACCGGAGCTAGACCGCCACCCGCATCGCACGCCCGCGCACGCCGCGCACTCCGCCGCCTCCCGTCCGCGCTTGCCGCCCTCGCCGTGCGCCGTCCAGCTCCGTTTGGCCTTTGCCCAACTCTGTTCAGCCCCCGTCCGGCCACCTCCGGCCACCGTTTGAGCTCACCGGACCTCCACCGGCCTTCCCCTGCACCTTGCCACCCTTGCTGCGTTATTTGGTTGCTGTTTGGTGTTCTTTTTCAACCCGGAAAGCCACCCCACGGAGTGGGTTTCCAGCGGCTTTAAGCCCGCTTTTGGGCCGTTTCCGGGCCCCAAACCTGAGCCGTGCTTCGGAGTTTGTTGTTCCTCGCGTCGCCCCCGTCGGATTGATCCGATCTGCGCGCGATTTGGTGAGTAATCTCACTAATCCAGGATTAGTTGGCTAATTATGCTTAAGTTTGGTTTAGTTTTAATTAATTATGTTTAGGTTGTTAGATTAGAATATATTAGCAATTATTAGTCAATTGTGATGCGATTTAGATAAATTGATTGCGTGATTAGCAAGTAGACGTGGTCTACTAATTATTGGAAGTGCCTCGGGGATTTTCCCGACCTTAGTGGGCTTCGATTAGGCTTTTCGGGCCTAAGTGGAATTTTTAGATTTAAATATTAATTTTCGGAATTAAATTAATTATTTATTTATTTCCTGAAAATTTAAGCGAGATGTCCGGAACCTGGAATATTATGCTTGGTGACCGTGGTGAAGTCCGTTTATTTAATTGGGCTTTATTTTGTGCTAAATTGAATTTTTAAATAATTATTAATTAACTTTCGAAATTAATTAATAAATTAATTATTTTCGGAAATTAAGATTTTGATGGCTGACGACCAAAATCTCATGTTGATTGTCGTGGCTCAATCCGTTTTATTTATTTGAGCTCTATGTTGTATGAAATTAAATAAATTGTGATATTTTAGGAATTTACCCTAAATTGATTGAAATTGAGTGAAATTGAATTATTGATTGGTAGATGGCGAGTATGGCTAGTTAGCAATTGTAATGCCTTGTTGAGCTGTAAGTGGAGAGAGCGATGAGAGCTAACTGAGAATTCTATTAGGCGAGACCGATCAAGATGAAGTATAGGCAGCGTGGTTCGGTGATAAAGTACATTTGTGAGAAAACGGCGCTTAAAGAACGCACATAGCTTGTCTATGACTTAGGGTAGGCGTGGTTCGGTGATTAAAGATATCACTTTGCTAAAACGACGCCTTAAAAAACGCATGTAGACTACCTATGAATGGTGAGGGCGTGGTTGGTGATGAAGACGTCATTGTCGCAAAACGGCGCCTTAAAACGCCAGCGTGGTATCGGTGATTTGTGACCTATGACGCGCATGGTTCGGTGATGAGGAATATCATTGTCTGTAAAACGGCGCTTTAAAGAACGTAGCGTAAACCGCATTTACTTATGTCACCTTGGCGAAAATGACGCGAGAGCATTAATGGAGCTCTGTGACTAAGTGTACTATTGGAGGTTATGTGGGATGGAGTGAATGACCTAGAAATGATTCGACTGACTTGTAATTGACTAGGTCGATTGATCAATGATTCGATCTGAGTGTGATTCAATGTGATTGATCATTGTCTTGATTCGATGTTGTGAACTGATTAATTGAATGAGAATGACCGTGAGTGGTCTTGTTGGCGTGTAATTGGTAGGTCGATTCGATCGATCTTGATCTGTGATGTGATTGGCAGGTACCTATTTGATCTATCTAATATGCGGTGGAATCTGATTAAAGTCGTCTTGACATGTGCGTGTTTAAGCGACTTATAGTATAACGGTTTACTAATCGGGCTTAGTGGGGTAGAACTCGGCGTTGAGCGTAGTCTCATCCCGGTTGGGGAAAACATTTTAGGACCCGATGAGGAGCTGAGGAGGAGGAGTCTTGGAAGGAGAACTTGGAGGTAAAACACGAGAAGAAGAATTTTGGAAGAAGAAGATAGTCGAGAGGGAGTCTTGAGTCTGACCTGGATGGATTGAGATCCTATCTTCTTTTGAGATCTCCATTTTGATGTGAATAGTTATGAAGTGGTTTGTGTTTTGTATAAAAGTTTGGTTATAAATTTCAATATGAAAAATATGGCCCTCTTTTTATCCCATCGTTTTATTGTCTGGGGATTTTAACTGCTACGCATGTCTTAATAAATGAAAGGGTCGGCGATACATTGTCCTGGGATATCGCATTATAAAATCGACCAAGTGTGAAGGATGTGTGCGTGCCCGAGGATCAGGGCGTGACAAGAGAGGTTGAGGCAGTGAAGGAGAGAAACTTGAATGAAAATGAACAATAGTGGTTGAAGAAGAAACTAGTATGTGGATAGCAAGAGTACTTGGAGAAGAAGAAAATGAGTTGTCTTGCAGTTGTACTATGGCAGTGAAAAAGTAAAAAATGTAATGTTTGAAGTCAGTTGTAATTGCCTATAAATAGGCTTATAGTTCATTCATTTGGTGTGTGTGAGGTGAACCCTCCACCTTGTGTGGGGTGAACCCTCCAATGTGAGAGGTCTTAGACCTCCACCATGACCACATGAAGAGTGTCTATCAACACCTCCATCAAATTATTTTTTCCAACTAATGAAATTATTTTCCCCCATATCTCATCTCCTATAGCCTTCAATTATCCTAACGTGTCCCTTGTCTTTCCTATCTACAAACTATACCACACACTTGCAGATATCACTAATCAAAAACTATAATTAATACCAAAACCATGCTTTCGCACGCACACATCCAAAATTTTTAACATGATATCAGAGCTATGCGCCCAGGTTCGTAACTGAACCAGGTGTAAGGGACCGTGAAGCCAAAACTAGGCATATTCGGATGGTTATGGGCGTTTGTCCTCACCATCCTCAACTAAAAAGGCTAGAGCCCAAGTGAGAGCCAAGAGAGCTAGAGCCGGAGCCAAAGCTAGAGCCTTATGAGAGTCAGAGCTAGAGCTCGAGCTAAAGCTCGAGCTAACAACCACAACCACTTACTCACTTATCATTATCCACATTTATCATTATTTTGATCTCATTTAACATGGCATATGATTCACACATGCATCACAATTCATGGTCATACATACACCAATGTCTCATCATACATGCAACAATGCATATTTAATTTCAATGGAATTTATGGCCAATAAAATAATCCATTTTATTTTATTATGATTATTTTATTATTTTTATTTATTTTTTATTATCATATTTATTTATTTCCATAAAATAAATATTAAATTCAATATCTATGATTTTTCCAAAATCATAAAATTTGAACAATCATTAATCAAGCCAATAGAATAACAATTGCATGCAAAATTCATGGCCAACTTGAATTTCACACAATTTCACAATTTCCACTAAATAGCACATAATATTCGGATAACAACCAGAATGCACAGTTTCTGAATAAATTCGATTAAAATATCCATATGGCCTCCAAAAATTACGAAATTTTACAGAGTGATAACCAAGACAGTTTCACACAACTTTCATGAAGAACTACAAGCCAGATTCTTTTTAGATTATTTTATATAACCTCACGAAGCTTCTGGATCTACTACCGCATCGTCCAGTGACAACATCTCCGAAATATTGAGGTTTCACCTAGCTATTCTCTTTCGTTTCCTCTGAAATTTAGATATGTTATACATCAAGGTATCCTCTACAAGTTTCATGAGAGATCCAAGTCAAATAGCCAAAGTAGGGCCATCATTTAGGTCCTTGAAGTCTCGGGTATCTCAAAATACCTCACCAGAATCATTTTCTTCAAGATCTAGTCGATTCACTAGGCTATACTTATTAATTTCACTTAAAATTTGATTATGTTGTAGTTTAAGATGTTACATTCAACTTTCATTAAGATATCGAAGTGAGATTATCAACAAAAACCAACATGCAACCTTGAATCTAGCAAGAGGTCAGTAAAAACTTCACAGATCTGGGGTCTCCGTACAAGAAGACTTTAACCCCCAAAATCTCCATCATTTTTCACGAAATTTCAGTATGTTATAGTACAAGATGCTAGCTACAACTTTCATGAAGAAATCGAAGCCAAAATCGAACTCCAAATACACATACAAGCTCAAACAAGTTACTGACTCACACAATCCGATCAAGAACAGTCATACGGCTTGAAGACAACCAACCCTTACCTCGGTTTTTCTCACAAATAATACCCAAAATCGAACATGCAAACCATATACACACATGCAAGAGAAGTTATAGGACTCCACTTGCCTCTAAGATGAACAAACAATGGCGTACAGCGGCGAACGGACGGCGGGACACGGCGGCTCCTCCTCGGCTCCGCCTCCTTCCTCTCTCGGTCTCTCCCTCTCTCTCCCACACCTCTCTCTCTCTTCCTCTCCTTTGGGCGAGCAAATGGCCGGCCACCCTTCTCTCTCCTTCCCTTTTATTTCCCCTAAAGCTCATGATTAGCAATCATGAGATTGCCTCACCCAATGGCCAATGCATGGCCTTCTCCTTATCCAATTACATGCAAGATGGGCCTTGGAGTTGGGCTTAGGCTTGGGCCATCCGGCCACTCCTCCTTGGGCTGGTCGACAGCCTCCTTGTGGGCTCTAATGGGCCGGCCAACTTGGCCCTTTAGGGTTCCACTCTTGGGCTTAAGGCCCAATCAAATTTTAACCTCTTTTTCCCCTTTTTTTTTTTTTAAATTCATTTCTATAAATATTTTTGAATTCAATTTTCATCTTGGCCAAAGTCTTGGGATATTTTTGTTCATTGAAATTTAAATCATATGGCCAAGCATAGATTATTAATCTATTAAATTTAAATTTCCACAATCACAAGCACAAATCATCAAATTAAAAGACTAATGGCTAAAACATAAGCCATGGAAATTCTATCACCTAATTAAAGACTTTAACACACCTTATGGCTTGGCTTTGAATTTCTGGGATGCCACAATTCTCCCCTCCTTAGAGAATTTCGTCCTCGAAATTCAAGCACTACTCGCGCCTTCTTTAAACAAATAGGGGTACTTTTCCTTCATCTGATCCTCACTTTCCCATGTGGCTTCTTCCACATCATGATGTCGCCATAACACCTTAACCAATGGGATCTTTTTGGTCCTAAGAATTTGCTCCTTTCGATCCAATATCTATACAGGCTCTTCCATGTACCTTACTTTCTCATCCATTTTGATGGCTTCATGATGGAGTATGTGACCAGGATCCGGATGGTACTTCCTCAACATCGATACATGAAATACATCGTGCAGATTTCCTAACTTAGGAGGTAACGCTAAACGATAAGCTACATCCCCTATCCTTTCAAGAATTTCAAAAGGTCCAACAAATCTAGGTCTTAGCTTACCCTTCATCCCAAATCGAGATATTCCTTTCATTGGATATACCTTAAGGAATACATGGTCTCCTACACTAAATTCCAAAGGTCTTCACGCCTATCTGCGTAGCCTTTCTGTCTACTCTAAGCTGCTCTAAGTCTTTCTCTGATAACATCAACAGCCTCAGTGGTAACTTGTACCAGATCAGGTCCTGTCAACTTCCTTTCACCCACTTCACTCCAACAGACAGGAGTCCTACATCTCCTTCCATATAATGCCTCATAAGGTGCCATGCCTATACTCTTCTGAAAGCTATTATTATAGGCAAACTCTACCAAAGGCAATCTTTCATCCCAATTTCCTTTGAAATCGATTGCACAAGCTCTCAACATATCCTCTAATATCTGGATCACTCTTTCTGACTGACCATCTGTCTGAAGATGAAATGCAGTACTAAACTGAAGCTTAGATCCTAACGCAACTCGAAGACTTTTCCAAAAATTCGAAGTAAACCTCGAATCTCGATCTGAAGTAATGGTCACTTGAACACCATGTAAGCATACCACTTGACTTACATACATGTCCGCATACTTATCCATTGGGTAGTCCATGCGAATCGCTAAGAAATGAGCCGACTTAGTCAAACGATGCACTATCACCCAAATTGAATCATGACTACTTGATGTCCTTGGCAATCCTTGCACAAAGTCCATCGTTATATGTTCCCATTTCCACTCTGGAATGTCTAATGGTCTCAAAAGTCCTACCGGTTTACGATGCTCCGCTTTCACTTGCTGACACGTCAAACATTGAGATACGTACTTAGCCGTATCTGCCTTCATACCATTCCACCAAAATTGCTGACGCAAATTTCTATACATCTTTGTACTACCTGGGTGGATACTATAATTACTCTTATGTGCCTCCAACAGAATTTCCTTCCTCAATTCTTCATTGTCGGGAACACAAAGTCGTCCTTGACATCTTACTATTCCATCATCAGAGATCTGAAATTCTGATCTTTTCCCTAAAGATACAACATCTTTCACTTTAAAATCTCTAGGTCAGATTCTTGCAGGATTTTAATTTTCTGGATAATCTCTAGCTCAATCCTTAATGCACTAAGCATGCCAGTAAGACAATCCATTTCCAATTTAAACTCTGAATTTGCTACAGATTCTAACAATTCCCATTCTGCCATCCTCAAACTAGCCATTTCTATAGCTGACTTTCGACTAAGAGCATCTGCTACTCTATTCGTTTTTCCTGGATGATATCTTATCTCACAGTCATAATCCTTCAACAACTCCATCCACCTCCTTTGTCTCATGTTCAACTCCTTTTGTGAGAACAGATACTTCAAACTCTTATGATCCGTATAAATCTCAAAATTTTCTCCATACAAATAGTGTCTCCATATCTTTAAGGTAAACACTATAGCTGCTAGCTCTAAATCATGCGTCGGATAATTCAGCTCATGGGGTTTCAATTGTCTGGATGCATAGGCTACAACCTTGCCATGCTACATCAACACACATCCTAGTCCTTCGTGAGATGCGTCACTATACACTGTAAAACCATCAGGTCTAGTAGGTATAGTCAGAATTGGACCTGAAGTCAATTTTCTTTTGAGCTCCTGAAAACTCCTTTCACATTCCCCATTCCACTCAAACTACACATTCTTTCGAGTCAATTTAGTTAAAGGTCCTGCCAGTCGCGAAAATCCTTCAATGAACCTCCTATAATAACCAGCCAGTCCTAAGAAACTTCGTATTTCAGTAGGTGTCGTTAGTCTCGGCCAATTCACCACCATTTCAACTTTTGCTGGGTCTACTGCAATTCCTTCTCCTGACACCACATGTCCTAGAAATATTATCCGATCCAACCAGAACTCACATTTACTAAACTTAGCATACAACTTATGCTCTCTCAAAGTCTGCAAAACTATTTTCAAATGCTGCTCATGCTCTTTAGACCCTTTTGAATATACCAGAATATCATCAATAAAAACGATCACAAACTGGTCTAAATAAGGCTGAAATATTCTATTCATCAAATCCATAAATGCGGCAGGTGCATTAGTTAATACAAATGGCATAACAAGGAACTCATAGTGTCCATAACGAGTTCTAAACACAGTCTTAGGAATGTCCTCCTTTTTAATTCTCAACTGATGGTATCCCGACCTCAAATCAATCTTAGAGAAAACTGAACTTCCCTGGAGTTGGTCAAACAAGTCATCAATTCTAGGCAAAGGATACTTATTCTTAATGGTCACCTGATTCAACTGCCTATAGTCAATACACAAGCGCATCGATCCATCTTTCTTTTTCACAAACAAGACCGGTGCACCCTAAGGTGAAGCACTTGGTCTAATGAATCCTTTGTCAAGCAATTCTTGCAGTTGCACTTTCAACTCCTTCAATTCAACTAAGGCCATCCTATATGGGGCTTTTGATATTGGTCCCGTTCCAGGCATTAATTCAATTTCAAATTCAATCTCCCGCTCTGGCGGCAATCCAGGCAATTCCTCAGGAAATATATCTTGAAATTCGTTAACTATACAAACTTCCTCAAGATTAGGCTCCTTCCTTGCATAATCTCTAACTATGGGTAGGTACCCTTGACATCTTTCGTCAAGTAACTTACAAGCTTCTACTGCCGAAATAAGCGCTATAGGAAAATTGGTCTGAGCTCCTAAAAATTCACAACTAGATTGATCAGGTAAAACAAATTGAATCACTCTTCTATAACAATCCATTCTAGCCCGATACTTACGAAGCCAATCCATTCCTATAATAACATCAAAATCATACATAGCCATTACAACCAAATCTATCTCCATATCCTTTCCTCCCATTGATATCTTACAATTTCCACATACCAGCGTAGACAATACCATATCTTTTAAAGGCGTGAAAACACAAAGAGGCGTCTCAAGAGGCATAACTTCTATCTTATTCAAACATCTATATCTTTCAGACACAAACGAATGCGTTGCACCCGTGTCAAACAATGCATATGCCTTTTCACCATTAATAAGAATCGTACCTGAGATAACATTTTTGGAAGTTTCCGCTTCCTCCTGGGTAATTGCATACACTCTTCCTTGTGCAGGCGGTCTCTGAGGATTTCCTTGCGGGTTTGACCTAACAGCACTCTGATATCTCTGTCGCACCGAGCCAACACTCACTTGCGACCTCTCTTGTGGGCAACTTCTCCTAAGATAACCCACTTGTCCACAGCCAAAACATTTCTATTGTCCCGTACAAGGTCCTGGGCCATGGCGTCCATTACACTTCTGACAATTACCAGGCTGATAGGCCGCTTTCCCTATATTCAGACCACTCCTTGCTCCTCCAAAATTTCCAAAGTTACTCTTCTTCTTCACATTCCATGTCTGACTTTGACCAAAATAAGGTCTCTTCCCCTTCCTCACATCACTAAAATTCAACGGTTTCTTAAACTCCGACCGTTCCCTCAACAGCTCCTGCTCCACTAACTACGCCCTTTCATAAATCTCATTATAATCTCTTATGTTCAAAGGCACCAGTTGCTTTCTAATATCAGTCCTCAATCCTTTCAGGAATCTCTTAGCCTTCTCTTCCTGATCCTCAATCAATCTAGGAGCATATCTAAATAATTCAGAAAATCTAGCCTCATACTGATCTACAGTCAACCCTTTTTGCTCTAGCTGAACAAATTCAGTAATCTTTCTATCCTTAGCACAATCAGATAAATGCTTCCTATTGAAAGCCCTAACAAACTCCTCCCAGCTCACATTAGTACCTGGTGGAAAGATTATGTCCTTCGAAGCTCTCCACCAAAACTTCGCATTTCCCTCCAATTGATATTCTGCTAAAACTATTTTCTCAGCATCAGTGCAGTCTAACAGCCGGAAAATTCGTTCCATCCCATCAATCCATTGCTCCGCCTCCTCAGGACTTCCCATTCCATTAAACTTAAGTGGCTTCAGCTTAAAAATTGCTCCACTAGTCCTTGAGTACGGCGTTCGCTCCGGCTGTTCCGCGCTGCCTTTCCATCAGATTTTCAATATTGGCTAATGCTGCAGGATATCTTCCATTCGGGGTTCAGCCCTTGCAGCAGAGGCTTCAGCCCTCGATGGATGAGCACTTCCAGCTCGCACCATAACTTTCCTGCAATTTCCAAGCATTGCCTCAGGAATAATCTGAGACTCACTACCTTCACTCAAAGCAATTACTACTATCACTACATAAGTAACACATACATGTTACTGGTACCTAAAAGCAACTCAAAATAAACTACTGGGGATCTACGAGTGAATACTCATCACCCGTTATTCAATTATTTCATTTTAGATCCTATGGTGTGCATTGTCATCATGCTCCTCAATCTCTAAATGAGGCTCCTTATCACTCCACCTATAACCATTCGCTCTGATACCAAAAAGGGCGGCTGTGACACCCCGAACCCTTTGCGGATCGTCACCAGCGTCGATGTTACACTTTATTACCTTTCTTTCTTTCTTTCGAAAAAGTGTCCTAACTCACAGACACACATTTTTTTTTTAAACGATCGGTCCCAACGCGACTCATAGCGGAAGCAAATTAAACATCACCATCTATCCCCCTACCAATCCATGATACCAATACACACCAGCTAAACATCAGGATTTTATAAACAACTTCGACACTTTGCTTACATACATATATAGCAAGATGGGATTCCCTTCGGGTCGGTACAAAACAAGAAAAGCTAGGACTCTGCCATGTCCTGCCTAAAATCTCAAAAAGAAACTCTCGACCCTCAACATCATACGAGCACAAAAACCCCCATCGAAAGTGTCGACTATCTACATCAAAAAAAGATCCAGCTCCTACTCATCGCGCGCGCGGGTCTCACACCCAACCCGGTGCATCAGGCGGTGGCGGCGGCAACATCCCTCGCATAACTCCATCTCGACGAACGTGCACAGAAATGAACTCCTGAATGACAGGGCCCCCAGCTAGGCCTATGTCATACATCACTAGATAACGTACTCGAATAAAAGCCAGTCCGGGAACAGAGGGACAATCTATCTCCGCACACTCGACCTCTACATCGGACGGTAGACCATAAAACACCCCCCGCGAGACGGCGGGAAGCGGCATACTGCTAATCTGAAATGTTATCCCCAAAAGGGGTGAGTATAACCACTCAGCAGATAGGGAAATCCAATAACAACTCAATGCATCATGCAATCATACATGCATTGCAAGCATTACTTACCTTGAAGCCATGCGCATATTATCATGCATCATCATACCAATTCATAACACATTCATGTGCATCATCACTGTAACATACATGTCATGGCATCATTACATCATACATGACATCATCATCATAGCATCATTCCATCATACATGTCTTTGAGCCATATCATATATCATCATCATTTTCATTACCATGCATATCATCATGCATATCATATCATAGGTGATCATCCCTATTTCACATCACATATCATCATCATCATTATCATTACCATGCATATCATCATTATCATCATGCATATAATATCATGGGTGATCATCATTACTTCACATCACATATCATCATCATCATCATCATGCATATCATCATGCATATCATATCATGGGTGATCATCACATCACATCACATATCATCATCATCATCATTATCATGCATATCATCATGCATATCATATCATGCATATCATGATTTAATTTCCACTTTTAGCTTTTAATTTGATCACCACATCACCCATTTCTCAATTAATCAATTTCATCATCCCTTCGAGCAAAGACCTCCGACAGGGTTCCCAGCTTTCCAGCCATCCCATGGCCACCGGGCTTCCGGCCCCCCACATTCCGAGCATCTCGCATCTCAACTAGCATCACGAGGCATTCCCTTCGGGCGAAACCTCCGACGGGGCTTCCGGCCTTTACCCTTCTAGCCAGGCATCCCGCATCCCAATCCTGGCATCGCGAGGCATTCCTTTCGGGCAAAGACCTCCGACAAGGCTTTCGGCCCCCCACATTCCGGGCATCCTGAATCTCCCAGGGAATTCCGACAATGCATCTCTGTACATTCCGGCCTCATCCTCCACCACAACCACAACCACTTACTCACTTATCATTATTTTGATCTCATTTAACATGGCATATGATTCACACATGCATCACAATTCATGGTCATACATACACCAATGTCTCATCATACATGCAACAATGCATATTTAATTTCAATGGAATTTATGGCCAATAAAATAATCCATTTTATTTTATTATGATTATTTTATTATTTTTATTTATTTTTTATTATCATATTTATTTATTTCCATAAAATAAATATTAAATTCAATATCTATGATTTTCCCAAAATCATAAAATTTGAACAATCATTAATCAAGCCAATAGAATAACAATTGCATGCAAAATTCATGGCCAACTTGAATTTCACACAATTTCACAATTTCCACTAAATAGCACATAATATTCGGATAACAACCAGAATGCACAGTTTCTGAATAAATTCGATTAAAATATCCATATGGCCTCCAAAAATTACGAAATTTTACAGAGTGATAGCCAAGACATTTTCGCACAACTTTCATGAAGAACTACAAGCCAGATTATTTTTAGATTATTTTATATAACCTCACAAAGCTTCTGGATCTACTACCGCATCGTCCAGTGACAACATCTCCGAAATATTGAGGTTTCACCTAACTAATCTCTTTATTTTCCTCTGAAATTTAGATATGTTATACATCAAGGTATCCTCTACAAGTTTCATGAAGAGATCCAAGTCAAATAGCCAAAGTAAGGCCATCATTTAGGTCCTTGAAGTCTCGGGTATCTCAAAATACCTCACCAGAATCATCTTCTTCAAGATCTAGTCGATTCACTAGGCTATACTTGTTCATTTCACTTCAAATTTGATTATGTTGTATTTTTAGATGTTACCTACAACTTTCATGAAGACATCGAAGTGAGATTATCAACAAAAATCAACATGCAACCATGAATCTAGCAAGAGGTCAGTAAAAACTTCACAGATCTGGGGTCTCCGTATAACAAGACTTTAACCCCCCCAAATCTCCATCATTTTTCACGAAATTTCATTATGTTATAGTACAAGATGCTAGCTACAACTTTTATGAAGACATCGAAGCCAAAATCGAACTCCAAATACACATGCAAGCTCAAACAAGTTACTGACTCACACAATCCGAGCAAGAACAGTCACACGGCTTGAAGACAACCAACCCTTACCTCGGTTTTTCTCACAAATAACACCCAAAATCGAACATGCAAACCATATACACACATGCAAGAGAAGTTATAGGACTCCACTTGCCTCTAAGATAAACAAACAACGGCGTACAGCGGCGAACGGACGGCGGGACACGGCGGCTCCTCCTCGGCTCCGCCTCCTTCCTCTCTCGGTCTCTCCCTCTCTCTCGCACACCTCTCTCTCTCTTCCTCTCCTTTGGGCGAGCAAATGGCCGGCCACCCTTCTCTCTCCTTCCCTTTTATTTCCCCTAAAGCTCATGATTAGCAATCATGAGATTGCCTCACCCAATGGCCAATGCATGGCCTTCTCCTTGCCACATGTCCAATTACATGCAAGATGGGCCTTGGAGTTGGGCTTGGGCTTGGGCCATCCGGCCACTCCTCCTTGGGCTGGTCGACAGCCTCCTTGTGGGCTCTAATGGGCCGGCCAACTTGGCCCTTTAGGGTTCCACTCTTGGGCTTAAGGCCCAATCAAATTTTAACCTCTTTTTCCCCTTTTTTTTTTTTTAAATTCCTTTCTATAAATATTTTTGAATTTCAATTTTCATCTTGGCCAAAGTCTTGGGATATTTTTGTTCATTGAAATTTAAATCATATGGCCAAGCATAGATTATTAATCTATTAAATTTAAATTTCCACAATCACAAGCACAAATCATCAAATTAAAAGACTAATGGCTAAAACATAAGCCATGGAAATTCTATCACCTAATTTAAGACTTTAACACACCTTATGGCTTGGCTTTGAATTTCTGGGATGCCACACAAACTACAGTAGAAATTTCAAAATATGTCTGAGGCTTTATAATACAAGTCCGGAGTATCCCGAAAATGGATCAAGGGGGAGTGTTGGAAATTATGATCCATTTTCTTTATAACTATCTAGAAACTATTAACTTAATCATGAAGGCAAGAATGTTGGCAGCAGCATCCATGTTGAAGATTGTCTAGAATTGTTGAGAATGGTGGTTGCTAGCTGAACCTAGAAGATTCACGTGGGAATGCAAGTGAAGTCAAGTTGAAGAAGAAGTCCTAGAACAGGCTAGAGAAGTCTACGTGCATGGGAAACACGTTTTCTTCATTAGCAAGTAGCAGAAAGCATGAAGCAAAGTTTCTTCATCAAACTCCAGCTGTTAAGAACTTATTGAAGAAGATAAAAAGAAGTACAAGAGAGGCTAAGGCAGTAAAGGAAAGAAACTTGAATGAAAGTCAACAATAGTGGCTGAAGAAGAAACTAGTACATGGACAGCAAGAGTACTTGGAGAAGAAGAAAATAAGTTGTCTTGTAGCTGTACTATGACGGTGAAAAAGTAAAAAATGTCATGCTTGAAGTCAGTTGTAATTGCCTATAAATAGGCTTGTAGTTCATTCATTTGGTGTGTGTGAGGTGAACCCTCCACCGTGAAAGATCTTAGACCTCCACCATGACCATATGGAGAGTAACGATAAACACCTCCTTCAAATTATTTTGTCCAACTAATGAAACTATTTTCCCCTATATCTCATGTCCAATATCCTTCAATTATCCTATCTTGTCCCTTGTCTTTCCTATCTACAAACTATACACACATCACTAATCAAAAACTATAATCAATACCAAAATCATGCTTCCGCACACACACATCCAAAATTTTTAACAGAGGCTCATGAGTAAGAGGAACCGGTTCCTGCTTGCTTTGGATCTACCAGTAACACATCTTTTATTTGTCTGCAGTCCATGACTTTAATAGCGGAGATTGGTAGAGTTTTTGGTGCCTTGATCTTGTGTAAAGTTGGTCTTTCCCCAGTATACTTCTTATTCTTACCAAAAAAAAAAAAAAAAAAAACAAATCGATTCAAAAGGTGGTTGCTACGAAAAACGAGAATTCTAGTGTTAAATGACCTCTTTGCTTTTAGTCTAGTTATATAAAAAAAATGCAAAATTTATAAATCTCAGATTTTAACAACTGTCCTTTTAATCGGAAATCTTAGTTTTCGAAGCTTTGAATCTCTGTCACCCGTAACAAAGGCACGAATGACCCGATTTAAAGCAACCTATCTTATAGAACTAACAGCAGCATTATCTTTTTTTGAGGTAAAAATAGCAGAATTTTAAGGGCTAATCATGACAAAAAAGTTAGGCTTGAGTGAAAGCGATGGTAGTGCTCTAGAGAAAGCAGAAAGAAATGCAATAGGAACTCTACAATGGCCATTATATAACAGAAGAAACAGAAGAAACAGAAGAACATACACCTCTTGAGAGTCACAGAGGCAAGCCTCATAAACCAGCCATGGATTACTTGGTCTTGATTTTGTGCCTTCAGTTACTGTGGGGATTGATCCAAGTTCTCTCTTTCGTAGCAGCGAGAATCAAAAAGGCTCCCTCCAACCTCCCACCCGGTCCGCGGCCTCTTCCACTCATCGGTAACCTCCTCGAACTCGGAAAGCTTCCCCACCAGTCTCTTGCTAGGCTAGCTCGCACTTATGGCCCCATAATGAAACTTCAGCTCGGCTTTGTAACCACGGTTGTCATTTCTTCTCCAACACTCGCCAAAGAAATCCTCCAAACCCACGACGCTCTATTCTTGAATCGAACCATTCCTGATACCATCACGGCCCACAATCATGATCAATTCGGCTTGCCTTGGATACCCATTTCGCCTCTCTTTCGAAACCTTAGAAAAATGTACAACTCACATCTATTGTCAAATAAGAAACTTGATTCCAACCAGCACCTTCGCAAGAAGAAAGTGGAAGAGCTTGTTTGTTACGTTCAGAAATGCGCGCAGAATGGTGATGTTATAGACATTGGCGAGACAGCTTTTAGGACTAGCCTTAACTCTCTGTCAAACACAGTTTTTTCATTGGACATGACGTACCCTTCAAATTCAGCTAAAGAGTTGAAGGAGGTGGTGGGGCAAATCATGGCTGAGGCTGGAAAGCCAAACCTTGCAGATTACTTTCCTGTGCTAAAGAAGATTGATCCACAGGGTTTGAAGCAGCGGATGGAATTGTATTTTGGCAAAATGTTTGATGTCTTTGATGTTCTCATCAAGAAAAGGTGGCAACAGAGGATGCAATCTGGTTCAGTTGAGAGCAACGATGTCTTGGATGCTCTTCTTGATGTAATGGAAGAGAAGAGTGAGGACATGGACATCTCTCTAGTCAAGCATCTGTTTCTGGTATTCAAGCTTCTCTTTGTACCATCTGATTTGTAGAACAACATTTATTCTCATGTCGTAATTGTCTAACTTGGGGAAAACACCGTTGCCACGCATGATGATATTGTTTTTATAGTTTTTCGTATAATTTGTCGTGTGATTAGTTAGCACTTAGCATAAATAGAGCAACCATATGAAATCAAAAGCATTGCTCTATTTCAACTTGGTTGTACTTGGTTTCACTTCTTTTGATGCAAAAAATGAATCTAAATCTTTCCGTCGTAAGTACTTATCATGCTCTTATGTCTGTTGCAATGATCACCACAGGATTTTTTTGTTGCCGGTACTGAAACCACTTCAAGTACTCTAGAGTGGGCAATGGCTGAGCTGCTTTGCAACTCAGAGAAGCTATCAAAAGCCCAAACCGAGCTCCATGAAGTCATTGGCAAAGGCAACCAGATGGAGGAAGTCGATGTACCTCGCTTACCGTATTTACAAGCTATCGTAAAAGAAACTTTCCGACTTCACCCACCATTTCCACTTCTTCTCCCACGCAAGTCTGAAGCCGACACACAAATAGGCGGTTTCACCATTCCAAAGGGTGCACAAGTTCTTATCAATGCATGGGCTATAGGAAGAGATCCTAGCATTTGGGTCAATCCAAATGAGTTTGTACCGGAGAGATTTCTAGGATCTGACATAGATCTCCGGGGAAAAAATTTCGAGCTTGTTCCATTTGGTGGTGGCAGGCGAATTTGTCCAGGATTGCCTTTGGCCATGAGAATGTTGCATCTGATGCTGGGTTCGCTAATTAACTCATTTAATTGGAGGCTCGAAGATGGTGCCACGCCAGAAAATTTGAACATGGAAGACAAGTTCGGGATCAGCATGCAGAGAGCTCAGCCTCTAAAAGTCATTGCCTTACCAGCGTAAATTGGGCCAAGATTTATGTCATAAAACGTGTACTAATAAAGATTCCTCATATTAAAACATTCGGTGCCCATGTTGTTCTTTGCCTGACATCATTCCGAATCCATGGAAACACTCAGATATTTTGCTTTTAGAAATCCAGGAGCCTTCGATCTGTTTATTGCTGATACGACTGGAGAACAAAAAGAACTTGCAGAAGATGACAAATTGATCCTATGTGTTTTTTTATTTGTGTGGCCCCTAAACTGTAATCTGTCTATAGTTCAAGATGAAAGAAGCATACTTTTTTCCTTATGTTTTTAAGTGACAAACTTTATTTTGGCAATTTACTGGCGCACGCCAGATAATGGTACATTTACAAAGTGAGCTGCCTCCAGTAAACAATGAACTACATAGAGATTATAATCTAACCTACTCCATTTCTGCATATACACCACATCAACGGAAAATGTTTGGTAGCCTCGTGAATTGGGATTTATAACGATTGGGACCCAACCCTTGATGTACAGATACGGTCTCGATTCAATTTCCTAATGTTAGGTAGCCTCATGAATTGGCAAGCACTTATGTGGCTTTGTAGATTCTAGTTGTTTAATAGAACAAGTTACTTGAGATCATTGGCATCGATGCAGTATTTCTTACGGAAATGGTGCATCCGAGTCCTTTCCGCCAATTTGGCCAGATTTTGTTGGACGGACGCCGTCTGACTGACGGACAATTTTTACTAATATTTTAGTATTTTTACGGCGACCGGCCGAGGCGACGGCCGGCGAGGTCGAGGTCGACCTCGCCGCCATGGTCGCGGGGGCGACCTCGCTGGGCGGCGAGGCTCACCCTCGCCGGATCCGGGCGAGGGTCGAGCCTCGCCCATGGCCGGCGAGGCTCGACCCGCGGATCCGGCGAGGGCGAGCCCGCCCGCCCGCGCGAGGCCGCCCTCGAGGCCGGGCGGCGAGGCTCGCCTCGTCGGATGCGAGGGTCGAGCCTCGCCCATGGCCGGGCGAGGGCGAGCCCCGCCAACTTGCCGGATCCGGCGAGTGAGGGGTTCGAGCGGGGGAGAGAGTCGGAGGGGGTAGACCGCCGGCACCGCACCCGAGCCGCGGCCGTCGGACGGCCGCGCCGGGTTTCAAGCGCCTAGCCGAGGAAACCCCGGCCACGTGAGACCACCGCCGCATGCCGCCGCCCGATGCCGTCCACCGCTCGCGACCCGCCGCCATATCCGGCGAGCCGGGTGCGCGTCGCCCCGCCGCCCGGCCTCGAGGGCGGCCTCGCGGGGAGGCGGGCGAGGCTCGCCCCCGCCGGATCCGGCGAGGTCGAGCCTCGCCGCCCATGGGCGAGGCTTGACCCTCGCCGGATCCGGGCGAGGGGGAGCCTCGCCGCCCGCGAGGTCGCCCGCGGCCATCGGGTGGCGAGGTGGGCGAGGTCGACCTCGACCTCGCCGGCCGTCGCCACGGCCGGTCGCCGAGGTCCGGCGACCGCATTTGGAGGAAGAAGCAGAATAAAAAAAATAAAAAATTAAACAAAATAATAAATAAAAATAAAAAAAAAAATTCAAAAATATTAAAATATTAATAAAAAGTTGTCCACGTCAGCCGGCCGGCGACCAAATAGCAAAATCCGGCCAAATTGGCCGGAAAGGACTGAATTGGCAAGACAACTTAAAAAGGTTTAGGACTAAATCGCACCAAAAAAAGGTTTAGTGACCAAAAGACAACGACAAAAAGTTTAGGACTTTTTGGCACTTTTCCCGTTAAATTAATGTAATGAGTTTGAATTTGGATAACGATTGGTTAAATAAAATTTGTTGAGAAAGATTTCTTAAGCAGATTACAAATTGGATGAAGAAGTTTTTAAAATAAAGAAAAAAAAAAGGTTTGTTCTTTTACTTGTAGAAGACGACTCACCTTCGGAGGCGGTGGGGCCTAGAGTCAAATTATTGACTCCTGGGCACAATATAAAAGCACAAGATGCGAACACTCTCAAGAAGCCTCCGTACGCAGGAAGGCAGAAAAAGATGACAAACGCGCTCAGCTCTAGCTGTGGGCATACGTGGAGGGCTTAAGTACTTGAAATGTTTTGTGTCGTGAGTTTACACTAATTATTTGTAAACATATTAAATTTTCGGTTAAATTTAGGTGTGAAAAACACTCGAGCAATTATAAATTCCAATTCTTCTATTATAATGAATTATTTACTGTTAGCTTTCCACATAGATGTAGGTACCAGTACTTAGACTAAATCATGTAAATCTTTTATATCTTTATTATTTCTTATTTATTTCTCTAGTGATTTCGCATTGACATAAATTGTAAGATCCTATTATTTCCGCGTATTATTATATTTTTAGGTGCTTGTAGTGGGACGCATGATGTTGAGGAAGCTTTTGCTCATAATCGAAGAGTAACTGAAGGGTATGAGTTTATGGATATGAAATGATGAAAATCTACTCTGCCTTTTGTGTCCAATTGGCCTGTAAATTAGACCGTAATTGAAAATAAAATGTTAAATGTATGTAGCCGGCTTATTTCCTGATAGCTTAGGTATATTTGATTTTCGCATATGATTGTCCCTTGGATAATAGTGCATTTAGATAATACAGAGGATTGATTTGAGTCAACAGAAGAAAGCATGTAGATCCTTCTGGTAGTTGAACATTGGTGGATAGCGACTGGATTGTGAGGTACTGATACTATTTTATCTTGGTACAACGGCAAGATATCTCTTTGATTAGGCTCTCCAGATGTTCCGCAAATTCAGACTCAAGTTTCTTAAACCGCAAAGACGGTTGCTAGAGGCACATCAGGCATATACAACTAAGACCCGAGATTAGGCTAAAAATAGGTACTCATCACACTAAGCAAACTTCATTCGAGTATGTTTTTCTTAATATGAGGAAAAAAAATTTATAGCGAATGAGAAAGTGAAATGAAAAAAGAGACTTAGCAGGAATTTCCACTGAAGAATATGAGCCCCATTTTCTGTGATCCAATTAGCTAGTTATGCATATGCGGTTGATAGTCGACGATCTTTCAGGCCATTGCAATGAATCATTGTAGGTGGTGGCGACAATGGCAGCTGACAAATAAAACAATTCAGTCCCTACTTGCCCGGAAAAAGACATAAGAGAAGGGTCTACATTATTGTATTTTGTCTGCGGTCCTTGGCTTCGATAATGCAGGTTCATAGCAACCAGTCAATTTCTTGTGGAAGAGTGGATGAAACTTGACTTGCATCGGTCCTTCTTTGTTTCTGATGGAGCAGGGAAACTAATCCTATGAACCACAAAGAGTTTTATCATCAATAAAGATGTAACAACTTCGCCATAATTTATCCGTTGACAAAGCCCTTACATACTAAATGGACGAATGACCACATAGAAAACGGCTAATGTCTAGGGTAATCCTAAAACAGTTTCACTTAGACTACGTAAATAGACCCAATGGTGACATAATTAAAAAAAAAAAAACAATGTGAGGGCTAGAGGGGAAAGATAACATTCCTCTAGAAAGAAGAAAGAAATGTGAGAGGCCCACCAGAATGCCCTCCATATGATGGAAGAAACAGAGGAACATGCACCTCTGTAGATTCAGAAAGAGGCGAGCCTCACAAGTCATAAGCAAGGAGATATGGATTTCTTAGCCATGATCTTTGCCTTGACCTTCTTCTAGGGCTTGTTCAAGCTTTCTCTTTCATGGCAAAGAGATGCAAAATGTCTCTCTCCAACCTCCCATCCAGTCCACACCCCTCATCCTATCATTGGCAGCCTCTTCGAGCGCGGAAACCTTCCCCACAAGTCTCTTGCCAAACTCACTCGTACTTATGGCCCCATAGATGAACTTCAGCTTGGCTTTGTAGCCACAGTTGTGATCTCCTCTAACACTCACCGAAGAAATCCTCCAAACTCATGATGCTAAATATTGCAGAAGTTTATCTAGTGAAATCAATGAGGAACACTAAAAGACAGATTTACGTGATTCGATTCAAGTATTATACCCATTTTGCCTCTCCTTCAAGACTTTTGGAAAATATACAACTCACACCTTTTATTCTACAAGAAACTCGATTCTAACCAGAACCTCGACAACAAGAAAGTGCAAAAGCATGTCGCTTATGTCAAAGAAATGTGCGTGTTTAGGCAGCCTATAGTATAATGGTTTACTAATCGGGCCTTAGTGGGGTAGAACTCACTGAGACGTAGTCTCATCCCAGTTTGGGGAAAACATTTCAGGACTCCGTTGAGGAGCTGAGGAGGAGGAGTCTGAGAAGGAGAACTCAAAGACGAACTTGAGGAAAAGGATTTTTGAAAAAAAAGAAGATAATTCCGAGAGGGGTCTTGAGTACGACCCGGATGGATTGAGATTCCATCTTCTTTTGTGAACTTCAATTGATGTGAATAGAGTTTAAAGTAAAAAGTTGTGAATTGCTATGGTTTGTGTTTTGTATAAAAGTTTGGTTATAAGTTTCAATATGAGAAATATGGCCCTGCTTTTCTATCCCATTGTTTTATTGTCTAGGGATTTTAACTGCTTCCGCATGTGCTTAAAGAATGAAAGGGTCGGCGATACATAGTCCTGGGATATCGCATTATAAAATCGACCAAGAGTAGAAGGATGTGTGCGTGCCCGAGGATCGGGGCGTGACATCCCATTTTTGTGGTATCAGAGCAAGGTTAGGTATTGGAGTGATAAGGAGCGATGACCATGGGATAGTTAATAAGGAAAGGCCTTTAAATTCATGCTGGTGCATGTCTGTGATAGCTGAATGCTAGAATTGTTTGTTGTGTGTGGATCGCTCACCTTCTAATCCAGTGTGGATTTGGAAGACGAGTTTCAGTGTAAAGACTGAACCATGAGCGAGTAGGAGTTGAGGACTCCTGGTAAGAGGACAATGTCCTCTGTGACTCGGGAGAAAGCACTGACAAAGGTCGGTACTCGAGGTGGTTGTGGCAGAGTGTTGACTCTGGCCAGTTCGAGTGTAAGAGTACCACCGCAGGTTGGTACTAGTGTAGCAGCGTCGAATGATCCTAAGTTCGATAGGATCGTTCTGATGCTAGTGTTCCTTGGGAATTGAATGAGCCAGCAAGCTCAGGATCAAGCCGCTGTTGTTGTCACTATCACTACCGCCGTTGTCGCCTCACCTGCTGAGATCCAGAGTGGAAATGTGATCCAGGAGCGAGTCATTGCATTCGAGCCGAGGTATAGATCCAATTCAGGCAGAAATGGAAATCAGTCAGGGAAAAGACCGAGTTCGAGAGAAAAGCATTATATTCCACTCACAAGGAAGTATGGATAAATCCAGTGTCTGAGTATGACGAGAACCTGTTGTGATGATGACCAGCATGGCCATCAGGTGAAGGACTATCAGTGGAAGTCTAAGGTAGCATAGACATCGCTACTGTGGCCAGGAAGGAATGGGAGTAGAATGGACCTTGCACCGATCAGAGAAAGGATGTGTTGGAAGTGATTTTATCAGAGCAGCATAGCAAAGTTTTGTGTTGAGTTGGTAGAACTTAAATTGCTGACGTAAAAGTGAAAGAGAGGGAATCACTAGCAATAGTTGTGCTTGACTAGTTGCTGAGGTGTGAGTTTGATGCCACATGAATAGTGTGGGCTCATGTAGCATCTAGTGATAATGAATCACAATCATGGAGTAAGCCAGTTTAGTCCATTAGCATGTGAAAGTGTCGAGGTTATTGGGAGTCGAAAAGAATCTTCGATTTCATTAATCTTGCTGGCTGAAGGCAACTTGTTTGTTAGACGGAGGTTACCAAGGTTGCTTGCGCGATTGTCTTGGGTAGGACAGATTGGAGAACTAGAGATGGAGGACATCTCAGTGGTCTACAAAATTCTAGATGTGTTGTCATAAGAACTGTCAGACCGCCGTCAGAGAAAGAGATAGAAAGTGCGATCGAGCTAGCACCAAGATAGAGCTACTCTTGAAGGCTTCTTACCAGCTGTTGTTGTCTAAACTGGTAGAATTGAAGATTCATATGTGAAGATTGATGAATGAGGTATTCGTGCATATCGGTGCATCATGTTGGGGAAACATCAGTTTTGTTTGTGAGAAAAAGAAAGATGGTTTGTTGCAAGTATGCATCGACCATCGTCAACGCAATTAGGTGACGATCAAGGACAAGCATCAATTGTAAAAGATCGGCGAATTGGGTGACCAGACATCAAGAGTGTCGATGTTTTCAAAGATCAACTTGAGAACATGATGTTGTCAGTTGTGAAGTAGGAATGAGGTTGTACGAAAGACAGCTGTTTGTACTTGATATGGTCTTTATGAGAGTATTGTAAGATCGTTTGGCTTGGTGAACACTCCAGTTGCTGTCATGGATATGATGTACAGAGTGTTCAAGGAATATCTAGATCAGTTTGTGATCGTGTTCATTGATGCCATCTTGATCTATTTGAGAAGTAATGAAGAGCATGAGAATCATCTGAGAGTAGTACTTTAGACCTTAAGAACTCATCAGCTGTATGTTAAGTTTAGCAAATGCGAGTTTTGGTTAACTCGTGTTGCGTTCTTAGGTCATGTGATTTCCGGAGAAGGAATCTCCATCGACCCGAGCAAGATAGAAGCCGTGATCAAGTGGCCGAGACCGACAACAGTGACAGAGATCAGAAGTTTTCTGGGGTTAGCAAGTTATTATAGACGGTTTATGGAAGGGTTCTCATCGATAGTGTCGCCTCTGACAAAGATCCTGAAGAAAGAAGAGAAATTTGTATGGTCAGACAAGTGTGAGCGTAGTTTCCAAGAGCTGAAGGAAAAGCTGACTACTGCACCTGTGCTGACGATTCCATCTGGTGTTGGAGGATTCGAGATCTATAGTGATGCGTCATTCAGGGGATTGGGTTGCGTGCTGATGCAACATGGTAGAGTTGTTGCATACGCTTTCCGGCAATTGAGACCTCATGAATTGAATTATCCGACGCATGACTTAGAACTCGCAACCATCATATTTGCATTGAAGATTTGGAGGCACTACTTGTGCGGAGAAAAGTTTCAGATCTTCATGGACCATCAGAGTCTCAAGTATTTATTCTCTCAAAAAGAGTTGAACATGAGACAGCGACGATGGATGGAATTGTTGAAGGATTACGACTGTGATATTCTGTATCACCCGGGAAAGGCGAACAAGGTCGCCGATGCATTGAGTCGGAAATCTTCAGTGGCACGGATCTTAGTTAAGGAGTGGAATTTAATCAAGAGAGCTCAAGATTTGGAATTCAAATTTGAGGTAGGCCACCTTTCAAGTCTTATGGCCACCCTCAGAATTGAACCGGATGTCCAAGTCAGAATCAAAGAACTCCAATCAACAGACCCAGATGTACAGAGAATTCTTCAGGAAGATGCAAATAAAAGGAAGGCTGATTTTCAGATTGCTGATGACGGAACTCTAAGGTTTCAAGGACATTTGGTTGTATCTGATGATGTCGAGCTTAGAGAAGAAATTTTATCCGAAGCACATCGTAGCAGTTACATCGTTCATCTTGGAAGCATTAGAGTGTATTAGAAATTGCGTCAACACTACTGGTGGTCAGGTATGAAGGCGGACATCTTCAAGCATGTGGCCAAGTGTTTGACTTGTCAGCAAGTAAAAGCGCAGCATTGCAAGCCGAGAGGACTTCTGCAACCTCTCGCGATCCCAGAATAGAAGTGGGAGCATATCACGATGGATTTCGTGACTGGACTACCAAGGAGTCAGAGGGGGAATGATTCGATTTGGGTAGTAGTCGATAGGCTGACAAGGTCGACTCACTTCATTGCAGTTCAAAAGGACCTGAGTCTGGATAGACACGCAAACTGTATGTGCGTCAAGTGGTTCGAATGCGTGGAGTGCCGGTTACGATAACATCTGATAGAGACCCGAGGTTTACTGCCGCTTTTTGAAGAGCTTGCATTAGGTACAAAGCTTCAGTACAATACGGCATATCATCCTCAGACGGATGGCCAGTCTGAAAAGACAATTCAAACTCTTGAAGACATGCTAAGAGTGTGTGTAATAGACGTCAAAGGAAGTTGGGAAGATTAGCTTCATCTAGTGGAATTCGCTTACAACAACAGTTACCAGCAGAGTATCAAGATGGCTCCTTTTGAAGTGTTGTATGGCAGAGCATGCAGAACTCCAGTATGTTGGGATGAAGTCGGAGACAGGAAGATAACAGGCCCAGAGTTGGTTCAGCAATTAGTAGATGCCGTTGCAGTAATCAGAGACAGATTAAAGACAGCAAGGAGCAGGCAGAAAAGTTATGTAGATAAGCGTCGAAGGTCTTTGGAATTCCAAGTTGGTGATCACGTTTTTCTGAAAGTGTCACCGATGAGGGGAACTTCGCGCTTTGGTAAGAAAGGCAAGTTGAGTCCGAGGTACATAGGTCCGTTTGAGATTCTTGAAAGAATCGGAAACCTAGCGTATCGTCTTGCGTTGCCGCCAAGATTGGCGCAAGTGCATGACGTCTTTCACGTGTCGATGTTAAGGAAGTACGAGCCTAACTCGACCCACGTGCTCAATTTCGAGGACTTGGACGAGGATGGTTGTGTATCATACGTGGAAAGCCCGGTTCAGATTGTCGATCGTAAAGAGCAAGTTCTGCGTACAAATACCATTATGTTGGTCAAAGTGGTTTGGCAACACCACGGTACTGAAGAAGCGACTTGGGAGACTGAAGAGTCGATGAGACTATTGTACCCCCGCCTTTTTGAGCAAAGTGTATAATGGTTTAAATTTCGAGGACGAAATTTTTATAAAATGGGAAGAGTTGTGACATCCTGAAATTCGACCCCGTTTCGATAAAATGAAATGTGCATTTCGTCGACGCACCTATGGTCCTTTTTCTCTTAGCTGATCACTCACGAGTTAACTAACCTATTGGGTGAAGCCGTTAAGGGATATATCCGCGGTAAAATCCCTAAAAGCTACCTAATTGGTTGGATTGGACTAAATCACGTCCGGTCGATTTTAATCATGGAATTTGATTTGGTTTCGGGAATCGAATTTTCGAGCGTGTCACAATTCAAATTTTTGGACCTCGTCTCATCGTCCGTCAAATTATTGACGAGCCTGAAATTTCAAGAATGAAATTATCAGAGGAAAAATCGAAGACCGAAAGAAAATAGAAAGGGAAAGAAAAGAAAAGAATAAAATAAGACTAATAGTATTAGGTTATTTTATTTCTTTCTTTTTTTCTCTCTCTCTCCATTTTCTCTCTCTTCTCTCTCTCTTTTCTTTTCTCTCGTGCGATTCCCCCCAGCCGGATGCTTGCTGTCTTCCTCTTTCTTTTTTCTTATTTCTTTGACTAGTCAAACCCTCCTCTCTCTCTCTCTCTCTCTCTCTCTCTCTCTTCACTCTCTTCTTCTTCTTCTTCTTTCTTCTTCGAACGAACCGAACCAGGAGCAGAAGAAGCCGCACAATCGCAGCTCGCTGTCATCGCCCGTCTCGCCGCCGCACCGCACGCCCTCGACGCCCGCCCGCACGACGCCGCGCGTTCCACCGGCCGTCCCTCGCGCCAAGGCGTGCTTCCCTGCGCGGTTCAGCCCCTGCTCAGCTCGGTTCCGTCCCGACCAGCCCCCGTTCGGCCACCTCCAGCCACCGTTCGACCCCGTCGGACCTCCCTGGCGTCCCTCTTGCCCTCCATCGGCCTCCCCTCGCCGCCCTAGCCGCCGGACGAGCTTCGTCCAGCCAAGAACAGTGGCTGGAAAAATGGGTTTCCAGCCCTGTTCAAGGCCGTTTTGGGCCGTTTCCGAGCCCCGAACTAGAGCCGTGCTTTGGGAAGAATCGTTCCTCGCGTCGCCCCCGTCGGATTGATCCGATTTGCGCGCGATTTGGTGAGTAATCTCACTAATCCCTGCTTAGTTGGCTAATTATGCTTAGGGGTTGGTTTAGTTTTAATTAATTATGTTTAGGTTGTTAGATTATAATAAATTAGCAATTATTAGTCAATTGTGATGTGATTTAGATAAATTGATTGCGCAATTAGCAAGTAGACGTGGTCTACTATTTATTGGAAGTATCTCGGAAATTTTCTGACCCCTAATCGGGCTTCAATTTGGCGATTTAGGCCTAACTGGGATTTTTAGTATTTAAATATTATTTTTCGGAATTAAATTAATTATTTATTTATTTTCCGAAAATTCAACTGAGATGGTTCAGAACCGGAAAATTATACTGATGATCATGGTGAAGTCCATTTACTTAATCGGGCTTTATTTTGAGCTAAATTGAATTTTTAATATTAATTATTTAATTTTCGAAATTAATAAATTAATTAATTATTTTTTGGAAATTAAGATTTTGATGGCCGACGACCGAAATCTCGTGCTGATTGTCGTGGTGTAGTCTGTTTATTTATTTGAGCTCCACATTGCATGGAATTAAATAAATTGTGATATTTTAGAGATTTACTCTAAATTGATTGGAATTGATTGAGATTGAATTATGGATTGATAAATGGCGTGGTTAAATTCTGCAATTGAGTGTTAAATTATGCAAATTGAGTGCTGATTGGATTTTTGGTATTTAATTCCAAAATTTGTGGATTTTGATATTTATTCAGAAAATCCTGGGTGTCGGGTTTTAACATCGAAAATGGATTTTAAATATTATATCAAATAGTGAGGTTTGAAAAAGATAAGTATCAGTTTTCTGGTTCGAATTGACCGTGTACCCACACACGACTATTTTCGGGATGTTTTTAATATGAAGAAAATAGGCCAGGATCACTATTTTAATGGAGGCATTTGAGTGCAATGCACAATATCCTGGGCCGAGATTGATTGGTCGTGTGTTGGTTAAGAGAAACCATCCTGGGCTGTTAAGCCGGATGTTACCCATTCATTGGGACTCGGGTCGCAGTAGATTCTGGACCTACACCCCTGCGGGGAAGCCGTCTAATTGAGAGACGTTGCCGTGCTCACGGGGGAGATGACGCCTGGCAATGCCAGAAGACCGCCAATAGAGTTGGCCGTACCCTTGAGGGGTGTAATTAACAATTGGAACGCATGATGGTTGAGTTTGATGCGTCGGATTATGAAACAAAATTGTGTGACATGGTATAGGACGTGTCATAACGATTTGGCCCTATAATCTGGACTCTTGTGATTTTTTGAGTTAAGTGATGCGTTTCAATTGCTGGATGTATCGATTCTATACATAATGTATGTGAATTTTACTGACTTGCAGGTGGAATATAAGGCCAAGGTAAGTCATTTGCCCTGTGCGTGTTTAGGCAGCCTATAGTATAATGGTTTACTAATCGGGCCTTAGTGGGGTAGAACTCGCTAAGACGTAGTCTCATCCCAGTTTGGGGAAAACATTTCAGGACTCCGTTGAGGAGCTGAGGAGGAGGAGTCTGAGAAGGAGAACTCGAAGACGAACTTGAGGAAAAGGATTTTTGAAAAAAAAAAAGAAGATAATTCCGAGAGGGGTCTTGAGTACGACCCGGATGGATTGAGATTCCATCTTCTTTTGTGAGCTTCAATTGATGTGAATAGAGTTTAGAGTAAAAAGTTGTGAATTGCTCTGGTTTGTGTTTTGTATAAAAGTTTGGTTATAAGTTTCAATATGAGAAATATGGCCTTGCTTTTCTATCCCATTATTTTATTGTATGGGGATTTTAACTGCTTCCGCATGTGCTTAAAGAATGAAAGGGTCGCGGATACATAGTCCTGTGATATCGCATTATAAAATCGACCAAGAGTAGAAGGATGTGTGCATGCCCGAGGATCAGGGCGTGACACTATGGACCCAAAGAGCTCAGTAGACAAGTCGGAGTAGTTGGGTATAGAACTACTAATTTTGAGAATCAAGCCTTTTGTTAGACTTTGTAAGTATCGAGTAGTATTGTATCTAAAGTGATCTGATATGTATAAAAGGTGTGGTTTAATTTCCAAGAATTTGTAGTCCTGCTTTTCTATCCCATTATTTTATTGTCTGGGGATTGTTTATATGCTTCCGCACGCGTATTAAAATTGAAGGATCAGCGTTGCGTCCTGGGACGTCACTATTAAATCGATTAATGTGAGGGATGAGTACGTGCCCGGGGATTGGGGCGTGACATTAGCTCTAATTGATTGGTTGTTTACTTTAATTAATGTTTTTAATGATTTCTGAATTTAAATTATTAATTATTGAATTCTGGAATTTCACTATTCATGATGACTGTTCACGGGTTTCTATTCACGCACACTGTTCACAAGTTACTGTTCACGCAGTATTGTTTTTTTTTATTTTTTTATTTTTTGGTGACCCAGGGAACCCCCGCACGGCCGGCAGCCGGAGAGTAAACCCTGGGGAGGCACGCAGGAAACCACCACCCACGCACCCTGGGCAAGGCACCACACAGCGCTTCAGCCTCCTTGTTTCGCAGGGGCTTCGAACCTGGTTCTCCTCGATGAAGAACACAAGCTCTACCCTTTACGCTGCAACAGTGGGTGGTTCCATGCGGTATTGTTCATAGAGTACTATTGTTCACGCGCATTGTTCATCCAAGAGTGAAATATTGCCTTATTTCATGTATTTTGATTTTATGAGGTGAATTGAGTGTGTAATTGCATGGATATCCACATGAATCATGTGGAGTTCTAAAAAGGGAAAATATGTTTTGTCCGAGGGACGTTGAAAATGGACCGCTTTTAGGATAAAGTAATTTGCAAGCGTTGTGCATTAGCTAAATGCTCTCAGATAAAAAGGGAGTCTTAGTGGCATGCTTGCGTGATCAAGAAGTGGAATTCGTCACCCAACGGGAGTTTGGGGGCGATGGGTAGTGAGTAGTGGTGGTATGTTTGCGTGATCAAAAGTTGAACCGCCACCCAACGAGAGTTTGGAGGCGATACCCGACAGGAGTCAGAAGCCGGTCGTAGTAGATTCTAGATTAATATCCCTTCTTGGATACCGTCTAGGCGAGAGTGCTAGATGAAGCCGTGCCCGACGGGGTGGGACGAAGCACGATTTTTATCAGTGCCAACGGGAGTCTGATGATCGCTGACTAAAAAGTTAGTTATGTCTGGGAGATCATAAATAAGTGGAACACACATGAGTGTTGAGATGGTTGGGCCTTATTATGAGGTTAAATTGTGTGGCACGGTATGAGACGTGTCATAACGATTTTACCTTATAATCAAGACCTGTGTGATTGATTGATGCATGATAGGTGACGCACTAAAGCGCAAGAGCGTATGAAAATCACGGCATCATTAGTTTTGGTTGTGCATGAGTTGAGCACATTGTTTATGGCACGCACGCACGAATCGATAACGTGTAAGGTGTGGCAATTGTTAGGTGAGATCGCTTGTGATGCAACTCGTATGTGATTGATGATCTGCATCATCTAATGGCCATGTGCATTATGTGTATTGTGCTGAGATTCAACGTGCAGGGTATGGTATAGCGAGTAAGGTTGCATACAAACCGACTATGTGGTTAGTGGTCGACCTTGGTTGTTGTGATTTGTTGATTGTTGGTTGTTAGTCATGGAAAGTTTGTGGGGTGGTTCTGGAGAGATACCCCGAGTTGAGTTAGTGTTCTAATCGGGGGCTTAGGGGAGGACTCGCTAAGATTTTATCCCACTAGTTATTATATAACCACTTTCAGGTCCTTAGGATAGCACTTTCCTCAATGAGGTTCGATATCCCTAAGGACTTGGTTACTATCGTGACGCACCACCATTTCCCGGGTCGAGCGCATCTATATGAAAAGTATCTCTCCACCATCTAGGTGGATGAGGAGCCGGGGTAATGGATACCACATAGGTTCCTGGGGTGGTTCATCCTAGATGACGACTTGCTGATCGGTCCCCTGAGAGGTTTTGACGGGCCACCCAGTAGGGGCCCCGAGGACGTTGACTAGGATCCCATAAAGCTGGACCCTCTTGATGGTGCAATGGAGAATCCTAGCCCTGCTTCACTAGCGACAGAGCCATACGCCTCCAACTCTGACTCGACGGAGTCTAAGTCCGCTGGATCTGAGTGACTGTAGTGTCGAGCCCAAGGGTTCTTTTTTTTGTATAGTTGGGTTAGCCTAGCATAGTTTCTTTTTGGTCTGGCTTAGAGGATGGATCGGCCCTCTGTTGGCTTGTAGATCAAAAGCGATCCTCCGTAGGTTAATCCAATATAAAAATGTATATATATGAGTAGATGTTGTGTTTCTATTGTTCATCTCACTATCCTTATTTGATTGCTTGGTTTTATGTTTGATGGGGAGATGGTTCGTTTTCCGCTTGCGCAAAATGAAAGATTAAAAATGAAGGGTCGGCAACGAGTCTTGGGAACTTGCTTTCTATCGACCAAGGAAGGGGCTGTTGCATGCTCGGAATTCAGGGCATGACACAAAAGGCACACGAGACGTCATCAATCCTCCCATAGGAAAGTAAAAGAACTTGGGTAGGGAGTCGGTTCTTAACAATGAGCCATGGGTTGAATTGATACTACAGAGGGAGCGAGTTGCTCCAAACAAATGAGAACCAAGAAACTATGGTTCCCTTTGGCCAAATGGTTTCCCACGTAGAAGCTACTGAGATGGTACCTGAGGTGCTTTCTATCCAGCGGAAGCAATCCAGATTCCGAGAAAGGACAAGGAGGGGAAACTCCCACGACTCCAAAATGGCCATGAACCTCCTAGCCTTTAGCAGAGAACGGGTCTGCAACCAAAGCCATCCTAGGTAGACCTGACTAGTAGATGAAAGTGTCTGAGAACAACAGATTAAGGGGGCCTCTCGGATACTAGAGATCAAACCAAAGAGACACGAAGCAGCCATCCCTAATACTCCATTGAAAGGACTGGCAAAACTCTCTCCTAAGATGAAGTATCTTCTTCTAGGCCCAAGAACAAATAGTCAGCTTGTTAGCAACCCAGAAGTTTTCCCTCTTCAAGAAATTAGAATGAATCCACTTACACCACAAGAATTCATTGTCGGTAAAGAGGATCCATATATGTTTAAGCATGGATGCCGTGTTGCAATCCCGCAGCTTGCATATGCCAAGTCCCCCCTCTTCTTTCGGAAGGCATACATCATCCCAAGAGACTTTCCAACTCCTCTTCCAAGGTCTGGGCCTTTCCAAAGAAGCTGTCTTAGAGTTTGCTCGATGCAATCCAACACAGCTCTAGGTATCATAAAAACACTAGCCCAAAAAGCTTGTATAACGTGGAGAACGGACCTTAGAAGCCATAAGCATCTTGCAAAAGAAAGAAAGCGTTGAGCCCATGATTGCACCCTCGTAGTTATGCGATTGACAAGAGAAATACAGTCTGCCTTGCCAAGTCTAGCGGTGATAATCGGAACCCCCAAGTAACGAACCAGTAGCTTCCCTTCCTGGAAACCAAAGGTATGGAGTATTTGGGAGCAAATAAAATCCCTCCCTCCAGCAATAAAAACTTCACAGAATGTTGTGAGAGCTTGCATGCATATTTAGAGTTCGATTTTTTTGTTTATATTGGGTCTCGGTAAGGGTTCCAGAATCTTCGTGAGATTGTATAAATTAATCTAAAAATAATTCGACGTGGAGTTCTTCATGAAAATGGTACGAAAATGTCTTGGCTATCACCCTGTAAAATTTCGTAATTTTTGGAGGCCAAATGGATATTTTAATTGAATTTATTCGGAAACTGTGCATTTGGTTTAAATCCGAGAATCATAGGATGTTTTGGGAAAATTATGAATTTTATAAAAATTCAATTTGGCCATGAGTTTTGCAAGTAATTATCATCCTAGCCCACTCCGATGGCATGATATGCATGATGATATGCATGATGATGGTGATGATATGTGATGTGATATGATGATCACCCATGGCATGATATGCATGATGATATGCATGATGATGATGATGATGAAAAGGTTCCAAAGCTTTCCTTGAGGAGGGAAACCGAGGATCATCAAGTTTGCTAATTTAAGTAAATAAAAGTGTATGGCTTTTATTATAAATGTTTAGTAGGTGTGCATCAATTATGGAATGTAGGGAAGGGAATTGTTGGATATCTTCCGTTATGTAAATTGCGCAAGGGACCGTTAATAAAAGATGAAGACATCATCTACAAATAATAAGTGTGATAAGCACATTGCTTTACATCTCCAGAAGAATTTGAATCCTAGTTGCCTAGATTAAAGGAAAAGGATCCCAAAAAAAAATCTTCATAGCCAAAGTGAATAAGTAAGGAGATAATGGGTCTCCTTAGCAAAGTCCGCGACCACTCAAAAAGAAACCATATAGCTCCCCATTTAGAGAGATGGAAATTTTAGGTGTGCGAACACACTTTGGCGAGTATGTGTCAAGGTGGACGCCACTAAAAAGCTCTTGGGTGAGGAGGATGTTATCCCTGATCCGTCGGCCCTTAACAAAGGCATTTTGAGGTGGACTGACTAAAGCTTGAAGCACAACAGCCACACAATTAGCGAAGAGCTTGGTAATGCATTTATAAGTTGTATTACAGCAAGCAATAGGTCTATAGTTGAAGACCGTAGAAGCATTGGGAACTTTTGGAAACAAGACTAAAATGGTGTTGTTAATCTCCCGTAGTAACCTTCCAGAGATAAAGAAGTCCTTGACCGCTACAAGAATCAGCAGTCCTACCGTCTCCCAATTAAGCTTGAAGAATTCGGCATTAAAGCCATCCGGCCTAGGAGCCTTACCGCGAGCTAGAGAGAAGGTGATATCCCAGATCTCTAAATAAAAAACAGGACGAGATAAAGATCTAACATGTTCATCATTGAGGGTATGTTGAATCGCTGCCCGAATGTCCTGGACAACAAGCCGCCTTGGCAACTCACGCGGCACAATAAGGTCCTGGAAGTGGTCGACGAAATGCTACCGCACCAAGCCTGGATCAGTGATTGGATTACCCTCAACATCGAGGACCGAAAGGATTCTATTCCTTAAAGCCCTTTTGTTGACCGAATGGTAAAAGAATTTGGTGTTCCAATCTCCTTCTTTAAGCCACCTAATCCTAGATTTCTACCTAAAGAAGGATTCCTCATGAATCCTAAAATCCGAAAACGTTCACAGCCGGCTTTTTTCAAGCTCAATAAGCACAAGACTTGTCGGGTCCTACTGCAAGGCATCTTTGTGACCTGGAAAGCATTTCTTACCTCTGTTGTTCTGGCGGAGATATTAGAGAAAGATCCCTTGTTGAGTTGCTTGAGGCGGCCCTTGAGGATCTTTAGTTTGCAAACCAGTTTGCACATGGGAACTCCCTCACCCGGGTTCTCCCAAACCTGAGTAACAATTGCACTAAAGGCTGGATGCTTCATCAAAAGTTGAAGATCTTAAAAGGTTTTCTCTTATGAGAATGGGCCAAAACTCTAACGACCGTAGGGGTATGGTCAGAGATGCCCAAGGTAAGAAAGGAGGCTTCCGAAAAGGAGAAGTCTTGGCTCCACTTAAGATTAACAAAAACTCTATCAATCTTCCTTAACTTGTGGTTGGCACCAGAAGAAGAAGATTAAGTGAAGCGGTAGCCAACATACCTTAAATCTTCTAATTAATGCCTAGGCTAAACATTACCCAAACTCATCAAACGAAGGTAACCAAATATCCAAGCTACCTACCCGATCCGAAGGGTCTCTAATGGCATTAAAGTCACCTGCTACTAACCATGTTAAATTTTGCATGGTGGCACTAGCACTAATAAACTTTGCCCAAAGCGGCCGCCGAGAACTGAAGGTATGTTCAACGTATATAACTGAGATTCCACAAACCGAGCTAGAGTTCAGTTACTTGAGCCTCCCGTGAATTGCCTGAGCACTGGCTAAAGAAACTTCAAAATTTACCAACGAAGGATTCCATCCAACCCAAATTCTCCCTCTAGAGAAGTACTTGTAATTGTTAAACCAATTCCAACCTATCAGGAGACTTGAAGAAATGGTCGGGAAAAGCGACTCCGGAACTTTGGTTTCCAGGATTCCAACAAAACAGAGGTTATTTGTGAAGACGAAGTTCCGAACTTCAGCCTGTCTAAAGGGGTTCATCATACCCCTAATATTCCAAAAACCTATGTACATATAAACTAATAACTAAAAAAACAAGGCGGAGTGAGGGTTACGCCTTTTGCCCATCCTTTGCCGACTAGTCCCAAGTTTAGGGAGAGTAGCAGGGGCGGAGCAAGGGATGGGTTCTGTGCTTTGTCCTGCTTTGTCACATTTTTTTTTCCTTTTATAACACTTCTTTTTCTTTCTCTTTCTCTTTTTATTTTTCCTTTCCCTTCATTTTTTTGGATCCCACCAATACTTGACTTGGTCAAAAGAAGGCAATATTACAACTTCTTCTCTCTCGCAAAGCTGAAGCCATACATAAATAAGTCGTTTCACTGTTACAAAGGTTGGAAAGGGGCTTATTATTGTGTGGGCTACCGAATGAGATTCTACCATTTGGGCAAATCCGAATGAGTTCATGCTAGAGAGACTTCTAGATCTGGCGTATATCTCTAGGGACACAACCTTGAGCTCCTACAGCTCGATGGCAGGTCCGCTCATTAACGCATTTGGGCTTGTCCATCCGGGATTGCCACTGGCCACGAGAATGTCATTATTAAGGTTAGGTCCGCTCATTAACGCATTCAATTGGAGGCTCGAAAATGGTGTCGCACCAGAGAACAGGAACATGGAAGACAAGTTCAGGATAACAATGCAACAAGCTTAACGTGCAAAACCCATGGCTGTACCAATTTAACTTATGTGAAGGTGTTATGTCACAACACAACTGAGTATGCGCCCATTACATAAAAAAGTAGTGAGACCACTCATCTCGAATCATTTCCCGTATGTGATTGATTCTTTGCAAGAAATCATTCATTATTCATGGAATGTGCCTAGTTTTGGGGTTTAAGATAGAAACTTTGATAATGATTCGATCAAAAAATATTGTTGGTGCGTTTGTAATTGATTAGTTTTGAAATTGAGGAAGATTTGTTTATTGAGTGAAGATATTGGAGGGTGAAATGAACTTGCAGAAGATGACAAATTGGCCCTACATTTTTCTTTATCTTTTCCCTTATCTCCATTTGCCTTTTGTCCATCTATCACTAAATCTTGATTTGTGTACTTTCCATTCAACAGGTAAAACATTTTCCACTTTGAGGACATAGCATTGAAGTGGATCTATTCTGGTCGATGACACGATAAGGCTGCAGCTGTTTTTCGTCTCCTGGTAGTTTTAATTACCGACTTAAATTGGTTTATTTTGTTATTTCCAGACAAATGCTTGTATTACCACCGCATATTACTGCTTGTGTTGCTACCGTACGAACTTAAAATCTGTAGACAGTATAGTTGAATCATGTTCTAACTGAAACGGAAAGAAGACATTGAAGCAAGCATACTGAGTTGATCGTCAAGGATCATTAATAATCAGACAATGCTGTTCAACGCAACTATGGTTAACCGTTCCACTGAGTGATTTCCTTAAACTAATACAAATGCAACGAAACTGTTTCAGGGTGCTGGACGCAGGAGCCGGTTTCACCGGAGGAATAGAAAGACTGCGGTTCTCGATGGATTGCATTACGATCCCTCTCAATTCGATGTATCGTGAGGGCTTGTTGTGGTCTCGTAGCTTTCTCAAAATACATCCACCATCGTTCTAGTGCTGGTTTATATGTCATAACAAGTGGAACGATAAGTCGTTTTCTCGTGAAAGTGAAATTGGAAGTGGGATATCATATCAGCTTAAAAAATAGTATCTTGTGTGGAAAAAGCAATGTTTCCGTGGTTTGGGTCCTATTTACCAGCCAAAGCATGTGATCTTATCGTATGGAGCTAACTAGGAGTAAGCGATTCCAGATTCTTTATAGATTCTATTTGGAACCTAAAACCTACCATCAAGTACAAATTCTTCATTTTTTTTGGATCTAAAACTTACCCATCGGAACCTAAAGGTTCCAGGATCTAACAGGTTTTTTTTTTTTCATTTTTATTAAGCAAAACGAAAATAAATGCGATAATAAAAATGAAAAAGGATTTTATTATCGATTGTGTTAAAACAAGTGTCCATATGCTTAGACCCATCAAGTTAAACATCAAAGTCTTTAATGTCAAAGAAAGATTGTTGGACAACAATTTCGGAAGTTCAATACCAAATGCATGAGTAGAGGTTCCCCTCTTAGTGCATAAGGGAATAATTTACATATCGATGAACTCTCACTCAAAGTCAACACATTTGCTAATTATGATGACTTTAGACACATCCGCCTCCTTAGTGGGTTTTAGTCACTACTTCTCTCCAGGTTTTTGCAATGAAAGAAAAAGAGACAACTATAAGTTTGTACAATACCTGTGCATCATAATCAATTAAGATAGTGAGAACCGAGAACATGGCCCACAAGTCCGGCATATGCAATGTGTGCTCCATTACCGAATCGACCCTTAATGAAATAAGTATAAGCAGAGGGCGAAAACAATCAAATCTCAAGAGACCAATATAAATCGATGCAACTAAGGATTCACTATTTGACAGACACTAGCAATTTGAAAACCCATACAGTAAAAAACCAAATCCCAGTCCAATGATCTAGCAAGGGAAAAAAGAATCAAATGGTCTAGCAAGTGAGTTGTCTTTTTGACTCCCCTGCCTACGTGCAGGTCATTAACTACTAAAGACTAATTCCCATTGTTTAGTCAGAGATACTAGATCTGACAAATTAGAGAATCATTAAAATACACATAACAGAACTTGATATTGTGCATACTACCATGCAACAAAAGTTATAGCCTGAGGGAAAGACTTTGAATGTGAGAATAATGATTCTGTTCAGCAATTTACTAGGATCAGTTCAGCCAAGGGGGAAAAGGAAGCTAGGGGAAGGACTAGCAGATGGAGAGAAAGCCTACTGGAATTAATATGTCATAGCAGCACCTCAGAATCGAGATAGTCCAATGAATGTAACAACAACATAATTGCCATCAACTATGCCAGAGACCTGAAGCAAGCTTCACCTCACTAGTCACTATTATGCCAATCATTTTAGACTGGCAGAACAACAACCCAAGTGCCAAAACTTGGCACGGAATGACACTTAAGTGTCATAACTTTGGAAACTACCAGCGTTTAATTCCATTAATTTTATATAAAATTAATATCCTAAATCAAAGTGACTATCAACTTTTGTCAAATTAGATTATCACTAAGTTGGGAGTTACTTACCAATGACTTTTTTTTTTTTTCAGTTTACCAACTTCTCCATTAAAATACTGATTTTTATTTGCCTCAATTAGCAACTCCTTATATTTAACTCTTTTTTAAAAGTCACCAATCTTAATTAGCCAACTTTTCTTCCATTAAGTTGTCGCATAGTGTTGGGTTGTCAATACTCATTTGAGTTACTCGTCGTTGTTATTTTTTATGTCTAATTTTTCAATTTTTCTTATCATCTGTGAAGTTTTATTTGCATTTCTTAAAACTACTTAAGTTTACTAATTTTTTATTAACTCAGTTAAATAAGAGCCGCATAAAAGAGAGAGAGAGAGAGAGAGAGAGAGAGAGAGAGAAATAAAGGAGGCGCAGCCCACTTCAGCTCAAATAAAGCTTTAGGAAGACTCCTTATTCTTCTTCATGCACCGTTAGTGAACTTGAGAAGAGCTTGAGAAGAGAGACGCAGAAAAAAGAAAGAGAACTGCACCTAGAAAGAAGAGAAAAATTGCAATGGCTCGTTGGAAAACGTCAATTGACGCGCGACTATGCTTTTTACATGCAGTTTGTAAGAGTTTCTCGCTGTTTTTATCTCTTACAAGTTGGACGCCAGTGATGCTATGGCCGAGGTCGAGCTGTCCAATAGTAATAATTAGGTCCCTCGCACTCCTAGCAACTTGTAGGATTCAACAGATTGCGATTTGGACTTCCCGTTTCCGGGAGAAACCAATTTTTCAAAATCCTTGGTACGTGCTGAACAGTAACTTGATCAGCAGCATTCGGTGCCTAATTTTGTCACATGCCGGCTAGATTTTGGACCAGCCAAGTTTAGGGCATTAAGTACATCGAAAGAACTTTCTGTTTGACAGTAAGCACACTTCAATTGGAGTTCTGTAGAGAAAGATATGACGTGAGAAAGTTTGTCGCGTGAGTGGTTGTTCTTCACGTTGGCGGTTATTCGGGATAGTTGGCATTTTTTTAGGCCTCTTGTTGACTCAAAAATAGTGTCAACTAGTTGATTTTTAGTTAAGACAGTTGTTTACTTAAGTTTTGATGTTACTTCTTGCTTTATTGATAGGATTTTGAGTTCATCAGATTGAATAAGTTACATTATTTGGGTTGAGCATTCCAAGTGAGTAACTTTCTAATGCAGGACCATCCGACTTAGCTCCATCAACTAACTCAACACAATCAATGCTCATTCAAGCCAAGAGATAGAATTTAGACTTAACATACTAGAATGGGTCAAGAATGAAGTTTCCAATTAAAGAGGTACCGATCCATTCCCTAACAAAGTTACCAAGAAGACGGTTATTGATGGGGATATTGATTAAAGAGTTACTGAGGATTACAAAGTTACCAACGATTAATGAGTTACCGATTCTCAGTTCACTATATTAGTCACTGAAATTGAAGTTATTCAACAATATATCGATAGGAGGCTATTACAAGCTATATCTGCAAGTATTTGACAAACTTTTAATGTAGATATATTATGCTCAAGAATGATTGACAATTTTTTAAGATAAGGTACAAGGTTGAAGAGTTAAGAATATAAGTTCCCATGTGACTAAATACATCTCTAATTTTCTAGGAGTTTTTATTGTTATGTAAGTTACAAGAGTCAAAGCTCTAAGTTCCTAGGTTTTTAATTTCTTTCTAATTCCCATGTCTTTAAATGTTTCAGTAGTTCCCTTGGTGTCATCTCTTATATGAATAGAGGAAACCTCACTATTGTAACACAAATGATTTTGAAGAATAAAAATAATATGAGATTTTTCTCTGTGTGAGCAAATATCTTTGGAGAGTAGATAATTCTTATTTCGATATTTTTATCCTTGGAGAGTGAATTACTCATTGATGGTGAGTCAAGTAGCACTTTATGCTAGACTAATGGTTTTCCCTTTAGGCATTGGTAGTGAACTTCTCTTATCCGAAATCCTTAGTGGTGAACTTCATTTATCACAATCTTCTTCCTTGGTTGGTGAAACGTTCTTTATACTTTGGTGGTGATTGTACTCCATCCATACTTATATTTACCCATCGAGAACCATTCCTATGCACCCCCATTCCCATACATTTAAGCCGAAAATTCCCCATTCCCGGAATCACTCATCCACGCACGCATTACTTTCCTCGCGGGTTTGGGCCCATAACACGAAGTAGATTTTATTACATAAAGCCCCCTTTTAGTTGTAAGCTCTCATAGCCAATTTTAAAAAATAACCCCATTTTTACTACACTAACACCGACCCCCAACTAAACCTATTTTTTATTTCAATCAAAATAAGCCCCCTTTCTATTAGCTACCTTTCTTTTTTTTCATTGCTACCTTCTATTTTATTTTTTCTTCCCTTACAACCCAATGTGACCGATAGAAACTGAACTTTCTTTCCATTTTTTTTCTAGGATAGCGCTATTTTCACCCCCATAAATGACTTTATCTGTCCATATTTACACTAAAAAGACAAAACTACCATAATCTTTCAATTGCAGTTTAAAGTGATAGCCTGACTCCTTTTTCTATTTATGATAGTCACCATAATTAACCATTTCACATTTTTTTTAGCATATTAAAGAAAAGTGCATTCTCAAATATTTCTATAACATTTTACATACACCAGGTAAAATTGTCTTGCTAGTAGTAAGGACCAAAAAACATTTTTGAACATGGCATAAAACTGAAAAGTCTTTGTTATCATTGACCTTGTAAGAATTTGTCTATTTTTTGTTCCTCTTATCTCTAAATCTCTTTTTTTTTTGTAAAATTTTTTATTAATTACATTAATCTATTATATATATCCGGCCTATTTATTTGCTATATTAAAGAATTTATCTTTTTTCCTCATTATACTAGTGAGATACTTTTATACATAAAATGTAAGATGTTAAAGGAATATAAAGGAATACACTAAAAATATTATGCACAATGAGGTATCTTAATATTATTATTTTTTTGTAAACAGTATATAGAATATATTGATATTTAGCAATCTAAAATAATGATATTTCACTAGCATTTCCCCAAAAAAAAAATGTTCTTAATTAATGCAATGTTTTGATTTAATTAAATTTCATCAACATAACAAATGATCCATAATATAATCAACAACATGGAAAAGAACTAGATTTTTGGAAATTTCTCTTTTCGACAAAATAAATTTTTATGAAAGTAATTCTAACAATAATATAATATATATTTATATATTTATATATATATATATATATATATATATATATATATATATATATATATATAATGCCCTTGATATACATGGAGAATCTACAATAAACAAAAACTAAACATATAATTCTTAATTATGATAAATAGATCCTGCATAAATATAGAAAAACTACAAAAAAAAAAAGTAAATAATCTAAATTGCAATTGAATAATAGAGGGCAATTTTATCATTTTGATGATAATCGGGTGGATGTAGTCATTTAAGAGTGGAAATAGGGGTGAGCAGCGGTCTAGGGTCGACCCTGGACCGACCCTGGACCGGCCCTAACCCTGCTGGTCCTAGTCCGGTCCCCAAGGGGACCGGGTCGATCCTTGGTCTGGAATTCAGGGACCAACATTTATACGGAGTTGGTCCTCGGTCCTAAGAGTTTTGGGTCGGTCCAACCCGACCAACCAATACGTATATTATATTATATTGTATTATATTATATTATTTATAATTCTTTTATATATTCAAACCTAAGTAAAATGTTTTTTATATTATATTATATTGAGATGTTCTATTAATAGTAATAATAGTAATTTCAATTTAAAACTTTTGTTGAGTATTAATTATATGTAGTTTGTTTTGTTTTTAGGTGTTTAGAAGTTCAAGTGAATTAACAAAATGTGAAGTTATATATTCATGGTTTATATTAATTATTTTGACTTCTTATGGTTTAATTGTACTAATGAATTTCAGTTGCACTTTGCTTTTCAATTTGTGTCAAATGATAGAAGTTTTTTGAAGAGTAGAGTAGTACTGCAGTGGATACAGTGATTTGCTAGTCAAGTGGTGTGAAGCTCATTTTTTGGTTAAGTGAACTCTACGTGATTATGAATATTAAAGATAGATGATTACAAGAACTTTCCATCTTGTCCCATATCTCGATGAGCGGTTAGTAGGTACGAAATTTTTATTATTGTCTCATCTTAGATTTGCTAAATATGTATTGGTATTTATAGTTTAATTGCACAATGCCGTATTGTCGATGGATGTGTAATTTGAATTTGTAGGTTTGCTTTTTTAGGAAGTATAAAAAATAAGACGAAAAAAATTATCGATTGGTCTCGGGTTGACCCTGGAACCAGACCGAACCCATTGGGTTGGTCCGGTCCTTGGTCCCAGACTCAATAGGGTTGGTCCTCGGTCCTAAAAATTGAGGACCGACACTGTATGGGTTGGTCCTAGGGTTAGGGGGTGGCCCGGACCAACCCGGACCATGCTCACCCCTAGGAAATACTGCCACCATTTTTTATTACTTTTTGTTTCCTTTGATTTATCGTTTTCCGACCCTTCATCTCTATCCCTTTTTCGAATAAAAGAAAAATCTCCATCCCTTTTACTGGGTCTTTTGCCATGTCCAAACACTTACTGAGCTCAACCACATTTTTTCTTCTTTTATTTTTATTTTTCTCTTTTTCGATCACTCATCTTTTTTTATTCGTTCTTTCAATTTCCTATACTCCTGTCATTCTTCCTTATGCTCTTTCTCGCTAGACATATCCGTGTACGAAACATCTCTCCGCAACGAGATACTGAACAACCATGCTTAACAACATAATCACACTCACCTCAGATTTACTCATAACTTTCCAAAAATGTTCCAGAAAACAAAAATCTCGAACAAATCAGTATGGAAAAAAAAAAATTCTTATCAGAAGAAAATTCACCGCAACCCACAGCACGCTCGTCGTTCTATGACTCCCATTGACACTTGTTCATTCAATTGTAATAAGTACGTGGTAAATTGATCTTTTGTTGGTGCTATGTCGGGATTATTTGCTCTTAATTGATATAATTGTCTTCTTAACATGAATTATACGAAGTGTTGACTAAGTAACGTCTCAAGCACGAATTTTCATGTGGTGCATATCTCAAATATTCACAGTTGCTACTCATATTATTTTTCCTAACTTTTCATGCTTTTAATAATAAGGAATGCGCTTGGTGCCAACACAAATTCAATGACATTCAACAAAAACAAATTAGCATAACCATTTATTATCTAGATAAGGATATCAATCATTTTTTAAAAGTTATTGATCAATTATTTTATAAGAGTTATCGATCACCTGAATATTACATTTCTTAAGGAATTTCTCTTGGGGCCAAACAATCATATTGTCTTACTTCTGTTGGTAATTATTTCATGAAATTCATTCAATTAATTTATATTAAATTAGATTAATGCTACAAAAACCACAAATTGATACACTTGAGCCAAACAGAGGATAAAACTCTAAACTAGTATACCCATTAATTGCCGCGTGTCATTTAATTCAACAATTTAACAGTAAAAATTTAACAAAAACTAATTAATGGTAAACTTATCATAGATTTACCAATTGGAATTTTTTGTAGTCAAAAAAATAGTTTGTGCTAATTTTTTTTTAAGTGTTCTTCATGATATGAACCTTTAGAAAAACCTAGAATCGAGCACTCGCATGCTGTCCCCGACCGCCATCATCTTCCTCTCTGTCTGTGCCCTGACAATGGGGTGTTCCGCCAACCATGTTCGACCGCACACGGAACCAAATCTGGCTCGGTCGTCCCTGGCTGGGAAGACGACGAAAAAACAAAGAAAGCACAGACGAAGAAGAAGAGAGGAGGAGGAGGTGGTGGAAGAGAGATGAAGCGATTATTGAGAGAAAGAAAGAGAGAGAAGGAAGCCAACTAAGGGCTCTCGAATGGGCTTTCTTTATCAATTCTAGTAACCTCTGGTGGTAACTTGTGGATTGAAGGTTCGTGGACTGAAACTCTGATGGCCGAGGCAATAGCCCAATGGGACCGTGTGTCATTTGCTGATTAAGTATGGGCTCTTTTCTTGCAACTGTTTCGTCGCACCATTGGTCACTTTCTTGTGGTGATTTAATGAAGGCTTATCGGTCTCTGACAAACAAAAAGAAAATTGCGAACGAGCATGTAAAAACTCATTGCGCCCCTCAGTTAGCTGGTGGGATTTCAGAGTGTTAAGAGTAAGGGTTTGGCTGTTGTCTCATAGTATCATGGTTGGAGGTGCTTTATATGTTGTCAACACCTGTATGACATGAATTAATTTGTAGCCTTGTAACAAAAATAAAAATAATGATTAATACCACGAAAAACTCTAATTTAGTACATCTATAAAAAATTTAACCAAAATTAATTTTTTCTTACCACCAAAAATCCTAATTTGGTACACATATAATAAATTTATCACAAATCAATATTTTAAGCACCAAAAACCTCACAAACTGATATATTTATGACAAATTTATTCTCTATTAATTTCTTTCAAATTTAGTTAATATCACAAAAAACTACAAACAACAGAGGGTAAAACCTCAAACTAATATACCTATCAACTATCATATATTATCTAACTTAACAATTTGATGATATAAAATCTAACAGAAACTATCAGGGGATAAATTTGTCATAGATGTACCTGCTTGGGATTTTTCATTGTGTTAATCCAGAAAAAAAAAAAAAAAAACCAGTAGCTTGACTATGGATGATGCTTCATTTAGTGGCTTTATTATGGTTAGATAGAGTCACTGCCGAATTATATAGAATTTAAGTACTCCATCTAGCCAAAAAACATACATTTGTCTACCGGTATCAATGTTAAATTGTATCAATGATATGGTTGGAATGTTTATCTTTTCTTATTTTGTGGTAGGTGGAATAAAAATAACAATGCCATTCTTTCTGTCCAGATCTTTCAAACATGAATTCAAAACTAGTTTAAGCCAACATTATAGAAGTTGTGTTTTAGAGGCGGGGGCGTGTCTATATTGAGTCACTAACCTCACGGAAGATAATAAGTTACGTCAAACATGAAATCACTTGTGCTATTCACGTCTTGTCGATTGCCATTGGATTAATTTTTTATTCCCAACTCCTAAGTCGGGGCCTTCCCTTTCTTACCCGTCTAATCAGAAAGATATTGATATGATTATACTGGCAGAGAATTTATGGTTGAAAACGATATAACAAACCGCCGCCCCACACCTTATAACACGTATGATAACTATTTTTTTTTTATGTTCTCAAAAACATATTTGAAACATAAATCTATTTGATAATACAATTTTATATTTCTATTTTTGAAACAAATTTTTACTCAATAAATAGGTTTATAATAAAAATCAAAAGTAAAATTCTTTTTGTTTTCTATTTTTGGAATAAAAGTGAGAAATAAAGATTCCTCTCATCACTCACTCTCGTCATCGTCCGCTGCTTACCTACCATCGGTAGCCACCCACCCATTGGCCACCTCCGTCCACCACTTAAGAAAGAGAAATTTGTGTCATTATCACACACCCATTTTTACTCAAAAACTTGTCTAGAGAATAGAAATAAAATAAAATAAAATAAAATAATCTTAAATAGAATTGTTATTATTCGCACCCTTAGTTTCTAGCCACTCCTTTTTCAAAGAACTACTTGGACTTTGAAGTGTATGTTTGTTTCATGAAAACGTAATTTTTTTCAAAAAATATTTTTCGTAAAATCATTTTCTTGGGAAATCATTATTTTTCCTTTGTTTCATGATATGTGATTGAAAAATTTTCTAGTTTGAAAATGATTTCGATAACATGACATTATCTTAAGAAAAAAATAAATTTGTATTTCTTTTCTTTTCTTTTCTTTCTTTTCTTTTCCTTCTTCCTCTCTCCCGCCAGTCACTGAGCCTTAGCGACGGCGGAGGAGGGCCAACCTAATTGGCCTTGAGTAAGGTCAAGCTAGTTAGAATCGGGTGAGCTCAACCTCATTGAGGCAAGGCAAGCGAGGCTCAAGCTCACCAAAGGCTAGCGACCTCAAGCCTTACTAGGGACCTTGGCCTCACCTGAGGCTAGCCCGCATTGGCCTATGCTTGTGGCCAGTCGAGGCCAGTGACCAGTGAAGGGAGGAATAAAGAAAATAATAAAATAATAAAATATTAACAAATTAAGATGAGCAATTTTGAAAAATATTTTCACTTTCTTAGATTAGGGAATGCACTTTCTTGATTTTATACATGAATATTTTATTTGACCGGAAAGTATTTTTAGTTGACTAATCATTTTCAAGGAATTACATGGGTGAAAAATGGATTTCTAGAAAACACTTTCCCTCGAACAAGTACAATAAAAGTTTTATTTGTATGTCCCATTGAATTGAAGCTCGAACTGAACATACCGGTGGTCACAGCGGATCTCTGGCAAACTCTTCTTGTTAAAGCACCATGCCATGGAGCATGAACTTGAAGTCAATGGTCGACAATTATGCCACGCGAAACAACACGAGCTTAAAGTTAATGGCTGCGTTCAGCTGATTTATCTGGCTACTCAGTGCTACTCGAGGTTAATCCAACGCAGCTGTACTAAACACGGTCTTATTTGACTACTTGAAGTTAATGGTCGACAATTATGACATGCGATGCAACACTAGTTTAAAGTTAATGGTCACGTTCAGCTGTCCAATCCTGTTTCGCCCAATACCATCCAAAATCGACAATCATATGAGGAAAAAAATAAAATTTATAGATCTAAGAATCTCCATTCTTTTGACTTTAGAATCAAGCCATTCTTATCTGAATCGACAAAGTTATGTTCATTTTCCTGAGCTAACACAAAACTGAAATTTTTACTCGATTTTATGACTAAGTTTCCATGTGTATAAGTCACTATTCCGATCCTATTGGTTGAATAGTCGACCTTGGACTACATCACAATCGCTCTCGATTTTTCATATCATGAGGCCTTGTTGTGGAGCGATAAGTCGTTTCCGTGTGGAAGTGAAATTGAAATTTGATATCATATTAGCTTAAAAAATATTATCTTGTTCGGAAAAAGAAATGTTTCAATGGCTTAAGTCATACCTACCAGCCAAAGCATTTTCCTATTACATGGAGCCAATGATCCAGGGGCCTCGGCATCGCACTACAACCGCTATCTACTCGTCGTAAAATTTATCACTTTTATACTAGAGTACACGAAATTTTCTCTAAAATATCTTTATCTGCCCATTTGAAGTTGTTTTGGTAATAGAATACTCTCTATTTGCAAGACTAATATGCCAATTGAGGTGTTTCTTTTTCTTCTTTTTTTTGGCTATTTCATCGGTCCTTCAGTCAAACACGTGCCGTGAAAAAGCTAGTCTACTTTAGTTAGTATGGCAAAAGCCGCAAATCTAGGCCTAAAATTGACAGAATTGTGAGAGCCTGAGTGAAACAGTTGCTAAGTACTCTGAGAAAAAGAGACAAATGCAATAAAAAGGAATAAAAATTAGACCGACCTTCAGGCTATGTATAGGAAGTGATCGCACGCCTTGTGGCTGTAAATTCACAAAGAGAGATGGATTACTTGGTTTTGATCCTGTGTTTGCACCTCCTCTGGGGCTTGTACCAAGCTCTCTCTTACGTCGCCAGGGGTGACCAAAGAGCTCGGCCCTCCAACCTGCCCCCAGGTCCACGGCCTCTTCCAATCATTGGCAACCTCCTCCAGCTCGGAGACCTTCCCCACAAGTCCCTCGCCAACCTCGCTCAAGCTTACGGCCCCATCATCAAACTGGAACTCGGCTTTGTGACCACGGTGGTGATCTCTTCACCCGCGCTCGCCAAAGAAATCCTCCAAACCCACGATGCGGTCTTCTCGAATCGCATGGTTCCTGATTCCGTCATGGCCCATGACCATGACAAACTAAGCCTGGCCTGGGTACCCGTATCTCCTTTCTTCCGATACCTGAGAAAAATATACAACTCGCATATTTTCTCCAGCAAGAAACTCGATTTGAACCAACACGTGCGCAGCAAGAAAGTGCAAGAGCTGGTCAGCTTTGTTAGGAAATACGCGTGCGCTGGCGAGGCGGTGAATATCAGCGAGGCAGCTTTTAGGACCAACCTTAACGTGCTATCGAGCACGATTTTCTCTATGGACACGATGGAACCTTTGACTCCAGCCAGAGAGCTGAAGGAAGTGGTGTGGCAAATGATGGTTGAGGTTGGAAAGCCTAACCTGGCGGATTACTTTCCTGTGCTCAAGAAGATCGGCCCTCGTGGTCCGAAGCATCGCCTCGAAGCACATTTCAAGAAGATGTTCAACATCTTTGACGACCTGATCCGGAGAAGGTTGCAGCTGAGGATGGAGACCGGCTCGATTAAGCATAACGATGTTTTGGATAATCTTCTTGATTTAGTGGAAGATGAAAATGAGACCCTGGACATGTCCTTAGTCAAGCATCTACTACTGGTACTGTGTCCTTTTCTCATGCCTCCTTGTTTGTGATGATTAACAACTAATTTCTAGGTACAAAATCTTTGATTTGCGACATCGGTCGTGCAGGACATATTCGTTGCCGGTAGCGAAACCACTGCGAGTACTCTGGAGTGGGCGATGACAGAACTACTTCGCAACCCAGAAAAGCTATCAACAGCCCAGGCCGAGCTCCATCAAGTCATTGGCAAAGGCAAGCAGATTGAAGAGGCCGATATCTCTCGCTTACCCTACTTACAAGCTATCGTGAAGGAGAATTTCCGACTTCACCCGTCAGCTCCTCTCCTTGTTCCTCGGAAATCCGGAGAAGATTTCATTGCAGGCGGTTTCACAATTCCAAAGGGTGCACAAATCCTCGTCAATGTATGGGCGATCGGTCGAGATCCTAGCGTCTGGGATGATCCAGAAAAGTTCATGCCCGAAAGGTTTCTTGGATCCAATATCGATGCCAGGGGACAAAACTTCGAGCTCCTGCCTTTTGGTGGCGGCAGGCGGATTTGCCCGGGATTGCCATTGGCCATGAGAATGTTGCCTTTGACGCTCGGTTCACTCATCAATATTTTCAATTGGAGGCTCGAAGATGGTGTTACCCCTGAGAACATGAACATGGAAGACAAGTTCGGAATAGCCATCCAAAAGGCTGAATCTCTAAAAGCTGTGGCCATTCCTATCTGAAAGAAGAAAAAGAAATGCATGTTGGGGTTACATTCTACGTAATTATGATATATTACGTTCGTCATGGTCTATTCATAGAAAAAAGAGTATAAAATATTTTTGGTAAAATGGATAAATTCTCTTGAATTTAGATCCGGTAAAACTATGATATTAGTGAATATAATTTCCAGTTTCCATGGTGATAAAAAAAAAATAATGGTGTGTGATGATGGTGAATTTAATAGAACTTTGTGGCAGGTGGCAAGCTGTTTCTTGACCATTGTTTTTTACTTTAATCATTTATCGTTTAAATTTATTTGGTTTAACATCGTATTCAAGACAAAGGTTGTCCACTAGGAGAAAAACGTTATCGGATTCTTTTTGGTCAATAACTTTATCAAATTAGCAGAATCAAATATCTTTTTCTCCTCATCTCTAGAAGCTTCAATTACTTTATACCCTCCAAATTCAACATCCGGTCTTTTGTGATTGTAAAATTCTTTTATACCCTGCCCAAAAATATAAATGAAAAATTCTGGATGTATCGATTCCTATAACTTGTTTGTAACTCACCAATACTTTTACAAACTTACCAACTTTTTCTTATAGTATATAGATTAGAAATGTTTGTACTATTTTACAAACTTGTATCTATATAACTACCGATGTTTAAATTTATTAATTTTTATATAAATTTACTTACACAAATTAAAGTGATTATCAACTTTTGTCAAATTAGATTATCACTAAGTTAATTGGGAGTCACTTACCAATGTCTGTTTTTTGAGTTTACCGACTTCTCTATTAAGCTACTAATATTTATTTGCCTCGATTAACAACCCTTTATATTTATTTTAAAAGTCATCAATCTAAATTAGCCAACTTTTCTTCCATTAGGTTGTGGGATGGTATAGGATTGTCAATTCTCATTTGAGTTACTCACTGATGTTTTTCTTTTCTTTTTTTAATTTTCAATTTCTCTTGTCGTCTGCAAAGATTTATTTGCATTTCTTAAAAACTACTTAGGTCTAAACTTTTTCGAGAAACTATCTGTTAAATAAGAGCCCAAATAAATGAGAAATTGAGAAATAAAAGAGGCCCAGCCGACTTCTGCCCAAATAAACCTTTAAGAAGACTACTTAATTCTTCTTCAAGCACCACTCGATAACTTGAGAGAGAAAAAGGCGGCCGGTTGTTGTTGGGAGGGGGGAGTTGTGCTTGGTTATCTTGCAAAAAAACGAGTGATCGAATAATAAAATAGATAAAATAAAAAATAAATTGGACGTAAGATTTATATAATTTAATCATAATAACTTACGTTCACGGAAATAGTATCATTAAATTTCACTATAAACCAAACAAGACAATAGAAATCGTACGCTAGAGTTACTTAAACACCCTTAAGCTCCAATTACACTCAATAATATTCTCACAAAATGATATTTCAATCTCACAAAAAAAATTCATAAATCTTGCCACAAGATTTCAAAGCTACAAATACTAACTTGATGAATGTAATTCACAAGTTTCATCTACGTGTCTTCATCCACCAAGCCCTCGTACACAAACGGCGCTTCAAGTCTTCTTTCTTTCTCTGGACATAAAGTCCAGCACGGAGACCGCACTGTTTTCGATCAACAACGGCGTGCTCCTGCGGCAAGAAGACAAATATATAATATAATATGCATGACGCGTACTGCAGCAAACTTCAACTCAGAATAGAAAATTTGGACACTTCAGTCGACGAGTCCAACTTGTGGACTTTACAATTTTGTCCCTTGGCCGACTCAAGCAAGGAATTTCCTTGTTTGTGCCCAGTCAGTAAGCCCACACTTCTTTGAAAATCAATTTCCATGGTCAAAGTCCAACAAACTCTTTTGGACTTAAACATGGAAATAACAGGCCAATTCCAAATCTTGAAAAGCAAACCAATCGTGTCCTACTTTGCTTGATTTCATAGTTCATAAATTATTTATCTATTTCAAATGATTTCATTTAACAGGCTCAAAATCAAGATATATTTTAACAAATTAGAAAATATCAATTAATGCCAGAATATGCCTTGGGGTTCGGCGAGAGTTTCTCACTATCTTTATCTCTTACAAGTTGAACTTTCGTTCTAGGGGTCAAAATTGTCGCCCTTGTTGTATTGGCTTCACCAGTGACGCTCTAGTCGAGTTTAAGCTGTCCAATAGAAAGATAATTAGATCCCTCACGTCCCTATGAACTTGTAGGATATACTGGATTGCGATTTAGACTTCCCATTTGAGGGAAATCGATTTTTCAAAATCCTTGGCACATGCTGGACGGTAACTTGACCACCAATATTCGGTGCTCAATTTTGTCGGTTGCCAGCTAGATTTTGAGCCAACCAAATTTAGAGCTTTTATGTACTTTGAAAGGGCTTTCTTTTGACAACAAACACACTTGGATTTGAATCCGGTAGAGAGATATAGCATGAAAAAGTTTATCGTGCAAATGGCTACTTGTCAAGTGAGTGGTTGTTTATTGCTTTAGTGTTTATTCGCCACAGCTGGCTGTCTTGAGGCCTTTTGTCAACCCATAATGAGCATTTTGACTCTGAAAATAGTGCCTCATAGTCCAATCTTAGTTAAGACAATTATTTACTTAACTTTTGATATCTCTTCATGCTTTATTGATAGGATTTTAAGTTCGTCAAATCGAGTAAGTTTCATAGTTTGAGTTGAGCATTCCAAGTGGATAGCTTTCTTTGCAAATTTGGGCCCTAAGACGAGTTGGGTTTCATTACACAAAGCCCAATCTTAGTTGTTAGCTCTCATAGCTTGTTTTCAAAAATAACCCCACTAAACCCATTTTCACTACCCTAACACCGATCCCCCAACTAAACCTATTCTCCATTTCAATCAAAATAAGCCCATCTTCTACTGACTACTTTTTTTCTGTCATTACTATTTTCTTGTTCTTCCCTTAAAATCCATTGTGACATGTCGAAATTGACTTTTCTTTCTTATTTTTTTCATTACTTTTCTTTCCCTTTGATTTATCCTTTTTTGGTCATTCATCTCTATCCCTGTACTTATTCTTCACATTCTAATAGGGGTAAGTATCAACTATCAACCATAGACCAATCCCAAACCAGCCCAATCCAGCCAGTCTTGATCTGATTGCCAAAGGGACTGGGTTAGTCCTTGATTTTGAGACTCCTAGACCTTGCGTTGTACGGATTGATTCTTCGTCCCAAGAATTTAGTGTTAGCTCAATCCGAACCACCCCTGTACACAATATATATTATATATTTATATTATATGCTTTTATCTACTCTAAATTCTAGTGCCTCACCCTCTATTATCTTTGCAGTTCACTTTGTTGTGTAAATTAAAAGGTAGAAAGAAAATCAACCCTATTTCAACCCAAAAAAGAAAAAAAAAAAAAAAATAGAACCTCTTCACTTACCTTAACCTCGCTCACCTCTCTTCAATTGCCTAGCTTGCCTCAAGTGTTCGTTTTTATGGTTTGTTTTTTAGCAAGTGTAAAATTATGTTGCCTTATATTATATTAATGTTTGATATATATTGGTGTTCATAGTTTGGTTGCTTAATGTCACATTGTTGATGAATATATGATTTCAAATGATATGATTGTCCTTCTAAGGAATACAAAAAATGAAAAAAAAAAAAAAATGGGATCAACATTGTATGGGTTAATCTCTGGATTAAATGCTAGACCATGTTTACCCCTACATCCTAACTTTTGCTACACGACCATATTTTTTCTTCTTTTATTTTTATTTTTCTTTTTTTTAATCACTCATCTTTTCTTATCCGTTCTTTCAATTTCTTGTACTCCCTGTCAGTCTTCCCTCTGCTCTTTCTCACTGAACATCTCCGAGTACCAACATCTACTCTCGACAAGATACTGAACAACTATTCTTACAATATAATCACACTCATCTCAGATTTACTTATAGGTTTGCAAGCTATTCTTCGAGGAAAACGAGAAGGATCCAGAGATTCTCATGGAAAGAACCCACGTGGAGAATCGAAGAACCCACCTTGAAATTCATAGGAAAAAAAAACACTTGACTTGTTTATTTAATTGTAATAAGTACGTGGTAAATTGATCTTTCGTTGGTGCTATGTCGTGATTATTTGCTCTTAACCAATATAATTGTCTTATAAAACATGAATATTATGAAGTTATCTTCTCAAGCATGAATTTTAATGTAGTGACATATCTCAAGTACTAAGAGTTACTACTTATATTGTTTTTCTTAAGTTTTCATGCTTTTAATTATAATGAATGCGCACGGTGCTAACACAAATTCAATGACATTCAACAAAAACGAATAGGATTAGCTAACCATTTATTATCTAGATAAGGATATAAATAATTATTAAAAGATTATTGTTCATTTAATTTGGGTTACAAGAATTATTGATCACCTAAACATTATATTTCTTAAGTTTTCATGCTTTTAATTATAATGAATGGGCATGGTGTTAACACAAATTCGATGGCATTCAACAAAAATGAATCAGCATAACCATTTATTATCTAGATAAGGATATTAATAATTATTAAAATATTATTGTTCATTTAATTTGGGTTACAAGAATTACTGATCACCTAAACATTATATTTCTTAAGGAATTTCTCTTGGAGCTAAAAAGTAATTATTGTTTACCTGTTGTTGGTAAATGTTCTCTCTCTCTCTCTCTCTCTCTCTCATATAGATAAATAAAATGGTAATAAACTCATTTCCTAACCCATATATAGGTGTTAAATGGATTAATTATATTAAATAAATAAGTCATAAATGGGTTTAAACATAATATTAGGGTTAAATAGGTTATAAATAGGTCATAAATTGGTTTATAACTTACTGCAACCATCATATTATGTTTAAACCCATTTATGACTTATGGTTAAAACTTTAGACCTTCCCAAACAACCCTCACTCCATTTTTTCATGTTATTAGGTATCTCCGTAATGCTTGGGAATGCCCCTATGCTCTCTATACGTCATCTTATAAATAGTACTTACATTTCATACCCAAAAAAAGAAAACTTACTTAAACCCAACAAATTTCTATAACACTCTTTTCAGTATCTCTCACCTACACTCGATCTCGCACTCACTCAATCCATACTATCACTTTAGTTTGGCTATGGGTTTTCATAAATTAAGTTAAATGTGAAAATATTTTAGAAATATGGGTCGGGTCATGTATGGGCTAGGTTGGGTCATGTATGGGTTGAGTATGGTGTATGGGTCACTAGATTTGTGTTGCATAGAAATAAGTCAAAATAAGTTAAATGGGTCTATTTGGATTAGGTCATAATGACCCGACCCGACCCACTCATTTAACAAATCCATGTGATTTTAATTTGACATATCTCGTTTTCAAAGGTGACAAAGTTTACTTCATCGCCAATTCGCTTGCACCACTAGTCACTTCTCTTGTGGTGAACTAATGAAGGATTATCAGTTTCTAACCCAAAAAAAAAAAAAAAAGAATTGCAAATGAGGATGCGAAAACCCCATTTTGCCCCTAATTTCAGCTCTAGAATTGGGATTAGGTGGTCAGATTTTTTAGTGTTAGAGAATTGACTTATAGTCAGTTCATATTTCTGATAGTAGGGCTATTGGAAAAATATTAGAATACATGAAAATAATAATAATTATTAAAAAAATACATTGAAAAAGAGTAGAAAATACTAAACATACTTTATGCTGGCCAACTATAAAGCCTCTCCAATCCGTTAAGATTGGTGGCAACGGCACAGCTCCATCTACCTGCGAAATACCACAAGCAAGGACCAATTACGCAGACGTATGGTGCTTTGGATTGGTCTAAATAGCCAACATTTCTACAAATAAAATTGATGACTTGTGTAAACTAGAAATATATACACATAAGGTTACTATAAATCAAAAGAATGGATTTTTGGACTTAGCTTATTAGTTGGAGGCGAAATCCTCTAAAAGAGATGAGTGCATCCCTATAATCCTCAACAGGAGAATCAAATTGGCCACCTCGAGCTCTAGAAAGCAAGCCATTAAAATCCGTAAGACATTATCCTTAAGATTATTGGAAAAATATTAGAATCCATGAAAACAATAATAATTATTGAAAATACATTAAAAAATAGAAATAAAATGAATTATTTGATGTATGTAAGCAGATAATTCTACCCCTCAGAGTACGAATCTCGGTACATAAGGCTATAGCGACTATCCTCCCAAAATACAACGAACATTTTTCTATACTTCACGGTGAATATTAAAATGAAACAATAACAGCGTTATGTGTATAATCCAGCAATGAAAAGAAAAATACATAAGGAAAATAGGAATAAGGAAACAAAGATATTCTGATTTTGAAATATCGATATCACTTTCCAATTATATTCAAAGAAGCATTTTATAGTTAAAAGATAGAGAGAGCCATTAAGAAACAATTATAATAAATTGATATTTATGGAAAAAGATGACCAGTGTACAACTGTCATAAAATAAACCCAATGTTATAAACCCTTATAAAGCCATTATACGACTGTTAAATGATCGTTATAAAACGTTACAAAATCATTTTATATTAATGATAGATAAAAATCATTATCAAATTGATAATGGTAAAAAACTATTACAAAAATTAATAACTTTCAAAATTTTAAAACTACTGAAATATCCAACAAGGGTTAGGCCATCATCTCACATTATGAATCCCGCTTCACTTATTGGCTTTACCATGGTGAGATGAAGTCGCGGCAAATTTTACAGAAGATAAGGTGGTCCATCTAACCAAAAAGCACGCCACTGTCAACTGCTATCAATTTTCGGATTGTGCTAATAATGTGAATGGAATATTCATCATTTTATCTTATTTTTTGTCATAAATGAAATTAAAATAACGGAGACATTTTCTCACTTCAAATCTTTCAAAAAAAATTTCAAAACGACTTTTTATTTCCGTCCCCCGGCTCCACACATCAGCACATGTTAGATTGGCCTCCTCTGCATCTTGAATGAAGTATTTCGACGAAGCATAATTAGAGACAACTCCGGAGGAAAAAGATAAATAAGCTAACATTATAAAACCGCATTTTAGAATTGGAGCAAGTGGCTGTCCATATCGAGTCATTAACCTTATGAATCAAACAATGCGCAAGATATATTCCGAGTTAATGATCTAAAAATGAAATCATATGCACTGATGACGTGAGAAACCGAACTAATCCCGCCGCAAGTAATCCCACAGGCACGTCTTGTTCTTTAACCGCTTGCACAAGCCCCGTAATCGCCGTTGGACTAATGCTTTGTTTCCAACACCTTAGTTGGGGCCTCCCCTTTCTATCCCATCTGATCAGAAAGATAATAATATGAAGATGATGTAGCAGAGTTTGTCCCCCATCTTATCCTCCTTGTCGATCAAAAAGGAATGTGACAAAAGCAACTCGTGCGAGCGAGGAAAAGCAAGCAGCGACTGCGAACATAAGCTCCACATTATTCGACTATGATATTGTTTTCTAATGACACGCTCACTTTGCTGGAAGGAGCGAGGCAGTGAGGTGACGAGATCTTTCCACAAAAGGAAAATCCACGTACACTTCTCATTTCCTCTCTATTTTTTCGTAAGTAAAGAAATATCAGGCTTCTTAGCCGCTACTTGGTCTGCCACATGTGGAAGCGGGGATCATCTTTGATGCAATAATTACTTGCCTCAGCCCTTAGTTTCTAGTCACTCCTTTTCAGAGGACCGCTTTGGCTTTGAAGTTTCACTTCCGTAGAGTTGAAGCTCGACCTGAAGAAACTAGTGGTTACGGCAGATGTCTGGCGAGAAGAAGTATCATGCCAGTCAGTCTTCTTGTTTTAGCATTACCACGCCTGAGATCGGGCAACAACTATGGCATGCGATGCAACAAGAGCTTAAAGTTAATGGTGGCGTTCAGCTGATTTATCTGGCTGCTTAGTGTGACACGAGGTTAACCCAACGCAGCTGTACTAAACAAGGTCTTATTTGACTACATTCAAAAATTACGTTATCTATCGCTCGATCAAGATTAGTATTTTTTTTCACGGAAAAGAAGGGTGCTTTCTTCTCTTATGGCCCAAGAAAAGAATGAGTGTTCGATTATACTTGCTTAGTTTACTGCTCGAGAGGAAACTGTCTGCGAAAGTTTAAGAAGATAAAGATGCCATGGGCAAGCACTCATTTTGGGAAATGAATTGTGATCCTCATAGCCTGATTGAAGAGATTACCGCTCATTCATTCAAGAATTGACTGAGCAGAGTTGAGGCTTCCCAGATAGTGAATTTCAAAGAACAGTGATAATGAACCCAAATCGCTCACTTCCATATATGCACAGGTATCAAAAGTAGTAGAATATTGGATTAGCAGAAAAGAAAACAACTTACAAGCAATTTAAGCATCTTAGAACTCTTTTTTCCAGGATTGACGGGTTGGGAGAAGCAGTTTGTGAAATACATGTCCGTGTCGAGATACCTCAGTTAATGCCAAGATTGAATCCGAGTCCATCAGGTATATGCATAGACACAGCCAATCGGTCACATCATAACAATTGGTTAACTCATCGTAGAGCATAAGCTCTAAACTTAGCAATTCTATTGGCTTGGTTTCAATGGGTGGCACCTCTCTATGAACAAAACTAGTTTAGGTACAAGATGATCTACCAGATAATAACCAACTCGATCCTTGCATTCTCAAGAGGGCGGGTGTTTCAAGCACCCGAAGGAAGACCTAAGAAATTACTCCCAAAGGTATCCCGGGCAGTTCCATATGGAATTATCAACTTCTTCAAAATCCCATTTTGGAAAACAAAAGCACAAGCCCCAGTGTTTACAGTCCACACAATTCACTTCGTTTGCATCATTCCCGAACTCCGACATCCAATCCAACATGCGGATCTCATGTGGAGAATTCAAGTGTGAAAAGTCCGAGAAACTGAGAACGTTCAAGGAACTACCCGTGGCTTTCGAGCTATCAGCAATTGGGAAGTGGTCTTGACAGTCCTGCTTTTGTTCGCATTGGTAAACCACATTAGACAAGCTGGAATCTTGATTAATTTTGCTCATTTGAGATTCTGGGTCGTCGCAAGCATCTCCTATCAAAGCTTGTTTTGAAGACTGCACTTTTTTCCTCAAATGGGTTTTCCAGAAGTTCTTGATCTCGTTGTCGGTTCTTCCTGGCAACTTTTCTGCTATCCTAGACCACCTGGAAGAGCATATAGGACAATCTTTCAGCAAAATCTTGTCAAACAATCTTCCTTATTCGCGATATCTCTACTAAATTAATAAGAAGTGGCAACGATTTGAATCATAACTCACTTGTTGCCCCATTGCTCGTGAAATTTAATAATAATCCTCTCCTCTTCCGGGCTAATGGGACCGTGCTTGAGATTGGGGCAAAGATAGTTCTTCCATCGTAGACGGCAACTCTTACCGCTCCTCTTGAGACCTGCATTTATACAAACTTCAGAGGGTTAACTAGTGTCCCTATCAGTGTGCAATATAAGATGACTGTTTCCTTTTCCATTAAGTACGTACAACGAGGTTAATTTTTATGACACCCATACCCGATGTTTTTGCAATGTAATCCCACCGCCTCTCCCCTAAAACAGTGACAAAGGCAGTTAAGATCTCATCCTCCTGCTCAATCCAAGGTCCTTTCCGCAATTTTTCTTCTCGTGATTCCCCTCGATGACCCATCATTTTTTGGCAAGAAGCAAGAGGAGACCACTTTCCTAATATATAGGAAAAGAAGGCAGCAACTGGTGAAGGCTAATGGAAGAAAAAGGAACCAAAAAATATTTATACTTGGAAACCCTCGGTGGATTACACTACCATGCCTATGTGGAAGCACCATGAACTGAATTCGATAGCAATGCATTGAACCGTTGGTATTGTTATGTCATCCGATGGTTCTGTCTACAAGCCAGACAAATTGGAAGGCCTCTATCCCTTTGCTTTTCTGGGATCACCAGCTCTGGATTTTTGGCTGCTCTCTGCTCGGCATTTTAAAAATGTTGACTGATATTGATAAGCTCAGTTCTTTAGGATAATGTTCTTTGGTAGGTCGAGGGGAACTGGTGAATGATTCTTGGCGATAGTCCTATCGCGGGGGCTATAACCTTTTGCAATCTGACGCACGCTGAGAAGCGCTGCGGTTCTAAATCAGCTCAGATAACACTTTCTATGTGTCGTGAAAAAGGATTTCTAGAAGTCCCTTGGGCAGTGCCTTTCGACTCCGAACGAGCTACCACAAAGCAGAGTAAGATCATTGATTAAGCAGAATCACTAATTTAACATAAATCCAATGAGAACTTATAACCATTTATAGCAAGCTGATCTTAGCAAGTACTATCGTTGCTTCTCAAGCGTTCTCGACCAGAGATGGTTCCCATTGAGTATTCTAACACAAATCAAGGAGAGAGTCATTGCAGAAGTTCTCATTTTATGGTTGATGCATTCAGGCATTTGCTATCAAGAGAGTTTCTCCTCGCCTCCGCAAGCAGATATGGTCTGTGTGTAGGTATAGGTTCTAGGTAAGGGAAATTTGGCAATTAAGGAACTTCTCGGGAACATTCTCAGCAATTGCCCCCTCCTACTTTTCATTGTCCAATTCACTAATACTGTAAGAGAGCCTGACAGTATTACACCATTAATAAGGTCTAAGAGATCGTTTAGACTAGAAAAGGATGCATTGCAGTTGTGGTTCCCCAAAACCTCATCAGGAATTGGGTTGCTATAAGCAATCACAACGTTATTTCATCGCGATAATCTTTTTGATGCTCAGTCATCAAGGTAGAATTAGCATCAGGGATGCCAGTAGTTTTAACAAAGCCCAACCTAGCCAAAGGATGATTCCTCCTTGTAATACTTAGAAAACCAAACTGTTTCCAATTACATCATGTAACATTGCCAGGCACGGCGACTCTACATTTGATTCTCCAAGGACTAATAATAATCTTACCTCTAAGTGCCAATTGCGTCTTTCACAGATATCCCCAAATTATCGCCTAAAGAAAAGGATGATTGCTCTGTAAGACAGCTGCAAATACTTGACAACAGTATATCTATTATCCACTTGTATCTTGGAGACAACTCTGATTTACTTGGAGAAAGTTCGGGCCTACACTTGTAACTGTAAAGGCAATACTATGTAATACATTATTTCCACGACCAAGATATCTACTCAAGTGACCAGCTCAGGTGTCAATCAAAATGGTCCGTCCACAAGAACGGGCAAAAGCAAAATCCTCTTCATGGTCCACTCTTCTACGATTCTGTCGCAACAAGAAAAGGGTTAATTTGCAATCACATGCTTGTTTCTAAACTAAATAAGAGAGTCTGAAGCACTCAACGATCTATGAACGACTTGTTCATGAGGTTAACAGCCGAATCCAGGAACTGCATCCAAAGAAACAGAAACCGATATTTGCTATTAGTAATGTGCCACCAAAATCCATAACTATGAGGGAAACAATGCAACAACTAGTTCTCAAAGCATAAATGGAAAGACAGAAAAAGAGAGAGACCAGCCTTGCTACTAGCAGAATGAGCTGTGATAAGCAGATTGTTTACTCATTTGAACAACCAAAGGGATCTATGCAATCAAAAACTTCTAAAACCATGCTTGGCAAGACAACCAATTGTCTTAAGAAGAAATCCACCAGCCCTACACAGCATGACACAATCTCTACTCTCTCCTCTCCCGAACACAAAATCTAGGGAGTCCTGTACTTTTGTGTATATAACAACATAACCCAGTTTTAGATATCAGCACCATCATTAAGATACCACTTTACCAAAAAACAATATACACAATGGCAGTTACACTTCTGACAGAACATCAAATTCTCTGTCAAAAGAACTGATGACAGACCGTCTACCTAGAAAAAGTAACTTTCCTAACGAAGTTTATCATTTCCAGAGTTCATATAGCTCAAGGATTTTCCACAGCAGGAGAAAAACCCACTATAAAATTTTGGAAAAAATATCCATTTCAAAATAACCGAAAAAGGCAAATGAAATTGCGTAGAGTGCAGCAGCCAAAGCCCCAGCTGCTACTTAGAAAGATCAATTCATTTCAAGAACGTAGAAATCATAATACAAACTGATAAGGACAAGAGAGAGAAAAACATGAGTACCTTCCCGAGCAATTTCAGTTCCCTTTCAACAGGTTCCATGAACTTCAGATCAACATTAATTGGCCAGACCTGTTTGGACACAAGAATGATGCATGATATCAAGAAAAGAGACATAAGGATACCATGAAACACAATGAAGAATGATATCCAAACCACTCATCATGCACATAATAAAGTAAAACAATGCCGAGCATCAATGAGCATCGACTTTCTCACGTCAACATCTGACGGAAAGGTTTTGAAAGACAGAGCAGGTCTGCAATAAAATGGAAAAAAGGGGGAAAAAAACATACAAACAAACAGGAGAAGTGCTTTCTTCTTGCATCCTCTTATGAAAAAGTAGCATGACTACTTTGTAACGCAAGAAGTCATATAAGGAAAATGTAATCTGAATAACTAATCGTTTAATATCAATGTATCTGTAATTAAATATTTGAGTGTCCAAATACAAAGACATAGCAAGTATTAAGTATATGAATGTCCAAGTACAAAAACATTGCAATTATGGAGAAACTCCATATTAGGAAGGATAAAGATATAATATTCGCTGTTTCCTTTACAATATTTTAGGAGAATACTACAACACCAACCATATCTTCAAGACGTCATTGCAGTGAAAGCTCAAAGAGTGTTCCTCGGTCGAGAGAGAGAGATGCAAAACAGAGTTTGTGATTTACTCCTCTTGTTTTTTAAGTAGTTTCTGATCAACTCTTCACAGTGACCATCTCAAGAGGAGATATTACCAAGAGTAGCTGCTAGAGGTTAATTTGCTCATAGTCAGAACCACATACAGTTCCAGCAACTCCAAAATTTGTTTCCAACATTTCCTAGTTGTTTCTCAGAATTGTAGCTTCTATCGCCTTTGTGGGACCAGGGACAATTCATTAAATTTTCCTATGAATTTTCCTAATGGCGTGATGATAAAGACCAATCTTGTCGGGAAGGACAAAAGAAAAAAAAAACAAAACTCCCACCATCAAGTCCATAAAAACCTAAAGCCACGTAATGCACCACATCACATATACACAAGTAACCTCACTTCAGAATATGCATTTCACCCAATCCCAAATTTAAACAATCTATAAATTAAGCACCGACCATGAATTGGCAGAAATACTTAACCCTAGACTCCTTCAAAAGATTAGCAATTACATCTTTAAAGAACCAACCCATCAAGAACCAGTATAGCAGGAACCTTATCACATTGTCAGGAAAAACTTTATGTATTTCTTGAAGAGGCTAGATCATGAAAACACATAATTTTGTGGCAAGTCAATCAAATTTGAAGAAACCAGCAAGCGAAGCTACCAAGGTCATGTAACTGAGGCACTAACAGAAAGGGAAGATGCACTCTAAAATCAGTGGCTCTGTCGAGCAAGAACACGCATTCATCCTCGAAAGGAAAGCCTCAATTTGGCAATAAATATCATGTTTTAGCATCAGGGAACATTCCAGCCCTCGAAATGAATTATCGGACAACAGCCAAGGAGACTAAGAAGATAAAGCTACATGTAAAACCTACATCTCATCTCAAGACGATTCAACACCCTCACAGGAAAAAAAAAAAAAGGACACGAACTAACTTCCCATGATATATCATATAAGTTAAACTCGAAGAGAAAAACAAGAACAACCCATCGTTCCATTTGATAAATTCAGATATGGGGCGAAAAGGAAATCCCCAAATCACCTTGACACCGAGCAATTTAACAGGCGGGATTTGACCAGGCACGATGCAATCCGGCCCCGCAGCTTCGACCACCGCTCCAATCCCCAATCCGCTCCCGATCGGGTCAGGATGCTGCTGCCACGACACACTCCCAAAATGAAAATGACGCTCGAACGGGAATTCCAAATTCAACTCGACAGAACCTTCGAAACCACCTCCACGACAAGCGAGCAACACGGGTAGTACCGAAAGGGGGAGGGGGTTCACTGACCTTCATGACCGAGATGGCGTAGGTGGAGTAAGGCGTCTGGGAGACGCGGAGGACGGGGTTGTGGTGAATCTTGGGGATGGGCTTGCCGGAGGACGCCCGCCAGGGCACGTCCTTCTGGAGCGGAGCTCCTTTCCTGGACATCTTTCGTATATGGGTGTGTGCGCCGCAGACTCGTGCAATGAGGTTTGGTGAAGCGACTGCGACGGCGGTCGTGAGAGGTCGGCGATGTGCTGAAGAAGAAGAAGAAGAAGACGGCGGTGATGGGCGGCGGCGGCGGTGGCGAGAGGGCGGAAGCCGGTGGGGTGGTTTTGGAGCGCCTGGTGGAGAAGCGGAAGAGAGGCGGTGCGCGACTTTGCGATGAACAGAGGCAGAGAGATGATAGGGGTTTATCCGGAAAAAAGATTTTATTCGCCAACCCCTGTGGCTCAGCAACTTCTCTGTACCGTTTTTTTTCCTTTGTTTTTCCATTTCTTGTTTTGTTTGGAGTTTCGGAGTTTAAGGGGGTGCATGACAACATTTCTGTTTGAAATAGTTTAATGCAGAAATGAATTTTTTATTTTTATTTCGGACGAGTTTCGAGGAAAAAAAAGCATTTGATAATCGAATAAAATTTCTATTTCAGAAATAGAAATTCGTTTGATGAGCAAGAGGAGAGGTAGAGAAGAGGCGGAGCAGAGGCGGAGGCGGAGGCGAAGCAGAGGTGGAGGAGATCTGTTGCCGAGGGGTGCTTGGACAACGAGCGGGGACAGTGGGTCGCGGCGAGGGGGTGGATTCGCGAGCAGATGTGGATGAGCAAGAGAAGAGACGGAGGAGAGGCGGAACAAAGGCAGAGAAGAGGCGGAGGAGAGGCGGAGGCGGAGGCGAAGGCGGAGGAGAGGTGAAGGGAGAGGCGGAGGAGAGGCGGAGCGGAGGCGGAGGAGAGGCGGAGGAGAGGCAGAGGAGAGGCGGAGGCGGAGAGAGGCGGAGCAGAGGCGGAGGCGGAGGCGGAGGCGGAGCAGAGAGGCGGAGGAGAGGCGGAGCAAAGGCGGAGCGGAGGCGGAGGTGGAGGCGGAGGCCGAGCAGAGAGGTGGAGGAGAGGCGGAGCAGAGATGGAGGAGAGGCGGAGGCGGAGGCGGAGGCGGAGCAGAGAGGCTGAGGAGAGGCGGAGGCGGAGCAGAGGCGGAACAGAGGCAGAGGCGGAGGAGGAGGAGGCAGAGAAGAGGCGGAGGAGGAGGCAAAGAAGAGAGAGAAGAGTGAAATTAGGGTTGGGAGAAATCAGAAATTGATTTCTGGAAGAAATCAGAAATAGAAAATTTATATTTCTGATTTCTCCTCAATTTCTATTTCTGGAATAGAAATCTATTCCAGAAATAGAAAATTTGATAAGTGTTATCAAACAAGTTTCTGTTCTAGAAATTGATCTGGAACAGAAAAATCATTTCTGGAACAGAAATAATTTTTATCATGCACCCCCTAAGACTTTTTCATAACCTTTTTCGGAATTACTGTCTCTTTCATTTTATATAAGATTAATATCCTAAAAATCCCCAACTCGTAAACTTATGATAAAATTTACTTCAAACTAATTTTTTTTATTACAAATGGTGGGGGATTACAGTTTGAACATCGATGACTTGGTAGTTCCTTCATTATGTTCTATTGATGTTAGCTTACTACCCGATTGCTACTTTCCAAAACTTGGATTTGATAAGTCTCATTAACAAATGTGGAGTATTGCGAGTAGTGGCTGCGCAGAAACTCATGTTATTGAAAAAGTGATGCTTGAAAATTCTAACAAATGCTTCAGAGATCATATGGAGTTAGTTGTTGCGTTCTTGAGTGTTCAATATATCAACCTAACCTATCACGTGGCAGACGATGTGAGATTTACAAAAAAGGATGCAATGATCAATGAAACAGGTTTGATGGTAGTACTGAACTAGTTCGGTGGCTTTTGGAGCGAAATCATCCCCTAAAAGCTTAGGTCAAATGAATAATCCCTTGACAATGTTAAAACTATTCTTTAAATCATTTTGGAATGGTTTAAATGGTGTCTGGTAATGCTTGTTGCTAGCAAAGTATGATTGAAGGAGCAATTCATAGAGTTGCAGCTCTGAAATTTCTTTGACTCGTGCGGTACAATACAGATGTAATAATCAAAAACAACGTCATTGGGACAAATGTACTAGTGTTTGTTGCAGCTAATGGTTATTGCAGCATTTGTTGCAGCTGCAACTTTTATGCAGATCTTATGGCATAAGCTAAGGTGTGCACTAGCTATTTTCTTCATCTCCTTCAGGAAACAAAACCTCCAATGCATTAGTCTGCAAAATGTGCGAATATACACAAGTCGCTTTGTTTGAGGTCACGATCGCATCATTTAGGTATTCCTTTAGATTAATGTATACACAAGTCGCTTTGTTTGAGGTCACGATCGCATATTAAGGTATTCCTTTAGATTGATGTATGAAGTAAGCAGTCTAGTAATGGATATTTTACTGGTGCAATAAAAAGGGATGTGACTGCTCAACCATAGGTCCATATCTTATCAGCTTTCTGTTGAGGGGATTCTGTGAAAATTATATCTGTGTTTTTCTCGGTTATTGGCTTTCTCAGGGGATTAGTGAAAAATATATTTGGATCGTCGGTGTTTTTCTTGATTGCCAAGAACTAACTAACCAATATTGCAGGAAAACACAATGGCTTCCCTGGCAACAGCCAAAGTCTCAAATGCCTATGTTGTGGCAAGCGGGGACCTGCTCACGTGGCATCCAATATTCCGGATATGCAGCCTGAGCAAAATGTTCTTGGGTCCTGTTGTCACTCTCAAGGTATTCGAGGACAACGTCCTGGTTCGGGAGCTACTCGAAACTAGAGGTGAAGGAAGAGTGTCGGTCATTGATGGTGGAGGAAGCTTGAGATGCGCTCTGGTGGGTGGGAACATGGGACAGTAGGCTCAGAACATGGAAGCGATCCAGATATCGCCGCCTCCGCCTCCGCTGCCTCTGACCAAGAGCTCCTCCTCCAGTCTCACTCCCCAATTCAGTTGCCACCTTGAGCAACGCAAATGAGAACTTCAACATGACCGATCTCACTGCTCATAACTTGCTGATTTGCAAGATTTTGGTTTCACTGAACTTACCTTCTTGTTTCAAGCTTATAATGTGATTGCTTTCTCATTTTGGTGTAGCTCTCAACGACGAGGATCGAGCTGGCCTTGTCAATGCTCTCAAGGTCAGTAAAATTTCGCCTTTTCTTTTTCCTTTCGTGGGATTACTTTAGTTTTGTGAAAGATGGGGGACTTTAGTTTATCCATTAGAAGCTTCTCCGAGACAGTTGCCTATGCCGGGAAAGAGGCTTTTTTCTTTTTTTACTTGATATGTGATCATTGGATGACTATGTGCTTATGTTTGTGCTTCAACTCGTGACAATTTGGTGTTTTGGGGTTAAGCATAGGTGCAGACTTGGTTTGGGGTTTTGCAGGATAAGCTCCAGAATTTGGCCAAACAGTATTCGGATGTGCTCGAGAGTCTCACGCACAATGAGTGTGCGATGGGTATTAGGGCCTTGGCTTCACATCCCCTGCAAGATAGTAGTGCAAAGTTTTAGAGGTGGCTCCCATGCGACTCAATTCACCATGTAGCACTTAGCCCTTGATTACAATAAGCAACGAACCAAGATTCTAGAGGTGGTTCACACGAAATTACGTTATCGTGTAGCACTTAGTCCTTTACCGGCTCACCATCCATTCAATTTCCTCCACACAACGCATGTGATTGCCTCAACACATCACCTCTCATCTTTCAATAGTCCTCACATAATCACAAAATCACATATTCATATATTCACATATCGCCCTACAACAGACATCTTTTGCCATGCCCATAAACCATCGCCATGGCACAACCATTCACACATCATTATGCACAAGTTCCAAGCACGTCACAAGTCAACCATATCATCAAATATACGCAATCCAACAAGCATTGCACCAAAAACACCACAAAACCATAATCGGCCCTAATCGGCAGAAACAGTCCACTCGCACGTCTCCGAATTTAAATCTAGAAACATAATCGAACGAGTTCGAAAAATTCTCAAATTTGAATATGTTGTAAAAGGCACATAAAAGAACATTTTTCATGGGATTTATTAACCCATATCTTTCTATATTAAGCCTAGTAAATCGCTCAATCCAGTACAAAAACTGGGTCCGTTTCCAAAAAGTCTGTTTTCCAAAATTAGTTTGGTTTGAGGTCCAAAACTTGTCCATTTGGTCTGAAATTTGACTATATTAAACTAAAAAATGTGACGAACAACTTTTGTGAAGAAATCATTTCGAAATTCGAACTTTAAGAGTTGATAATAATCTCTAGAATCCCAAAAGGTCACCAGTTCCACCAAAAACAGAGATTTTGTTTTCAAATGATGGAGCTGAAATCTCCTTTTTAAATCTCTAAAATCTTGAATAAAATATATGTCATGACTGAGGATGTCTAAAACATTTTTTAAGGAGGAATTAACCTCAAAATCTTAGCACGTTTCAATCCACAAAAATGGCAAATAGAGAGGGTCCAAAAACCAGATTTGAGAAACATCCACTGAATTGGACTATCCTTGTTAGTGCTAATCTCATCAATTAGATCAACACTAATCCATCTTAAGGATAATCTAACCATTCTAGATTAGCACTAATCCATCTTAAGGCTAATCTCACTTAGTACTAATCTAACTAAGCTAATTAACATTAATCTAACCTCCTAAGTGTAATTAACAATGATATGGTTTTGGCTCTTGGAGGGTGAGTTTATGATTGGAGAAGAAGGTTGAGTATATATTAAAGCGATGAAAGAAGTAGAGGCATTGTAAGCCGGCAGCAATTATCATTTACTTTTGATTGTTTATGTGGATCAATGTGGCGACAAGCTGGATGCTGGTTTTAGTACCTCAATGTACCGATTCATCTATCATGGAATGCTAGTTGTACCATCTTTATTTGATTTTTATAACTATCTTTTCAATGATGTATCTTACATGAAAAATACGGACAAAACATACCGTCATAGCTAGTGATTGATGGTGTAAAGAAAAATTCATAGGATGTATGTTGTTTTCTACAAGTGATTGAGTTATCCTCTAGTTCTAAAATAGGAGTCATCTTCCAATTTGCAAGGAATCTTGCTATGAAATTACCCCATAACCATATATTGGAGATGATCGAATTAAGGAGGCAGACGTTGGACTTCTTTCAAGTGTATTTTCCAATGATATCGAACAGTAACAAAACAAGTTTCGATGGAAATAGGGTTGACCTAGAACCAGATCGGAAAAACAGGGTGATCCAGGTATAGGGTCTAATGTAAATAGGGTAGGATAGAGGGTCCAAAAAAGGGAGCCAATTATAACAAGGTCGGGTACAGGGTCCACTTCTGGACCCTACCCACCTTGGACCCGATCACCTAGGAGGAGAGAGGGCATGTGTCGGCTAGGGGAGAATGGAAAGAAGGGTAGGAAGGGGAGAGAGAAGGGAAGAAGGCAGAAGACACCAAGTGGGCCCGCTCCTCCACATGGTACCTCATGAGTGGCCGAGGACCACACTGAGTCACCCAATTTTTCCTCCCACGTTGACTCGGCCAGGACAAACCCAATATTTTTGAACCCCGATTATCAGATTTGATGACTTTTTCCCATGGAACGTAACACTTTTTGGGTACCCAACCCAACATTTTCCTATGAGATTCTCGTTTGAGGACGGTTTGACAGTGGTGGGTTTCTCTCTCTTCTTCATATGAAATGCCATACGCACTTTTTTCTCACGCAACAAATTATGTGACTTCTCCCAACGATCGGAAAAAGGCTCCTGCTCTCAGGTTCCTCATATCGCTAGAAACGAAGAGCAAATGTCGACCTCCAAGAGGAAGAGCAAATGTCGACCTCCAAGTGCAATTGGCGCGATATTCCTTCTTCTCTCTCTACATGCACTTTGCTTACTTTGGAGTGTTGAGTTTGATCTTCATAGGATACTATTCTGTCTCTTGTTAGTGCTCCTTCTACTTCATCTGTCCCTTGCTCAATTTATCACTACTGTTAAGTGGGCTGAACCTGTAGTCTCTCTTTATTTTGATTTGTTTTTATGGTGATTATCTTGCCAGTTCAAAGTTAGCTCATATATATCCATGGTAGAAGGGCTTGATCTGATCTAGATTGGCCTTCTCATCTATTCTCTGTTCTATCTACCACTATACCCCTGCTTTTTTTCGCGTCCAACAATGTTCGACTTTTTCTCATGAATATTCTTGCCGGTGGTGATGGACTCTACGTCTGTGGGCTTTATGTAGATGGGCTCATAGCCAATGCTGCCTACTTGGGGACTGCTAGAAAGGTATCCTCGCTGCTGACGAATCGATTAGCACCGTCAAGCTACCCTGTTGTGAAAATAATGAGGATCTCAGGCGTGCCTGTCGGGAACTACTCTTGAAGACTCCTGGAGCTCACCGCTCACTTAATTGGGGTGGTGCTTTCTGAAGAAGCTCTCTCAGAAGACCGCCAACGATCAGTGTCAATTTTGCTCTATATTGCCCTTAATCTATTGAGAGCATTCTAAATTATGTCTTTGCGACATCTCAAGATGATCGAATCTAGGTTTGCTACCTTTCGTGGATGTCCTTGGGAAGTGAAGTACTTGTTGGCATTATGATTAGGGGCGACCTCGTCGCCCAAGGTCCTAAGCCTTGCTCAGAAAATCCAACAATACCGCAAAGCCGAGGCCCACTTTGTTGTGTGGGGTGATGGGCCCGTTGTCGACGCAAGTGAGCCATCTGAGGCTGTTATAGGCAAGCAGGCAAAGGAACTGGTGTCGTTTGCTACTTCTTACTGCCAAAGGGAGGTCTCGTCCCATTGTGCATCCAAGCTATCGTTTGATAAACCATCCAGCATTGGTCGCCAATTTGACGAAGAGAATTCTCAGCACTTGCGTGATGGCCCTAAATTGTCGAGGTACTCAAGGGAACCCTGTTGATGCTCAGGATAGCCCCCAAGGCTAATCCACAATCCATTGCTAAAACCACTCCTGAAGGATAATGTGCCTGTTGCCATTCCGACCATTGTGTTCTTGTCCAGTGGGCAAGAGCAAGGACGAGACCGTTATTACCATGAACAATCTCAAGGTCAACAAGCTATGGAGCCTCTCCTCCTTTTTTGGTCCGCCACTACAACAAAGAACCTTGAAGGCCAAGGCTCGAAACGACAATCCACATTCCCCACAAAACAAAAGGCGAGCTCAGAAGCGACCTCAGGGAACTAACAAGGGCGACCCTCAACCCGTGAGGGCACTTCCAAGTCTCCTGATCACAAGGACTACAAGCACTGACTTTGGATCTTGGCTTTGCATCTGTTTCAAGGATTGCTAACTTTGGTGAGGGTCACCGTTGGGCATTAAGAGTTGCTTGTTGCTTGCTTTATTTAGAATACATTTTTGTTCCCATTGAGAGACCATACTTGCAATGGCAATCGGCCGTCAAATGGGTAAATCAAGTCGGGTTTGGATGAGGTGAAAAATGATATGATCTAAATTGATCCATTTAACTCGTTTTGAACCAATATCCATGTGACATAAATTTAATGACTCACACCAACACCATTACCCAACCCCTTTTACCACAACACATTAATATTCTAGAATTCAACATTAAGCCAAGAGGACATTGTCACGACCAACATTACGCCAAGAGGACATTGTCACGGGCCAATCGATTGGGATCGTGACCGTGTGGTGACTCAGGCACTTTTGGATCGAAACACACTCGCTCGCTCACCCAGATGATAGAGAGAAAGTTTCTAGAGAGAAAAGCTCTTGAAAGAAATGAGCCTTTGTATTATTGAATGGTTGGATGGTTACAAATGAGGGAATGGCACCCTTCTTATACTAGAGACCCTCTAATTAAATCCATTGATCGACTTTTCATCCAATGAACGAAATCGTACCGCCAAACCTACCAACTACCAACACTAATGAGTGGAGAATTCTAGATCTTGGGCGTAATGACCGTATCGCCCATCCTTGGAACGTTCTGGAAGAGCTCCTATTGGGAATCCTAGCGATCGCAGGAGATCCCCCTCGGAAAGGCATGACCCTTTAATTATAAAAACCTCTTGGCTGTGACAACATGCTCTTCAAAAGAACTGTTTATATAGGCTGCGCAGCGATCAGGGAAAATAGTCACGAGCTCCCAAGACGAGGAGCTTACTAACGGCATGAGGAACAACTCTCAAAGCTCCTAAGTACACAAGCATATCATGGCCACATTAATTTGAAGACACGTCCCCACCATAAATTGCGAAGGCAGCTATTAGCAATTTATATATGTAAACAGCAATTATAAACTCCACTACTGACCCAAAACAATAACCGGCAATATAGCAGAGGAATGTAGTCGAAACGAAAACATACTTGGGAGACAAATGTGCCTTTTCAGGTAACTTGAACCATCTATAAGCCCGTCCTTTCTTTCTTCTTTTTTATAACGAGGCCTACGATCCTAAAACCGAGAATATACAACATTCTTTTGCCTTTCTTCCACTTTTTTCCTCGCCTTCCACTATTTTTCACTTTTTCACCAGGAGCAACTAGCGCGTATATACGGTATGCACCTGTTGACACCTAAATTTTGGCGATCCATTTAGTCATTTATTGCATAAAAATTAGGGGTTAATTTTATCCCTAAAAAAAATATTAATTGCATAGCATATAGATTTAGGTGCATTTGTTTTTAATTTTTGCATTTTATCTATTGGATCGATGCGGATGGGTTCAAATTAGTTGGATTCTAAATTTTAAATTAACAAAGGCCATGAAAGATAAAATTGGCCCAAGCCCATGTTTTTTTTTTTTTTTTTTTTTTATTGAAAATTATCTCGTGGAAAATTGAGATTTGATGCAATATTACGATAGTTTTTTTACGTTTAAAAAATTATATTGCAATCTTATCTTTAGTCTTTTTGTGATAAAATCATTGGGAATATTAAGGAGGATAAGGAATAATCTAAAATATTTTGTTGCGGATAGATATCTCGAAAGATTTTAGAATTGGATAATGGAGTTTTATCTAAAGTGAATTATTTGGAAAATCTTCACAAAAAATTCCAGTTTATCTTCAATCGCTAAGTCAAGATATAAAATCTTCAGTGGCGAGTGCTTGGAAGATTTTAATAGATGATTTGATTAGTGAAAGTGAGTAAGATACACGCGATAATCTCGAAAGATGATCTTGACGATTGAGTTGTTATGCAAATCTTCATAGGTTGAGTAGACTAAGTTTTCACTCTATAAATAGGAATGGCCTTCTCTTCGTGGAGGGAGAGCTTCTTTGAAAAAATTCAGAAAAAGGTCAAGAGAAAGGTCAAGAGAGGTTAAAAAAATTCCACACGAGAAAGAGAAAGAAAAGGCTTTTGGGGGCTTCTTCCGTTTTGTTCCTGTAGAGAAAATTAAAGCACAAAAGAAAGCTTTTCTTTTTGTTTCCTTCGGTAGGGGGCTCTTTTCCTTTGGTGAAAAAAAGGCAAGAAAGGAAAAAGTAAAAGGAAGGGAAGTCGTCATGAATAGGAGGGGAAAAGTACTGCAACAACAGTGACAGGCAGAAGCAGCAGAGGGGAGGAAGTGATTGGACATTTACTGTTCATCATCTTCCCCCACATTTGCTGCCCCCATCCGCTGTCCCGGTTGCCGGCTTCTTCTTCACCCGCGCCTGCGCTGCGTCGACACCATCAAACCGCAAGCTGCTCGGACTCCCTCGCCGTCCGATCCGTCGCGCCTCTGCAGCTGTGAGCATCGCCGCGCCCGGCATCCAGCGACCGCACCTCAGACTGCTCGCGAGCCGCCCCACCGTACTTCCGACCGCGAACGCCCACGCGACACCAGCCGGTCCCGCGGCGACGCATAGCCCCGCAACCTACCTCGGTCGCAACCTCCGGCCCGCTGAAGTTCGTCGCGACCCCGACGCTCCACCCTCCGCGAGCAGGCCCGAGCTGTGCTTCTGCCGGATCTGCCGCCCCAACAGCAAAACTTGACGCCTGCAGAGCCTCCGACCAGCGACCCGACGCCTCCACCGTGCACAACTTCCGATCCGACGCCGTTCTGCCTGAGTCCAGTTGACCCGAGTCAGATCTGCCCGACGCCAGTGCCCAACGCCTAAGCCTGCCGCACTCACGCCACTGAGCTCCGACCACCGCGATTAACACCCACGGTGATCCCCTGCAGCGCCCCCGTTCGCGAAGCTACCACCGATTCACCCGTTGCTGGTCCTCGCCGGAGCTCTGAACGCCGGCGACCCAACCTCCGGCGATCCACCGAAGCCGCTCGGCCGTGGGTGAAGAAAGCAGGAAAAGGAAAAAAAAAAAAAAGAAAAAAAGGAAATCAAATTAGGTAGATTAGTTTATTATTATTAGTATTATTATTATTCTCATTTATTTATTGTGCTTTATTTGATAGCTTTCTTTAATTCATTTACATTGTAACATGCTTATAGGCATTAGTAATAAGCATTAGTATTCCCTAAGATTATTGTAATTATTAATTTGACCCGTAAGATATCGGGTCATTTTTTTAATTATATTAATTCTTGGGGTTTTGTCAATAAGACATTAATTGTTGAATCAATATAACTATTAATTTGATCCGTAAGAATTCGGATCAGATTTTTTAGTTATTTTGATCTTTTTGTCGTGACAATTAGGGTTATGATAATCATTAATTTGACTTGTGACAACGGGTTATTTTTCTGATTATTTTAATCCTTTATTTGATTGCATATCTTGATTGTTTAGATTTAATGTTTAATTGATAATTGCTTGTTTTTGAAAACCACTAAAAAATATCTAAAAAATATTCGAATTAAGATTTAGTTTGTTTTAAAATATTTCTTGTTATCTTGCATATCTAGGATAAGGATTTCAGTTTGAAAAAATATAAAAAAAATGCATTAATTTAGGATTTTAGTTGCATGTTTAATTACGTGGCAATTTTAAATTTTGAATTTTAAATAAAAAAATAAAAGATAAAAAACTATCATGCATATATCATGTTAAATTAGGGATTCTTGCACGCCATTGCATATTAGATAAATTGCATGGTTTAAATTAGGATTTAATGTGACTTAATCCTTAGTTTGAATTAGATAGAATTTTAATCTAACTAGATCACCTTTGCATTTTTAAATTTCGAATTTCATAAAATTTGTCTTAGGATAAATTAGTTGCAATTTCTAGGAATAGATTGCATTTTTAGAATAGAAAAATCATGTGCACGTTATATAAAATTAAGTCCATGAAATGCACGTCATTTTAGTGATTATTTTTAGGCTCATTTCTAATTAGAAATCGCTCGCCATTAGATTATGTCATTTAATAAATGTCGCATAACATATAACTCGCGTTAAATTAAATTATATGCGGCATGTCATCTTAGTTTAAAGAATTTTGTATATCATTGCATCGCATTGCATGTCATTAGAATTAGGTCATTTAGATTGCATTTAATTATTGCATTTCTTCATGTCATATAGTTTAGGTCATGCTGCTATGTCATATTAGATTATTAACATGCATTGCATAAGTCATGATTTTCATTAAATAAAATAAAAACAAAAAATTGAAATTGCGTGTTAATTAGAAATCATATCTTTGCTTTGATGTGAATTTGATTTAACAATGCAGATGATTTCATTGCTTCTAGGTATGTTTTGCAATATTAAATTGCTTTCTTGAGTGATAAATTGGTGGTATGCGATACGTATGATCACCTCACATGTTGGAAGTTAGATTAAAATAAATTCAATTGCCAAACATTTTTAAAAAAAATGAAATAAAAAGGACTAGAAAGAAAGCACTAGGATGATCTAGTGTAATCAAGTCGAACTCATAAACCTCTGGTTCGTAGGAGTAAAGTAAATCTCCCGTTACTTTACTTGGGTTTCTAATCGACCCACCAAAAATAGATTAGTGGCGACTCCCGATTAAAAATCATTTGCATGTTAAGAATTCAAACCTAAGTCGCGATTTGGTATGGGCTTGGGAGATAAAGCTAAGCTTAAAGACTTAGTAATCCATTAGCCAAACCCTAGGTGGTTCAAACCCAAAAAAATTGGTCGCGACAGCACCAAAAGCATTTCAAAACTCCACCACAAATGCAAAATAAGATCCAACCGCATAACAGAAAGAACATAATCAAAACAAAACCATATTTAGCTAAATAGATGGGCTCCCTAACCCAAGCTAATTTCATTGGCAAATGTAATTGATGCAAGTTCTAGGTGAAGGAAATTTGGCAATTGCAGAACTTCTCGGGAACATTCTCAGCGATTGCCCTCTCAGACAATCCTCTAATTTGACATTGTCTGATTCATTAAAAAAAATTAAGAGGGCCCCACGGTAGCACATCATTAAAGGGTTAAGAGATGATTGTTTATACTAGAAAAGGATGCATTGCAGTTGTGGATCCCCAAAGCCTCATAGGGAATTGGGTTTGCTATAAGCACTCACAACGTTATTTCATCCCAATAATCTTTTTGAACCTCAATCATCAAGAGAGTATTAGCGTCAGGGATGTCAGTAGTTTTACAGAGCCCAACTTGGCCAAAGGGTAAGTCCTCCTTGAAATACTTAGAAAACCAAACTGTTTCCAATTCCGTCACGCAACAGTGCTGGGCCCTGCGATTCTACATTTGATTCTCCAAGGAGTAATAATAATCTTAACTCAAAGTGACAATCGCTAATTCTTTCACGGATATCCCCAATTCAGCGCCAAAAGAAAGGGATGGTTGCTCTGTAAGACAGCTGCAAATACTTGACAATGGTACATCTATTACAGAAAGAACATAATCAAAACAAAAACATATTTAGCTAGATAATGGGCTCCCTAACCAAAGATATTTCATTGGCAAAAATCATTGACACAAGTTCTAGGTAGGGGAAATTCGGCAATTACGGAACTTCTCAGGAACATTCTCAGCAATTGCCTGCTCAGACAATGCTCTAACTTGATATTGTCCAATTCATTAAAACCGTAAGAGGGCCCGACAGTAGAACACCATTAATAAGATCCAAGAGATGATTGTTCATACTAGAGAAGGACGCATTGCAGTCGGGGATCCCCAAAGCCTCATATGGAATTTGAGTGCTATAAACACTCACAACGTTATTTCATCGCAACAATCTTTTTGATCCTCAATCATCAAGATAGTATTAGCATCAGGGATGTCGGTAGTTTTACAGAGCCCAACCAGGCCAAAGGGTGAGTACTCCTTAAAAGGCTTGGAAAACCAACTGTTTCCAATTCCGTCACGCAACAGTGCTGGGCCCTGCGATTCTACATTTGATTCTCCAAGGAGTAATAAATATCTTGCGTCGAAGTGACGATTGCTACTTCTTTTACAGATATCCCCAACTTATCGCCAAAAGAAAGGGATGATTGCTCCGTAAGACAGCTGCAATTGCTTGACAACAGTATATCAATTACCCACTTGTATCTGGGAGACAACTCTGGTTTAATTAAAGAAATATAGAGAAAAATCGGGCCTACACTCAAATGTCCAACTCTAAATGCGATACTATGTAATACATTATTTCCATGACCAAAATATCTACTAAAGTGACCAGCTCAGGTGTCAATCAAAATGGTCCACCCATAAGACCGAGCAAAAACAAATTCCTCTTCATAGTCCACTATCTACAATGATATCACAACGAGAAAAGGGTTACTTTGCAATCACAAGCTCGTTTCTAAACTAAATAAGAGTCTGAAGCACTTAGCGATCAATGAACGACTTGTTCATGAGGTTAATAGCTGAATCCAGCAACTGCATCCAGAGAAACAGAAACCAATAAAAGCTACTAGTATTGTGCCACTGAAATCTACAACTATGAGGGAAACCGTGCAACAACTGGTTCTCAAAGCATGACCGGAAAGACAGAAAAAGAAAGAGACCAGCCCTACTACTAGCAGAATTGAGATGTGAGAAGCAGACTGTCTACTTATTTAAACAACCAAAGGAACCTATGCAATCAAAAATTTCTAAAACCATGCTTGGAAAAGCCAACCAATCATCTTAAGAAGAAATCCACCAGCCCTACACAGCATGACACAATGTCTACTCTCTCCTGTCTCCATCATAAAATCTAGGGCTTCCTGTACTTCTGTGTATATAACAACATAACCCAGTTTTAGATATCAGCACCCATCATTAAGATGCCACTTTAATTCCATAAAACAATATACACAATGGCAGTTACACTTCTGACAGAACATCAAATTCTCCGTCAAAACAACTGATGACAGACCCTCTACCTCAAAAAAGTAGACTTTCCTAACCATTTATCATTTCCAAAGTTCCTATTGCTCATGGATTTTCCACAGCAGAAGAAAAACCCACCATAATTTTTTGGAAAAAATAACAATTGCAGAATAACAGAAAAAGGCAAATGAAATTGCCTAAAGTGCAGCAGCCAAAGCCCCAGCCGCTACTTAGAAAGATCAATTCATATTTCAAGAACATAGAAATCATAATACAAACTGATAAGGATAAGAGAGAGAAAAACATAAGTACCTTCCCAAGCAAATTCAGTTCCCTCTCAACAGGTTCCATAAACTTCAGATCGACATTAATTCACCAGACCTGTTTGGACACAAGAAAGATGCATGATATCAAGAAAAGAGACAAAGGATACCATGAAACACAATGAAGAATGATATCTGAACCACTCTTGTCATGCACGTGATAAAGTAAAACAATGCTGAGCATCAATGAGCAACCAATTTCTCACGTCAACATCTGATATAAAGGTATTGAAAGACAATCAGGTCACCAACAAAATGACAAAAAGGAAAAAAACATACAAACAGATGGAAGAAGTGCCTTCTTCTTCTTCTTGCATCCTCTTATGAAAGAGTAGCATGAATACTCTGTAATGCAAGAAGTCATATAAGGAAAATGTAATCTGAGTAACTGACTGTTATCAAAGCATCCATAATCAATATTTGAATGTCCCAGTCCAAAAGCATAGCAAATACGGAGAAACTCCATCTTACGCAGGACAAAGACATAATATTTGCCATTTCCTTTACGATATTCCAGGAGATTATTACAACGCTAAACAGATCTTCAACGGTCATTGCAGTGCAACCTCGAGAAGTGTTCCTAAGTCCACAGAGAGAGAGAGAGAGAGAGAGAGACAGAGAGAGACAGAGACAGAGACAGAGACAGAGAGAGTGATAGAGAGAGAGAGAGATTTTGCTCATGGTCAGTACCGCATACAGTTCAGGCAACTCCAAAATTAGTTCCCAACGTATCCTAGCGGTTTCTTGGGATTGCAGCTTGAATGACCTTTGTAGGACCGGCGATCACGGGGTAGCAATTCATTAAATTTTCCCATCAGACCTAATGGCATGATAATAAAGACCAATCTTGTCGAAGGACAAAAATAGCAGAACTCCCACCGTCAAGTCTATAAAACCCTAAAGCCATGTAATGTACTAGGTCGCATATACACAAGTAACCTCGCTTCAGAATATGCATTTCGCCCAATCCCAAATTTAAACAATCTATAAATAAAGCTACCCCGATATTCTAACACCAACCGTGAATTGGCAGAAACACTTCATAGACTCCTGCAAAATATTAGCAATTACATCTTGAAAGAACCAACCCATTAAGAACAAGGAAAGCAGGGATATTAACTCATTGTTGGCCAGAAACTTTATGTATTTCTGGAAGATGCTAGATGAGCACGAAAACACATTTGATTTTTGTGGCAAGTCCATCAAATTTGGAGAAAGCAGCAAGTGGAGCTATCAAGGTCATGTAACTAGGAACAAACATAAAGGGAAGATGCCCTCCAGAATCAGTGGCTCCGTCGAGCGAGAACGCGCATTCATCCTCGAAAGGCAGGCCACAATTTGGCAGTAAAAATCATGTTCTACCGCCAGGGAACATTCCAGCCCTCGAAATGAATTACCGGACAACAGCCAAAGAGACCAAGAAGAAAAAGCTACATGTAAAACCTTCATCTCATCTCAAGACAATTTGACACCCACACAGAAAACAAAAGGAAACAAACTAACTTCCCATGATATATCATGTAAGTTAAACTCAAAATGAAAAACAAGAGCCCATTGTTCCTTTTAATAACTTCAGAAATGGGGCGAAAAGGAAATCCCCAATCATGGAGATTGCTAGCTAGCCTCCATGATGGCCAGCGGAGGTCGCTAGCTACCAGCGATGGCAGGATAAGGCCACCCCTCGCCAGATCTAACAAGAGGAACCTCGCCTAGCCCTCGCCAGAGGCCAGCAAGCATTGGGAAGCCCTTGCCAGCCTATGGCAAGGGCCAACCCCACCTAGATAAGGCCATCGCCAGCACCAAGGGTTGACTAGGCCACCCCTCACTAAATTTGGCAAGGGACCCTGTGACAAAGGCGGCTTCACTTGGATGGCGAGGGGCCCTATCCAAGTGATGCTAGCCCCTCCCCAAAGGCCAACGAAGGTTGGGCGAAGGTCCCTCATTGAATTTAGGAAGGGGCAACCGCCTACCCTAGCTTGGGGCAAGGGCATCCTAGCCCTCTCCCTTGCTAGCAACTTTCAATCTCCACTAGCCATTGTTAGGAAAATAATGATGAACAAATTGGGTGGAACAATCAAGTCAAACTTTTGAGGCGTGATATAATTTTCTTTGAAGATTTATTTGCCTCATAATATTGCTCAAAATCACCAACAAATATCTTCCAAGATACAACAAAGTTTCGATTGAGTATATTATATAACAATTTTAGTATTTCTCTAGAGTCTCTCAAAGGAAACAATTGAAATAATAGCCGTAGTTTTAGAAAGAAGACTCAAAAAAACTTAATCAAGATTGATCCCAAAGACTAACGTACTTATCTCAATCTTTTGAAAATAGGCAACCCTTCAAACGGTTGTAAAATGAACAGGTACACTCTCAAAGTATACGTTAAAAAGACATCTCAAAATTAGGAATTAAAAAAATAATAAATAACCATAACTCATTTGTAAACTGACACACTATCTCACGGGACGCTATGGTTAATAAGTAAATCCAAATTTTTCAACAAATAAAAAATTATGATCGTTAATTAATGTCAAATCTTGTCCTCATGTGTACTTTGATTTTTTCAATGTAGGACAGGGTACCTCTTAGTTTGTTTTACAAACAAGCTACTAACAACCATCATAGTGGCTTGTAGAGGAAAAGAAGGAAGAAAGAGGAGGGAAAAAGAAATGAAGGAAAGAAGGAAAAGAAAAGGAAAAAAAAAATAATCGAAAAAATAATTAAATATTATACAAAAATATCTTTGTCAACGTCAATCGTGTCATGGAGGACGACCGGCATCTATATCAGTAATTCCCAACATAAATTAGCCAGATGAATTCAATTAATACAAATATGAAAAGATTTCAGACTAAATTGATTCAATTGAAAAGTTTAAAATTAAATTGGAACCAATACAATAAGTTTAAGACTTTTTTGGCACTCCTCCCTCGTAACTTCTATCAAAGCGCAATTGTAAAACAACAGCTATCAAATTTTCAAAACCATGAAAATATCTGATATTTACAAATAATAATGAGTGTTTAGGGAAGATTTTTACGAGTAAAGTTCTCAATTCTCAAGTAAGAATCCCATATTTCAAATTCTTTGAGTATGAATATTAGTTGGCAAGTTCACGAATGTAGCAATACGTTCTACAGTCTTCATAGCTTCACTTCTCATGGTTATTGATATCAAAATTTGAAAGGGAAAATTATCAAAAAAATCATAAACATATTACAATTGTGATGATTCAATACTAAACTTATTTTTTTTAAACAATTGAGTTATAAACCTTTTATAATTGTGTCAATTCAATCATTTCGGCCAAATTTGGCTGACTGATACCAGCGACAATATTTTAATATTATTTTATTTTTCAAATTTTGTATTAACTTTTTAATCTTTTCTCTTTTTTCCTTTTTTTTTCTCTTTTTTTTTTTTTTTTTTCTTCCTCTCCTCCCTCCTTTCGGCAACTAGCCAAAAGGGAGGGCCGGTCGCCAAACTGAGGCAGTCAGCTAGGCCCGATTGAGGGTCACCGGGCAAGGGCCGCCTAGGCATTGGAGAGGCAAGCCCTCGCCAGATCTAGGTGAGGGGTGAGCCTCACCAGTGAATCGATGAGCTAGCCTTTGCCCAAATTCGGTGAGGGCTCACCCTGCCATCATTGAGTGAGAGCCACCCAGCCATTGGCAAGGGGAGCCCTCACCGTCGGTGGGCGAAGTGCCTCGTTATTGCTATGCGAGTTTGAGCTTGCCTAACCACTGGAAAAGCGAGCCCTCGCCAAATCCAACGGGAGCTTGTCTTGCTAGTGGCTGGGGGAGCTCGACCTCGTCGCAGCGAACCCTCACTAGATCAAGCGAGCTCATTGATCCTTCGCTAGTGGATCCTTCGCTAGTTGATCCTTCACCCTCACCCGATCTGACAAAGGCTTGCCTCGCCGATGGTTGGGCGACCCTTGCCTAGCAACGGCGAGGCGAGCTCACCCTCAGTCAAGCCTAGTCAGTCCCCTCAGTCCGATGACCAGCCCTTCCCTCTGGCCAATCACCAAAAGGAGGGAGGAGAGAAAAAAAAGGAAAAAGAAAAGATTGAAAATTCATAAAAAAAAAATTCGAATAAAATAAAATAATATTAAATATTGTCGCCGACACTAGCTGGCATCCACGTCAGCACTAGCCAACCAAATTTGGCTGGAAGTACTGAATTGGCACAATTGCCAAATGTTTTTTTTTTTTTTTTTTATGACCAGGGAACCACCGTACAGTCGGCAGCCTGCGGCATAAACCCGAGGTGGACTGAGCCACCACCACAGACCCAGTCGCGGGTGAGTCGCGCGAATGCGACGCCTCTGGGATTCTAACTCCTCCCTTTTGTGAGCCAGCTGCACCACCGCGTGCGGTGGTACAATTGCCAAATGTTTAGGACTCAATTATTTTAAAAAATAAGTTTATGATTGAATCGGTATAATCGCAATAAGTTTGAAATTTTTTTGGTAATTTTCCTTAAATTTGAATGTCGAAGCTTGAATCGATAGTTGCTCCATCAATGTTGAGTTTACTTAGTAAATGTAGCCATTAGTCCCCATAATGAACTATAAAAAGAGTATCTTCCAATTAGTTCAGTTGTGTAGCATGTATGCTATGTTCCATTTATGGCAAGGTACATCATTACCTTTTGTTAATCATCGTTCCGGTAAATCGCGCAATTTTAACCAAATTAGGCATGTTATGATACATGATACTTTAAAATAATATTTATGAGTTAAGTTTGAAATTAAGTTCCCACGAGCATGATATATATACGAAAACTTTCAAATGTAATCTGCAGCAGTAACATAGCGCATACATCGTCCACACTCCTGATCTTCAACGTATACCAAAGTCATGCGGTGTCCACGTGTGTTTCCTTCCTTTCTCAATAATCATCAGATGAATATAATATTTGAAAATACGAATATCTCGACTTGACATCTTCATACGGTCAGATCTCGTGTGATAGCACAAACTCGTAGAAGCTGTCCTGCGATTAGGTTTTGCAATCGTCAAAATAACCTAAGAAATTTCAACACTGGTTTTCAAATTGTTGAGCACTACCCTCGTTTGGCTTCTGAAGGGACTCAAATCGAGAATAAAGTCGAAGCTACCAAGCTAGTTCTCAACACGTCTATGTTCTTGCATCAATATAACTTCCAATGATTCCTCCGAAAAGGACAGAATATCCAAGTACTTCATGGATAAGGAAAATCAAGTACCACCTAGTGAAAGCCGAAAAACCTAAAAGTTCCAGGAACTAAAGACCATATAGTCCGAGGGAATCAAGCTAAAAAGAGAAGCACAGATAGACTTTGCATGTCTGCGTCCACCTTTCCTTTCGCTTCAAAAGCGTGTAGCGCACATCTTTATTTCAATTTTCTATGTCGTGTTTTGGTGTCAAGCTTTCAGTAATGTACATGGACTACATTTATTCATACATCACTTATCCCAAGGACATCAGCAAGCCGTACTTATCCTAAAACCGGCCATCAAAGCGACTCGCGCGGCTAATTTGGCGACAATCTCAAGTGCATCTGAGTTTTGCCATCTAAGTGACAACCCGTCAGGCTGTGCTCGACGATAAGGTAGGATAAACCAAGACCATCTTAGAAAATGCCAAAATGGACGCTCAAATCACGTCATTTCAATCAACGCACACCTTTCACTTCCCCTTCTTTTCACCATGTAAAAAGCAGATTCCCTTGTCATAACGTCAGTGCGCTCGCTTCTTTTTCCCTCGAGAATTTGACCTCCCAGACTCGTTAGGTTGCTGGTTTGTGTGGATACGAAGAGACGTTCTGCTTCTTTGCAGCTAAGGTGCATGATGGTACGCTTCAGATGCCGGATTCCTAGGGTTTCTCTCGCAATTCTTCTCGCCTTTGCCCAAAACATAGTAAATTTTTCTCACGTTCTTCCATTTTTGGAGTGCTCTTGACAGTAAATGTGTGCAATCGGGCTTCGAAAGAGGAGACGCACCCGAGGCCGCACTCTAGGCGTGGACCCCGGAAGTTGGGGTCGAAGTTTCAGGATGACGAGGGGCTAAAACCAGAAATTCAATGCATGGATCTTGTAACTGCACTCTATTAAACTACCGATTTTGATGGACCTGATGTCATGTTTGGTGAAATATTACACTTAATGGTTAGGTTTGAATTACGCAATAGAATCCCCCATGAAATTTGTTCTTGAGTCAATCTTCTTAGTCTTTATTGGTTCAAGGCTCTTGAATTTTTTTTTTCTATGAATAGATTTATATAGTCATGGATTAATCGGTGTTGATGCTTTATTACACTGCCTTTTATGATATGACACATTAACTTTACATATATTATAATCATTATTATTGATATTCTTTTATCTTTCTTTTTCTCAACTTTCGCTTTATCTGCATACATTTTTATATCAAAAGCAGATCGACTTTGTTTTTGTTTATGTAAGAAAGATTTCAATTGTTACAAAGATATGACCAACATATCATACCTTCTAGATTTCTAGAAACTTATATTCTATCCGGTGTGTAGCATAGAAATCGATTTTCATTGAAAACGATTAGTGCCTTCGAAGTACTTGTTCAATAGTTTGAATTTGTGTGAGTTTTATAAAACTCTATTCTTCTTTAAATGTTACCAAAGGATAAATATCGTATTTCTATTAGTCTTACCTAGCTTATTTTAAGCATACAAATTATGAGAGAAAAGGTATCATGCCTTAATTAAATAGACAAATATCGTAAGTAGCAATTACACGAGGCAAAAAAATGATTGAAAAACAATTCACCAAACTTAATCCCTAAAAGATTTTGTTCCTAACCAATATGTTGTTAAAATTAAGGGCAAAAGTCACCAAAAAACCTAAACTATGCTCATTGTGACACCAAAAATCTCAAGCATGTACATTCTGACATATTTACCCTTCATCAAAGTTCTATCAATGAAAACTATTAAAATTCTGCCAACATTAACTTCATAAAGCAAACAATATTGACATGGCATTCACATGGCTTAAGTGAAACAGCTAAAACATCATCTAACGAAACATTGACGGAGATTAAATGTCATATGGGTACAAATTTGGCATTTTTTATGTTACAAGAAAATGTTTAGCGTAAAGTGTCATAGAAGGTATAGTTTGAGGTCTTCGATGTCACCAAAAAAAAAAAAAGTTCCGGGTAAATATGTGATGATGAACGTATTATTTGAGATTTTCTTGTTGCTTTTTCCTACGTTAATTAGTTTGATCAAAACTATGCTTCTATAGTTTTTTTGCCTCTGTTGTTCTTTTGTGGCGAATTGGGAAGGTGGTCCTAATCCTTGCACATCGAAACCCGCAAATTCTTCGAACAAACGGTTCTTGGTTAATTCCTTTCCCAACTAGTGGCGAAGGTGGTACACCGATGTTCATCCGCACAAAATAACCTCACGTCCCCTCCAAAGTGTGTGCAACCCCTTAACGTTGCGGCTATGAGAGGAGTCTTCAATCAATTCACACATGGGATGGTCCTATCGTGCCGGGGACCATAGAAACAGGTGTTGAATAGAATAAAAAAAAAGAAAAGAAAAGGAAGAATGCGTTTGATATACACATGTTTATATATTGATCGTCATGTTAGGCGACGGAACGACAAACCGAGAGAGGAATGGCCGACGACCTTTAGCCTCTCCCGATCACTCGGTACTCGGTGAGTCGGTGTAATTCGTATCTACTATATGTCATAATATGTGAAATCTCTTCCAAGATTATTATATCTCACCCTTTTGAGGTTAGGTATATTGTAGATTTGTCTAACCTCATCCATTCTCACCACGAGTGAAACCTTTAAAAAAGAAAAAAGAAAAAAAAAATCCTTTGACGTGCAAAACATGGTATCGGTATCATTCATCAGGTAATACAAGTGCAGTTGAGTCTCAAGTCGATAGATAGAACTCGAACTCGACCATTGACTCTACGTAATGAATTCTTGATACTTTGTTGATCGAAGCTCAAATAATATTGGTTTTGGTATATGCAAGCTCAATTTGTCTACATTCAATTACCAAAAAGTAAGATGAAAACTAAAATATTCTAAGTAAAATAAGATCGAGGATAATATATAACCGGGTTAATATCATGAAAAACCTCAATTTAGTATATATGTAATAAATTTACCAAAAAGTAAAATTACAAACCGATACATATATAACAAATTTATCAGATAAATTTGTTTCCATTAAAATTTACCATTAAATTACTTAGTTAGGTAACACATGACAGTTGATTAGTATAGTAAGTTATTATTTTACCTTTTTTTTAGGGTTAATATCTTGAAAAACCTCAAACTGGTACACTTGTGACAAATTTACCCAAAACTATTTTTTTACCATGAAAAACCCCAAACTCGTAAACTTGTGACTAACTATAAAAAAACCCTAAACTGGTACATTTATGACAAATTTACCCCAAACTAATTTATTCGACTGCAAAAAATCCTAAACTGGTAAATTTGTGACAAATATACCCTATGCTAAATTGGATTAATACCACAAAAAAAGTCATAAAAATTGTAAACTGTAACAAACGGAACGTAAAATCTTAAATTGGTATACTAGTTAACTGCCACGTGTTATTTAACTTAATAATTTGATAATAAAATTTAACGAAAACTAACATATGGTAAATTTGTCACAAGTGTACTAATTTTGGGTAAATTTATCAAAAGTATACCAGTTTGGGATTTTTGGTGGTCAAAAATATATTTTGGGGTAAATTTATCACAAGTGTACCAGTTTATAGTTTTTTAGGGTATTATCCTTTTTTTTTTATCACGGGTGTACCAATTTATGGTTCTTCATAATATTAATCAAATTTAACAAATAGTAAAAAATGATAAATTTATCATAAATATATCGGTTTAGAATTTTTGACAATCAAAAAATTAATTTGAAATAATTTTATCACAAATCTACCATTTTGATGTTATTGATAGTCAAAAAATTAAATTGAATTTATCATAACTAAATCAGCTTGAGGTTTATATAACATGTAAATAGATTCAGATTATACAAAATAAATATAAAGTTTAATACAAATTCTTGAAAAGGAAAAGTCATTGCTCTTGCATTGGAACGAACCCCAAGAGTCAGGACACCTTTTCTTCTTTCTTGTTCGCCATTAAAGGGCAAGGACCTTTACAATGATGAGAACAGCAACACCCCCTCCCGCCAAAAAGATGTAAAAAGATCTGCAATAATTTCTATCTTCGGAGATAAATAAAGTACAAATCATTTCTTCAACTATGGTTTATCGTTTGCGAGGTACACTTTATTGGGCCAACTTGAAGTTTTACAATGAAACGAACCATCTCTCTGTCATGCTCTGTTTCCCGGAGCGAGCTTTCACGTCCCCCTCCCCTGCCGCGCAGCCCCCGCGGCGGCGGCAGTCGGGTCCCCAGCTGCTGCAGCGGTGGCCGTAAGATTATCTCCATTCGCCGCCGCCACCGCCGCCGCCTCTGCTTCCACCGCCGCTGCTTTGGAATCATCTCCCCTACCCGTTAAATCGATGGAAGCCTCTCTGAACTTCCTGTAGATGTCGCCCCTGTAGAACTTCCTAGTCCTCAGGACCAGAAAGAAGGACACCATGCACCCAAAGAGCGTCGCCCCCGTGATCACCAGGAACGCCGTCTTGTAGCACTCGACGCCCTTGCACGTCAAGTCCTGGCCGTCTTTCCTCGCCAGCCCCGCGGCCGCCATCTGCCTCGCCGCCTCCCGGTCGTAGAGCCGGCCCGCCACCTTCACGTTGAGGACGTAGCTCCCGACGGGGCTCGCGGCGGCCCCCAAGTTGTACAGCGTGGAGTAGTACTTGAGCCCGAAGATTTCGGATATGATGGCGAACACCAGCGGCCACTGCGCGCCGAAGCAGAACCCGATGATGATCGACGAGGCGTATAGAGAATTGGGGACGCCGAAGGCAATTAGGAGGTGGCCGACGCAGGACAGGAGGAGGACTAGGGTCAGGAGGAGAGGGCGGGGACACTTGTACTTGGTAAGGAGGATCTCGGAGGCGAACCCGGACACAACCCGGCCGAGGTAGTTCCAAATACTGACAAGGGACACGAATGTGGTGGTGCTCCGGGACGGGTACCCGAGCGAGCTCCCGATCTGGCCCAGGTTGTCAATGGCCGTTAGCGTCCCGCCAGCGCCGAACGTGGTGGCAGTGAATAGTATCAGCATGTCGATGCTGAAGAGGGCCTGCAGGATCGTGTAGTCCTCGCCCCTGTCCGGAGGCCGGAGGATATTGCCGCAGCCGCACACCCCGGTATGCTGCGGCGGAGGCAGCGCCAGCACAGGTTCGGAAGCGTGCAGCGGCGGTGGTGGCGGAGGAGTTTCGGCGACTACTTTTAGGTGATGGGAAGGGTCATTGTTCATGACGATCTCCCTCTTCCTCTTCCAGAGAACAATCTCTTCCTTGACGACGATGAAAATCGGCAGGAAGAGCAGGAGGAGCACGACCGCAGCGCTTCCAGCGTACTCAATCCTCGAGAACCGGAGCTGGTTCTGCAGTATGATGATGGCCATGAGGAACCCGGCGAGGCCGAGCGAGACATACAGGAGCTTGTAGAAGACCTTGAGCTCGTTCTTCTGCCGGACCACCTCAAGGATGCGGATGGTGCGCAGGAAGACGACGGAGATGGCTGCGGGGAGCCAGGCGATGAGAAGGATGAGGGACTCGGAGTCGTCGCCGTAGAAGGCGTGGTAGAGCTGGGCCAGGATGGCGCCGCTCAGGCCGACGAAGCCCTTGAGCAGCCCGAGGATGGCGCCGCGGCTCTCGGGGAAGTTCTTGACGGCGGTGACGAGGGCGCCGGTGTTGGCGAACGACTGGGAGTTGGCGCCGACGCAGATGTAGAGGCACATGAGCCAGAGGCGGGGGCGGGCGGAGCGGCCGGTGACGGCGAGCCAGATCATGAAGTAGCCGAAGAAGTTCATGGCAGCGCCGATGGAGAGGACGACCCATGGCGGGGTGACCTCGTTGACGAGGCCCGAGACGATGCCCACGTTGGCGCCGAGGTCCTTGAAGAAGCCGAGGAGGTTGAGGCTGGTCTGGTCGTAGCCGAGGCTGGACTTGATGTCCCCAGAGTAGAGGCTGAAGATGTAGGTGGCCCCGGCCACCGACATGATGAGGAGGGCGGCGAAGGCCATGAACCACCGCCCGAGGAGGGCGTGCGCGGCCAGCGACCTCGCCTCCCTCCAGCCGGGGCCGAAGCCGCCGCCGGTAACGTCGGCCATCACCATTTCGGCAGGTGAAGTCGCTAGATGTTTGTGCTGTGGTGTGTTGATATGATTGATCTGTCTGAGCGGGGATATTTACGGACACGGTGGGGGCAAGGGTCGGGGCTCGAGGAGAAAATGTTGAGCATGTCTCGTCCTCCAACGTGGCAAATAAAAAGACAATTCAAATTGCGCCACGTGTCCAGCATGGGCCACATTCTCAGCAAATTTTCCCCCACTTTTCTCTCTCCGCTCAATTAGGGTTATGCAAAAGAATTTGGATCCACCCGAACCGCCCGAAACCGGTAGTTCTTGAAGAATCGGTCCGGTTCCTGGTTCCAATTTATGGAAACCAGTGGGTACCAATCAAGTTCCTAGTTCTATGGGCGGATTCGTCCATCCAAACTGGACCAATTAATTAATAATTGAAATTATTAATTAACAAACCTTATCGAATTTGTTCTCTCTCTCCATCATCACCATTTTCCAGTTTCAGCTTCATGCTCGTTAGTTGACCCACTGCCGAAAACCTTACCAAGTCCCGAGAGCCTGTGACTTTCCACGTTCCCTTCCTTCCCCAAAAACTCGAAAGATCTCAACTTTGAGGTTCCCCAACTCGCCATTCTCCATCGACACTGCGGAGCTCCGTTGCTTCCCGGTGAAATGGCACGAAAGGGAGCTGCAAAACAGTAGCAAAGAAACCCTAAAAGACCGCATTAGCCCCTCTAAATCCAATTACCATAACCATCCCAAGTACCCATCTTTCTTCCGGCTCAAAAACCTTCTCTTTCCACTGTAAAGTCCCATCTTTTTGGTTCTTTGACATTGCCCTTCCATTGCTCATTCTCTATTGGTGAGACCAATTCTATGAATCCACCCAGGAACCGAACCGGACCGGCGGTCTAATTCTCGGGTGGATCTATTCAACAAACGGGTGGATTACGGTTCCAATTTTTTGGAATCGGTCATTAGCAGGCGGTTCCCAATTTTAGGTCATGAACCGCCCACCCGAACCATTAACACTCCTATTCTCGATGAATTTCTCCCCACCTTTTTCTCTCCTCTCTCCCCCTTCTCTCTCTCCTCTCTCTTCTCTTTCCCTCCTCTCCACGCTCTCTCACCCAACTCTTCTCACTTTTCTCTCTCCTCTCTCCCAACACACTTTCTCTTCATCGATGTGGACGAACAGCTGGCCACCTCAACCTCCGCGACGACCTCCGATATGACTGGGAAGGTGCACAAGTGCTCGATATGCGTTTCTCCATCAATCAAGCTCTCGCTTATGAAGCACCGACACTTTCCAAAAGCCTTCATATCGTGTCTGATATTTCAACACGTGTCTGACATTCTTCGACACTTGGTTAACCCGTGTCGGAAAATTCAATACCTGGTTAACTTTTCTGACACTCTTCAACACTCGAGTCAAAATTTCAACATACAAGTTTCTGACACGTAATTCCAATATTGATGTCAATTTTAAAAATTTCAATAAATGAAATGTTAAAATGTATATATGTGAAAAAAAAAACACAATAATAAAAATATTAAATGGAGAAAAAAAAACCTAATATTTTCTTCTCTTCTGACTCCAACTTTCAGATACATAATTCACTCCTTAAGTTTTTTTTCCCTCTTCCGACATATCTAACATGCAAGTACGGAATGTCGATTGCTTGTTTTTTCTCTAAATTTTATGAATTATTAGAATAGAGTTAAATTTGTCAAATTGAAACAATTAATGATATTAATAAATTGTGGATTAATGTTTTTAGTGTCAATTCATTCTAGGCTTTTTTAATTTTTTTTTATATATGAATTTGGATAATTAATTTGATTGAAATTATTATAAAAATGATAAGTTATTATGTATCTATAAAAATATATATTTAATATACAACGTGTGCCAACGTGTTGAAATTTTTTGTTTTTCGAGAAACGACTTGTCAGCTTGTCGTGTCGTGTCGCGTATCGTGTGTCAGTGTCGGTACTACTTAGGCTTTCAATGGGCACGAGGTACCACTATGAGGCCCCCATTCCTGCCTCCTCAGCCGCCGTTGTCGCCACCTCGACTGCCAACAGGGTGAGCATCTCGGAGAGCGTGGGGTCAACTCTTACGCAAAGCCAGGGGCACTCCGAGTTCAATCTGAGCACCTAGGCACTCCCGGAGTTCTCCCCTTGGTTTGCAATCTCTGGCAACGTGGACTATGAGGTGGAGAACCCACATCCCTCCAAGAAGGCCCGATTCCTAGTGTTGGTGAAGACAAAAGCGGCCTAAAATGGGTCGGATTTGAAACACATAGAAATCCACAAAAAAAAAAAAAAGGCAATCAGAGATAGAGAGTCAGGCAAGAGATTGTGCAAAGGAGAGAGAGAGAAGAGAGAGGAGAGAGAAAGTTGGGGAGAAATGGCGTAGTTGGAGTAAGGCGTCTAGGAGACGCAGAGGACGGGGTTGTGGTGAATCTTGGGGATGGGCTTGCCGGAGGATGCCCGCCAGGGCACGTCCTTCTGGAGCGAAGCTCCTTTCCTGGACATCTTTTTTATATGGGTGTGTGTGCGGCGGACTTGTGCAATGAGGTTTGGTGAAGCGACTACAACAGCCGTCGCGAGAGGTCAGCGATGTGCTGAAGAAGAAAAAGACGACGGTGATGGGCGGCGACGAGAGGGTGGACACCGGTGGAGTGGTTTTGGAGCGCTTCGTGGAGGGCTGAAGAGAGGCGGTGCGCGACTTCGTGATGAAGAGAGAGGAAGGGAGAGAGGATAGGGGTTTATCCAGAAGAAAGATTTATTCGCCAACGCTGTGGTTCATCGACTTCTCTATACCCGTTTTTATTTCCCTTTTGCCTTTTTCCATTTATTGTTTCGTTTGGAGTTTGGAGTTCAGGATTTTTCATAATTTTTTAGGAATTAATCTCTGTTTTATTTTATGCATAGACTCAGTAAGCCCCATCAAGTATAAATTAAAGAAGTAAAAGTCAATCCAAACATTTATTTATGCTCTCCTAGGATTATTGCAAATTATCTCTTGACGTTTTCGTCGTTGCAACATGCTCTTTGATATTTTCATATCCATTTTGATGTACACCGAACCTTGACTCTAGTCAACATTTAGATCAAAATCCAATCAAATGGCCTCCTTTGCTCTGATTAAGTAAATCATCTGGCCACTTTATAGCAATTTTTACACCATCAAAATTACCATTTTCAAAACCATGAAATCCCTTAAGTTCTCTTATTATTGATGACTAGTTGGATTATTGAAAAAAAAAAAGAGGAACTTTGACCAACCCTTGACAATTTTGACAATTCCAACAATTCAAATTTAAAATATTCATATGTAACCCAGCAACTTACTTAGGCTAACCACCAAAGCCCATCTTTCGATTCTTCAGCCATGTGAATTGGAGTTTCTAATAGTTGGGTCACATCCAACATTTGTCGGCCAGCAACTTGTTGATCATAATGGCAAAACCTTTTGCCTTTCTTACTATCCCCGCCTCTCTTCTTTTTCGGTTTGCCTTACCCATATTGTACAATTTCCTACAATGAAGGCAACTCTAGACACAAAGGAAAAGTTGGCTCTGAATCATCCTCCATTTCCATTAGGGGGTGGGTGTTGAGTCATTCAAATCTTCTTTGTTTGGTTGCTTTTTTTTTCCCTCTCTTATCTTGCATATAGGTTAAATCATCCTCTTCTTGGAATCCAATAATTTGTCTCATTTTCACAAGAGTTTATGGGATTATCTCTTCCTAATCATCCTCTTCCATATAACATTCATAAAAAGCTTTCTAGAATGGGCTGGCGGCATTTGCCTAAGTTTTCAGTCATGAGCCATAAAGTATCTTATTATTCATAGAAAAAAAATTCTTCATCATAAAGAACCAGCTCATAGCTTTTAGCATAATGCCCTATTCTACCACACGAGTAACAAAAAATGGGCATCTCTCATACCTAAAGTCCAGCCAGTGTTCTTTTCCTTGAAAACTCAAAATCAACCCAAGTTGGAGAGGGAAAGACAACTTTAACAAAACTTTAGCTTTACCCACAACAATTGATGCAATGCCTTTTTTTTTTTCAATTTTACCTTCTTCGACTTCACCTAATTCGCCGCAATACAACTAATTGCTTCTTCCATTCTTCCTCTTCTTCTTTTTTTGTCGGTCCATTCTTCCTTCAATAGGCAATCCATGTATATGCATCCAAGATCAGCAAGAATCAAGAACTAGACAATGTGGAGGAATGTGTGGTTCCCAAGGTTGAAAGACAAGCAAATAACTAGAAAACAATCAAGGGCCAGAGTTAAGTATTCTATTTTTTTTTCATCCATAAAACTAAATACAAAGGAGAACAAATAAGGTTCTAAATGCTTGTAAATTACATTCTCAAATTTCCAAGCTTTCTTCATATTGGTTTGAAACGTTTGGAAATTTATTGAAGGGCTACAGTAAAGTCATTACATTCACACTCTTGTAACTTCTCTTCAATTCTAATCTCATCCAACTTAGCAATCTTCCTACCCACCCATAGATGCCCCTAGCCTTCTACACAATGCAACCATACGTTTGTCCTTATCTCCATCTCCTTCCGTAGTTAAAAGTGTAAAGAGTGTTGTCAATGTAAAGTGATTAGGGGAAACATGGCGAGAACACTAGCTAGAACTACAAGTCCACTCGAGGTCATCAGGTGGAAGAGCTAAAGAAACACCAAACAAGCAAAATGCTATCAATCACAGTTCTTTTATAATTATGGTTAATGGATCAACGAAAGCCAATAAATTAAGATACGTCTTTTATGTTCATGTATCTATTGAATTCATTAATTTCCTAAACTTTTTTGTTCATGTATATATTGAATTCATGAATTTCCTAGATTCATGTATCTTTTGGTTCATGTATTTATTGAGTTCACGAATCTCTTGAATTCACGTGTCTCTGGATTCATGAATCTATTGGATTCACGTATCTCTTGATTCATGAATTGCATGGATACATGCGTCTATTTAATTCATGTATCTTTTCTGTACATGAAATAAAAAGCTCTATAAATAGATAGGAGCATAGAGTTTCATAATGGTTTTTTGTTTTTTCAACTCGATTTCAAAAGAGCTTTGATATACTTTTCTACTCATCCGATTTTTCTAGGTGTGCTGGTTCAATTGAATGGTTCGACTGAGTCTTGTTTACATAGTGCTAATTCAAACAAGTTCGAGGTGTTGTATCTTGGGAGGCATAGTTCGTGAATCTACAGAGCACCACTGGTAGGAACTAATCACCTTAAGAAGATTCGGATATCCGTACTTCACCTTTATTATATTGATATTTTGGTTACAACAAACAATTCGTTTTCTTTGGATTATATATTACAATAAGTTCAAGATGAGAGGATGTGAATTAGTGGGTAGTAAATGCTATCAACACAATTGCCCAATCATCCAAATGTAGGCGATTCAAGAGTTGATTAGGCCAACTACCTTTTGTAAAAGCAAGCAACAGGGCCAATTACATTTTGTAGAAGCAAGTGACATGAGCAAATATTGTGAAATGAATATGATGGGCATGAATTTTTGTGGGAGGGAGATTCTAGGTTTCAATAAAACAGGGTACAAGATGGCTAGATGTTTTTGTCATTTGGTGGGAGGCCACAAAGGAAGAGGGGAAACCGAGCTTTGTCTATTTGATTTAGGGTTTTGGAAGAGTTGAAGATTTGGGGCAAAAACAATAGAATAGGCTCTACAAACCAAGAGAGAGCAAGCTCTACAGAAAGAGAGTTTTTCATGACGTTTTTTTGCACTGGAATGCATAAAAGTTGGCTAGAGTCAATGTTAAAGGGTAAAGTAAACCAATTTGAAAGTACTAAAGATAATATTGCAATGATGGAATCATCTAGGGGGAATTTGCAACAACCCAAAAAACCAAGGGGTAAAATATGCTTTACCTTAGAGTATCACGTGTCATCATTATTTTGATACATTACGAGTCTTTTTCAAAATTAGCAAATATTCCTAGAGCATTCACAATGACTCTTTTGATGAAATAATAGTTTGTTTTTCTTGTGGATACGTACGAACAATGATCTTATTATGTGTTTGAATAATTATCAAAAAAGATAATAATTCATTTCTCTTAGATAATAACTTATTATGAATGTTGAACTTCTTCTAAAATGACCCTTAACTCGTGTGCCATGTTTTGTGAAGTTTTTATCCAATCAAGATGAACACATTTTAGATAAATTAGATAATTCGAAGTGTTTAAACCTTAGAAGATCAAGCATAATTGGAATTTCTTCATTATTGTATGAAACAAAATTACATCTTTTCCCAATGAACAACTTTTTGGTATGCAAAAGAAAATCAAGTTTACATTGTCTAGATGTTCTCATTACCTTTTCATGAGGAAAAAATTTCACATCTAAACCCAATCACAAATTTAGGAGGATTCTTTTGCTTTTATCTAACGGGTGCTTCAAATGTTTCATATGAAATTATAGGACCCAATGTCCAAAAATGACTTACCAATCATTTTGTAATTTATGATAGTTATAACATTCTACTGATTCCAAAGGTAATTTATGAACTTTAAAATTATTTTTGCATTTATGAATATTTATAAATTTAAACGCATTTTGCAATATTGAAACCTATTTTACAAACAAACAATATAACGTATGATCATCATTTTGCATTTACAATGCAATAAGATAGAATCCCAAGGTATCGACATGTATCAAAAACTACTTTTGCATCAAACAATACCTTGTGTTTATAGAACAAACTACTTTTGAGAACACTTATAATGATAAAGTCTACTCTCTCTCACAATCAATAAAGTATATACTGTTGGAAAAGTTGAATATTAGATCAAGTGTATGAGGCATGCAAACACTGTCCTTAAGAATAATTGTGCATCTCGGAGTAAGAAACTCTATGCAACAAGCTCTAACAACAATCCTCTCAAAATACAACAAATAGTCCTCTTTATTCTACATTGAATAATAAAAGGAATGTGAACAATAAAATTATATGTGAAATTCAGCAAAAGGGCGGAAAGGAGAAAAGAGAATTTTCTTATCAAGATATCTCTATTAGATTGTAGTTGGAGGCTCTATTTTTAGGCAAATGAAAGAGAGGCTGATATATAAATTAAGTCAAGTAGCTTTTATATTTTAAAATCAAGCCATTATAAAACCGTTATGTGTCATTACAAAACTAGTCACTAAATAATGGCCTTCATGAATATTATAACTTCAGAAAGAGTACCAAAAAAATCATAAACTTATTGTATTGGTACCAATTCGGTGGTAAAACTTTCTAGTTAATCAATTTAGTCTTAAACATTTTCATATTAATACCAATTGAGTCTATCCAACTAATTTATACCAAAATTTACTCGCATGAATGCAAGCCATCATATGTGGCACAACCTGTGCTGACATGGATATTTTTATATAATATTTCACTATTTTTCAATTTTTTTTAATTTTGTATTAGGTTTTTTTCTTTTTCTTTTTTTCTTTTTCTTTTTTTTTTCCTTTTCTTTTTTCTTCTTTCTTCCTCAATTTCCTCAGCCAGCCTCCGTGATGGCCAACAGAGGTCCCCAGCTATTGGCGAGGGCAGGGCAAGGTCGCCTCTCACTAGATCTAGTGAGAGGACCCTTGCCTAGCCCTCGCCAAAGGCCAATGAGCATTGGGAAGCCCTCATCAGCCTAAGGCAAGGGCCGACCTTGCCTAGATAAGTCCCTCGCCAACACCAAAGGTTGGCAAGGCCACCCCTCACTAAATCTAGTGAGGAGACCCTATGACAAAGGCGGCCTTGCTTGGATGGCGAGGGGCCTCGTCCAGGCGATGATGGCCCCATCCTAGAGGCTAATGAGGGTTGGGCACATCCGATTTGCTAAGGGGTGACTATCTGCCCTCGCTGGGGCAAGAACATCCCAACCCTCCCTCGCGGCAACTTTCAACCTCTGTCGGCCATTATTAGGAAAATAATGATGAACGAATTGGATAGAACAATTAAGTCAAGCTTTTAGGCGTAATATTACTTTCTTTAAAGATTTATTTGCTCCATAATATTGCTAATAATCATTGGCAAATCCTCCAAGATACAACGAAGTCACTATTGAGAATAATAAATAACAATTCTAGTATTTCTTTCGAATCTCTCAATGAAAACAATTGAAATGATAGCCATAGTTTTAGAAAGAAGACTCAAAAAGGCTTAATCAAGATTGATCCCGAAGACCAACGTACGTATCTCTGTCTTTTGAAAAGAGGCAACCCTTCAAATGGTTGTAAAATGAATAGGTATGCTGCTAAAGGATACGTTAAAAAGACATCTCAAAATTAGGAATTAAACAAATAATAAATAACCATAACTCATTTGTGAACAGTCGCACTCTTTCAATGGGACGTTATGGTTAATTAGTAAATCCAAATTTTTCAATAAATAAAAAATGATAATCGTTGATTAATGTCAAATCTTGTCCGCATGTGTACTTAGATCTTTTCGATATGGGACAAGGAACCTCTTAATATGTTTTACAAACAAGCTACCAACAACCATCATAGTGGCTCACAGAGGAAAAGAAGGAAGAAAAAGAGGGGGGAAGAAAAGAAGAAAAGAAGGAAAAGAAAAGGAAAAAACAAATAAAAATTCAAAGAAATAATTAAATAATTAAATATTATACAAAAATATCTACGTCGGCGCCGATCGTGCCACATAGGACGACCGGTATCTATGTCAGTAATTCTTGACATAAATTGGCCAGATGAACTCAATTGATACTAATGTGAAAATGTTTCGAATTAAATTGATCCAATTGAAATGTTTAGAACTGAATTAAAAATAATGCAATAGGTTTATGACTTTTTTTATACTTCTCCCTCATAACTTCTGTCAAAGTGTAGTTGTAAAACAACAACTATCAAATTTTCAAAACCATGGAAATATCCAATATTTACAAATGAATAACGAGTGTTTAGGGAAGATTTTTACAAGTTCTCAATTCTCAAGTAAGAATCCCATATAGTATGAATATTAATTGGCAAGTTTATGAATGCAGCATTCATTCTACCGTCTTGGCAGCTTCACTTCTTGTGCTTATTGATATCCAAATTTGAAGGGAAAATTTTCAAAACAGTCATAGACCTATTACAATTGTGCCAATCCAACCCTAAACTTATTTTTTTTTAGGCAATTGAGTTCTAAACATTTTGCAATTGTGCCAATTCAATCATTCCAGCCAAATTTAGCCGGTCAACGCTAGTGACAATATTTTAATATTATTTTATTTTTTAAAATTTTATTAATATTTTAATATTTTCTCTTTTTTTCCTTTTTTTTTTCAATCTCTTTCCTCCTTCTTTTGACGACTAGCCAAAAGAGAAGGCCAGTCGTAGGATTGAGGTGGTCGATTAAGCCTAGCTAAGGGCGAGCTCGCCCTGCTGTCGCCAAACAAGGGTCGCCCAGCACTAGTGAAGCAAGCCCTCGCCAAATCTAGGAGAGAGTAAGCCTCACCAATGGATTGATGACCTCGCCTTCCCCTAGATTCGACAAGGACTTGCCCCACCATTGTTGAGCGAAGGCTGCCCAGCCCCTAGCTAGGGAGCCCTTGCCGTTGCTGGTTGAGGTGCCTCGCCGTCAATGGCCAAGGTGGAGTTCGCCTAGCCATGGGCGAGATGAGACTGGTGAGCAAGCCATCACCAAATCCAACAGGGGCTCGCCTCACTAATGGCTAGGCGAGCTCGACCTTGTCGCTGCGGGCCCTCATCGAATCTGGGGGAAGGTGAGCTCACTGATCCCTTGCTAGTGGATCTGACGAGGGCGAGCTCCCTTGCCCGATCCAGCAAGGGCTTGCCTCACCGATGGCTAGGCAGCCTTCACCTAGTGACGGCGAGGTGAGCTCGCCCTTAGTCAAGCCTAGCCAGCTGTCTCAATTCGATGACATGCCCTCCCCTTTGGCCTGTTGCCAGAAGAAGAAGGGAGGATAGGAAAAAAAAAAAAACAAGAAGACAGAAGAGAGAGAGAGAGAGAGAGAGAGAGAGAGAGAGAGAAGATTAAAATATTAATAAAGAAATTCGAAAAAAAAAATATTAAGTATTGTTGTTGGCGTTGGCCAACATCCACAGCCGATCAAATTTGACTGGAATAACTGAATTGGCACAATTACAAAAACTTTAGAACTCAATTGGTCAAAAAAATAAATTTAGAATTGAGTTGGCATAATTATAATAAGTTTGAGACTTTTTTGGTAATTTTCCCCAAATTTGAATGTCAAAGCTTGAATCGATAGTTGCTCCATCAAAGTCTAAGTTTACTTAGTAAATGTAGCCATTAGTCCCCAAAATGAGTTATAAAAAGAGCATCTTCCAATTAGTTCAGTTGAGTAGCCAGTATGCTATGTTCCAATTATGTCAAGGTACTTCATTACCTTTTGTTAACCATTGATCCGGTAAATCGCACAATTTTAACCAAATTAGGCATGTTATGATATATGATACTCCAAAATAATATTTATGAGTTAAGTTTCGAAATTGAGTTCCCACAAGCATGATATATATGCAAGAACTTTCAAATATAATCTGCAGCAGTAACATAGCGCATACATCGTCCACACTCCTGAGCTTCAAAGTATACCAAAGTCATGCGGTGTCCACGTGTGTGGTCCTTTCTCAATAATCATCAGATGAATATGATATTTTAAAATGCGAATATCTGGACTCGATATCTCCATAAGGTCAGATCTCGTATGATAGCAGAAACTCGTAGAAGCTGTCCTGCGATTAGGTTTTGCAATCCTCAAAATAACCTAAGAAATTTCAACACTGGTTTTCAAATTGTCGAGCACCACCCTCGTTCGGCTTCTGAAGCGACTTAAATAGAGAATAAAGTGGAACCTACCAAACTAGTTCTCAACACGTCTATGTAATTGCATCAATATAACTTCTAATGATTCCTCCGAGAAGGACAGAATATCCAAGTACTTCATGGATAAGGAAAATCAAGTACCACCAAGTGAGTCGAAAAACCCTTAAAGTTCTAGGAACTAAAGACTATATGGTCCAAGGGAATTAAGCTAAAAAGAGAAGCACACAGATAGACTATGCATGTCTACGTCCACCTTTCCTTTCTCTTCAAAAGCGTGTAGCGTACACTTTTATTTCAATTTTCAATATCGTGTTTTGGTGTCAAGCTTCCACTTCAATAGCAATGTGCGCGTCATTGCACACATTAATGATCAGTAATGTATATGGACTACCTTTATTCATACATCAATCATCCGAAGGACGTCAACAAGTCGGACTTATCCTAAAACCGGCCATCAAAGTGACTCGCGCGGCTAATTTGGCGACAATCGCAAATGCATCTAAGTTTTGCCATCTAAGTGAGTACCCGTCAGGCTGTGCTCAACGATAAGGTAGGATAAACCAAGACAATCTTAGAAAATGCCAAAATGGACGCTCAAATCACGTCATTTCAATCAACGCACACCTTTCACTTCCCCTTCTTCGCCGTGTAAAAAGTAGATTCCCTTGTCATAAAGTCAGTGCGCTCGATTCTTTTTCCCTCGAGAATTTGACCTCCCAGACTCGTTTGGTTGCTGGTTTGTGTGGATATGAAGAGACGTTCTGCTTATTTGCAGCTAAGGTGCGTGATGGTACGCTTTAGATGCCGGATTCCTAGGGTTTCTCTCGCAATTCTTCTCGCCTTTGCCCAAAACATAGCAAATTTTTCTCACGTTCTTCCATTTTTGGAGTGCTCTTGACAGTAAATGTGTGCAATCGGGCTTTGAAAGAGGAGACGCACCGGAGGCCGCACTCTAGGCGTGGACCCCGGATGGGGATGACGAGGGGCTAAAACCAGAAATTCAATGCATGGATCTTGTACCTGCACTCTACTAAACTACCGATTTTGATCGACCCGATGTCATGTTTGGTGAAATATTACAATTAATGGTTAGGTTTGAATCACACAATAAAATCCCTCATGAACTTTGTTCTTGAGTCAATCTTCTTAGTCGTTATTGCTTCAAGGCTCTTGAATTTTTTTTTTTTTTGTGAATAGATTCATATAGTCATGGATTAATCGGTGTTGATGTTTTATTACATTGCCTTTTATGATATGACTCATTAACTTTACATATATTATAATCATATATCATTGATATTCTTTTTTCTTTCTTTTTCTCAACCTTCCCTTTATCTGCATACTTTTTTATCATAATTAGATCGACTTTGTTTTTGTTTATGCAAGAAAGATTTCAATTGTTATTGACACCTAAATTTTGGCAACCTATTTAGTCATTCATCGCATTAAAAAATCAGGGATTGATTTTAACCCCTAAAAAAAATAATTAATTGCATAGCATGTAGTTTTAGGTACATTTATTTTTAATTTGTATTTACGGTGGGCCGATAACAAATGGGTTCAAATTGATGGTTCAGAACTTAAATTTGATAAGTTGGGCTAAGCCCACGAAGGGAGTAAATCGGCCCAAGCCCGTATTCTCGAAGAAATTTTACAGATTTATTTGTACGAGATTTCAAATTTAAGAAGAATCTTCCTGCAATCATAAATTGTATCGAAAACAAATATTGCGTTTAGAAAAGCAAATATTACGTTTGGAAAAAGGAATTTTCGTGGATATGGATTTGGAAAAATTAAAGCCCTAACTCGTGACCTATAAATATGTTAAATGCGTAGGGTTTAGGGGGCCACATAATTGAGAATACACGGCCACAATTCGGAGCAAAGAGAGCGAGAGCACCTTCGTTGACGAGAAAAGAACAAGTCATATAGAGCCCACCATTGAAAGAAAAAAAAGAAGAAATAAAAGGTGGTCTCGGTCCACCGGTCAATAGGTCAACAAAGGGTGGGATTTCCTCTACAAGCGTGCACCGAGTTTTCACGTAGCGAACTGTCAATCTCGGCGAAGCTTTCCGGCAGCATCTTGGCGCAGTCTTCAGCACATCTCGGCCACATCAACGAAGTTTTCAGGCCAGCACCAGCGTTCCAGCAGTCACACGGGTTTCTCGAAGACAGTCCAGCATCCTCCAGGCGTCCTGGGCAGGTCGTGCTCTAACTCAGCAAAAGCCACGTAGCAAATCGCATTGAAGTAAACAACTAGAGATGTCCAGCTCGTCCACCAATCGCCTCACCCGCGTCACGAGTCCTTGGCCGTAAGCAGCCAACGCCGGTTTTGTATTCTTGGTTGAATTTTCGCAGGTTTTTCCGGTGAACACAGCAACCCAAGCAAACTGTCACAGCAGTCCTCGTTTGTTGTTGTGCTCGATACCACGAACCAGCACATCCTAGGGACGCTTGAACCATTGCTACCTAGTTCAGACTTTGGCCGCTTCGTTTGTACTCATTCTTCGCAGGTTTCGCCGAGGTCCAACAAGGCCACTATCTCCCGTCCAGCATGAATACCACGTCATGTTTTTGCGGCCATCGTTTGCAAGCATGAAGTCCACTAATGAAGAGAAAGAGGGGCACATAAAGAGCAAATAAAAAAATAAAAATATCACTTTCTTTTTCTTTGCAGACCATTCACGTTGACCAGTGAAGCCCAAGCAAACCAATTCCCACGAAGCCCACATCTCTCGCTTTTGTGACGCGAGTCTAGCAAGCGTGCAAATAACGGCCGCCATTCGTATCTTGCAGTCGGCGACACCCCAGCGACTGTCCAGAACCGTTCCTCAGTCAAAGCAATCACCGTGCGCAAGCCATCCATCGACAAATTCAGATTTGGAAGTATATTCGGCAATTAGGTAAAAAAATCTCATATTAATTTGATTTAAACATCATATTGCCTAGATTAATGAGATTGATATCTAATTTAAACCATGTATAATATTCATTAGGATATATTTCCTAATTCGCAACTGCATATAATCTTTGATTCCATTTATAAGGCTTTAGATGGAATTATTGATTCCGCGGGATTATTTAAAATTGATTTAAAATTGATGTTTTGATCTTTAAGACTTAAGATCAATCCATCGGTTTTATTTGCGAAATTACAGGTTGATCGGATGTTATTTCCTTATTCGCATTGATTGGATAATATCTTTGATGATTTTGAATGGTCTGTCTTGTCTCGATTGCTTTATTTATCTTGAAATATATTTGAACTAGAATATTGCATGCTTTAGGGTTATTTGCATATTTAGATTAAGCATTTAATTTATCATGAATTTTCGAAATAAAAAAATAAAAAAATAAATTTAGGATGTTAGGTTTTTGTTCATTAGCTTAAATTGCATGTTTAGTCATTTGACATTTTTTAAATTAATTTCGAAATTAAAAAAAAAAAAAAGCAAAAATCATCATGCATATGTCATGTAAAATTAGGGTACGTCATTGCATATTAGGATAAAATTGCATGTTTCGTTTTAAGTTTAGATTAATCTTTTTAGATAGACTGCATCTTAGGTTAGAGATTGCTAAGTTAAGATAATATCTTGGTTTAAATTAGGGTTTAGCCTCACTTAATCCTTAATATAAGTTGAATAGAATCTTAGTCTAGCTAGATAGTTTTCACATTTTTCTAATTTCGAATTTCATACAAAAAATACAAAAAACGTCTTAGAATAAATTAGTTTCATTTTCTAGGATAGATTGCATGCTTTTTTAAGAAAAAAATAAAAAATGTCATGTGCATGTCATATAGAATTAGATTCATGAAATGCATGTCGTTTAGTAATTGTTGTTAGGTCCATTTAATTAGAAATTGCCTATTGCATAAAGCATGATTCTCATTAATTAAGTGAAAAAAAAAAGAAATTGCATGTTAATTAGAAATCATATCTAAGGTGTTGATGTGAATTATGATCTAACGACGCAAATGCTTTCGTTGCTACAGGGTAAGTTTCATAATTTATTCATTGCTTTCTTTGATGTTAAATTGGTATTAGCGCACCCGCATGATCACATCATATGTTAGGAAAATAAATTTAAAATCAATCCAAATTACCTGCAAAAAACATTTTTGAAAATAAAAAGAAATAGTACTGAAAGGGCAAGTCTAATGTAACCAAGTTCTCGTACCCAAAGTCTTTGGTTCATAAGAGTAAAATAATTCTCTTATTATTTTACTTAGGAGTCTAATCAATCTACCATAAACTGATTAGTGGCGACTCCTAGATTAAATCCATTTGCATGTTAAGAACCTGAACCTAAGTCGCGAATTGGTATGAGCTTAGGAGAGCCCGAACTAAGTTTAGGCTTAGTAATCCATTAGCCTAATTTTAGGTGGTGCACCCGAAATTTGGGTCACAACAATTGCTACAAAGATATGAGCAATATGTCATACCTTCTAAGATTTCTAGAAACTTATGTTCTATCTGATGTGTAGCGTAGAAATCGAGTTTCATGTAAAACAATCAGTGCCTTCTAAGTACTTGTTCGATAGTTAGAATTTGTGTGAGTTTTATAAAACTCTATTCTTCTTTACATGTTACCAAAAGATAAATATATTATTTCTATTAGTCTTACCTAGCTTATTTTAAGCATACAAATTATGAGAAAAAAGGTATCATGCCTTAATTAAATAGACAAATATCGTAAGTAGCAATTACACGAGGCAAAAAAATTGTTGAAAAACAATTCACCAAACTTAATCCCTAAAAGATTTTGTTCCTAACCAATATGTTGTTAAAATTAAAGGCAACACCAAAAATTCTAAACTATGCTTATTGTGACACATTTACCCTAAATTTTTCATGTGACCCCAAAAATCTCAAGCATGTACATTCTGATATATTTACCCTTCATCAAAGTTCTGTCAATGAAAACCATTAAAAATCTGCCAACATTGACTTCATAAAGTAAACAATATTAACATGGCGTTCACGTAGCTTAAGTAAAATAGCTAAAACATCATTTAATGAAACATTGACTAAGATTAAATGTGCCATATGGGTATAAATTTGGCATTTTTTATGTCACAATAAAATGTTTAGAGTAAAGTGTCAGAGGGTATAGTTTGAGGTCTTTGATGTCAAAAAAAAAAAAAAAAGTTCCGACTAAATATGTCATGAGGGACATATTGTTTGAGATTTTCTTGTTGCTTTTTCCTACGTCAATTAGTTTAATCAAAACTATGCTTCTATAGTTTTTTTGCCTCCGTTGTTCTTTTGTGGGGGAATTGGGAAGGTTGTCCTAGTCCTTGCACATCGAAACCCGCAAATTCTTGGAACAAACGGCTCTCGGTGGTTTGCTTTCCCAACTAGTGGCGAAGGTGGTCCACCGATGTTCATCCGCACAAAATAACCTCACGCCGCCCTCCAAAGTGTGTGCAACCCCTTAACGTTGCGGCTATGAGAGGAGTCTTCAATCAATTCACACACGGGATGGTCCTATTGTGCCGGGGACCATAGAAACAGGTGTTGATTAGAAAAAAAGAGGAAGAATGCGTTTGATATACACGTGTTTATATATCGATCGTCGTGTTAGGCGACGGAACGACAAACTGAGGAATGGCCGACGACCTCAAGCCTCTCCCGATCGCTTGGCACTCAGTGAGTATGTGTAGTTCTCATCTACTATATGTCATGATAAGTGAAATCTCTTCCAAGAATAATATATCTCATCCTTCCGAGGTTGGGTATTTTGTAGATTTGTCTAACCTCATCCATTCCCACACACACACACACACATGTATATATATATCCTTTGACGTGCAAAATATTGTATCGTTATCATCCATCAGGTAATACGAGTGCAGTTGAGTCTCAAGTCGATAGAACTCGAACTTGACCACTGACTCTACGTAATGAATTCTTGATACTTTGTCAATCGAAGCTCAAATAATATTGGTTTTGGTATATGCAAAGCTCAACTTGTTTACATTCAATTACCAAAAAGTAAGATGAATACTAAAATATTCTAAGTAAAATAAGATCGAGGATAATATATAATTGGGTTAATATCATAAAAAAATCTCAATTTGGTATATCTGTGATTAATTTAACAAGAAGTAAAACTTTAAATCGATACACATATAATAAATTTACTCTATATTAGTTTTCATTAATTTTACCATCAAAATAATACACGACAATTGATTGGTGTACTAAGTTATGATTTAACCTTTTTTTATCATGGGCGAACCATTAATCAAATTTAACAAAGAGTAATGAAGAATAAATTTATCATGAATATATCAATTTAAAATTTTTGGCAGTCAAAAAATTAGTTTAAGATAATTTTTTCACAAATCTACCATTTTGATGTTATTGATGGTCAAAAAATTAAATTAAATTTATCACAACTAAATCAGCTTGAGGTTTATATAACATGTAAATAGATTCAGATTATACAAAATAAATATAAAGTTTAATACAAGTTCTTGAAAAGGGAAATCATTGCTCTTGTATCGAAACGAACCACTAGAGTCAGGACACCTTTTCTTCTTTCCTGTTCGCCATTAAAGAGCTAGGAACTTTACAATGATGAGAACAGCAACACCCCCTCCCGCCAAAGATGTAAACAGATCTGCAATAATTTCTATCTTTGGAGATAAATAAAGTACAAATCATTTCTTAAACTATGATTTATCGTTTGCGAGGTAAACTTTAGAGGGACAACTTGAAGTTTTACAATGAAACGAACCATCTCTCTGTCATGCTCTGTTTCCCGGAGTGAGCTTTCACGTCCCCCTCCCCTGCCGCGCAGCCCCCGCGGCGGCGGCAGTCGTGTCCCCAGCTGCTGCAGCGGTGGCCGTAGGATTATCTCCATTCGCCGCCGCCGCCGCCTCTGCTTCCACCGCCGCTGCTTTGGAATCATCTCTACTACCCGTTAAATCGATGGAAGCCTCTCTGAACTTCCTGTAGATGTCGCCCCTGTAGAACTTCCTCGTCCTCAGCACCAGAAAGAAGGACACCATGCACCCGAAGAGCGTCGCCCCCGTGATCACCAGGAACGCCGTCTTGTAGCACTCGACGCCCTTGCACGTCAAGTCCTGGCCGTCTTTCCTCGCCAGCCCCGCGGCCGCCATCTGCCTCGCCGCCTCCCGGTCGTAGAGCCGGCCCGCCACCTTCACGTTGAGGATGTAGCTCCCGACGGGGCTCGCGCCGGCCCCCAAGTTGTACAGCGTGGAGTAGTACTTGAGCCCGAAGATTTCGGATATGATAGCGAACACCAGCGGCCACTGCGCGCCGAAGCAGAACCCGATGATGATCGACGCGGCGTAGAGAGAATTGGGGACACCGAAGGCGATTAGCAGATGGCCGACGCAGGACAGGAGGAGGACGAGGGTCAGGAGGAGAGGGCGGGGGCACTTGTACTTGGTAAGGAGGATCTCGGAGGCGAACCCGGACACAACCCGGCCGAGGTAGTTCCAAATGCTGACAAGGGACACGAATGTGGTGGTGCTCCGGGACGGGTACCCAAGCGAGCTCCCGATCTGGGCCAGGTTGTCGATGGCCGTCAGCGTCCCGCCAACGCCGAACGTGGTGGCAGTGAATAGTATCAGCATGTCGATGCTGAAGAGGGCCTGCAGGATCGTGTAGTCCTCGCCCCTGTCCGGAGGCCGGAGGATATTGCCGCAGCTGCACGCCCCCGTATGCTGCGGCGGAGGCAGCGCCAGCACAGGTTCGGAAGCGTGCAGCGGCGGTGGTGGCGGAGGAGTTTCGGCGACTACTTTGAGGTGATGGGAAGGGTCATTGTTCATGACGATCTCTCTCTTCCTCTTCCAGAGAGCAATCTCTTCCTTGACGACGATGAAAATCGGCAGGAAGAGCAGGAGGAGCACGACCGCAGCGCTTCCAGCGTACCCAATCCTCGAGAACCGGAGCTGGTTCTGCAGTATTATGACGGCCATGAGGAACCCAGCGAGGCCGAGCGAGACATACAGGAGCTTGTAGAAGACCTTGAGCTCGTTCTTCTGCCGGACCACCTCAAGGATGCGGATGGTGCGCAGGAAGACGACGGAGATGGCTGCGGGGAGCCAGGCGATGAGGAGGATGAGGGACTCGGAGTCGTCGCCGTAGAAGGCGTGGTAGAGCTGGGCCAGGATGGCGCCGCTCAGGCCGACGAAGCCCTTGAGCAGCCCGAGGATGGCGCCGCGGCTCTCCGGGAAGTTCTTGACGGCGGTGACGAGGGCGCCGGTGTTGGCGAACGACTGGGAGTTGGCGCCGATGCAGATGTAGAGGCACATGAGCCAGAGGCGGGGCCGGGCGGAGCGGCCGGTGACGGCGAGCCAGATCATGAAGTAGCCGAAGAAGTTCATGGCGGCGCCGATGGAGAGGACGACCCAGGGCGGGGTGACCTCGTTGACGAGGCCCGAGACGATGCCCACGTTGGCGCCGAGGTCCTTGAAGAAGCCGAGGAGGTTGAGGCTGGTCTGGTCGTAGCCGAGGCTGGACTTGATGTCCCCGGAGTAGAGGCTGAAGATGTAGGTGGCCCCGGCCACCGACATGATGAGGAGGGCGGCGAAGGCCATGAACCACCGCCCGAGGAGGGCGCGAGCGGCCAGCGACCTCGTCTCCCTCCAGCCGCCGCCACCGCTAACGTCGGCCATCACCATTTTCGGCAAGTGAATTCGCTAGACGTTTGTGTCGGGGTGTGCTGTGGTGTGTTGATATGATTTATCCGTCTGAGCGGGGATATTTATGGACACGGTGGGGGGAAAGGTCGAGGTCCGAGGGAGGCGTTTTCGTGTTGACTCGTGGGTTGACTGGGATTCTGTGTTGTGGTGGGAGTGGGACGGTGCCGTTCGGGCGAATGAAGCGTGAGCAAGTTGCGGCAGAAGAAAGGAAGTAGTGCTTTGGTCGTCGGGACTGATTGAACAGCGAACTGAACGGACCCGTCCGTGCCCGAATCTCGGGAAAACGACAAGATCCCTCCCACTCCCCCACTGCTTCCGTGTGTATGTGAACGATAGGCAAAAATCTAGACAACGGTACCTAAACATCAGAAAAATTAACCAAAAAAGAAAAAAAAAAGTCATAAACTTATTATGATTATGTTAATTTAGTTTTAAATCTTTTCAATTGTGTCAATATAACTTTAAATATTTTCACATTTTACTAATGCAATATATTCGATCAATTTTGGCTGGAAATCATTAACGTTGATATCAGTTGTCTAACACGGTATTACCGATACTAATATAAATAAAATTTATTAATTTTTTTATATTTTGATTTTCTTTTCTTTCTTCACAGATCACGGAGCCTTGGCCATGGCCAACAACAGGCCAAAGGCAACTGCCGACGAGGGTTGACCTTGCTAGCCTTAGGCAAGGTCACCTTTGCCAAAGGCCATGAGGGTCAACCTTGAGCGAGGCTCACCGCCATCTCCAAATCCGAGGAGGTGGACCCTCTCCTGAAGCTAGCGAGGATTGGATTTGGTGAGGGCGAGCAAGCCTCGCTAGAGGTTGGCGAGGGTGACCTCACCTGCAATGGTCGACTATCTCCGAGGCCCAGCAATCGGGAGAGGAAGAAGGAAAAAGGAAAAATAAAGAAAAGAACATAACACTATAAAATTTCAAATATATAAATTAATAGATTTTATTTATGTCAACACCAATCATGCCACGTAGAACGACAAACATCCACATGAGTACTTTTTGCCAACATCGACTAGATGAATTATATTGACAAAACATGAAAAAGCTTAAAACTAAATTGATATAATTGAAAGATTTAAAATTGAAATATCACAAATGCAATAGATTTAGTATTTTCATTTTTATTTTTTTTGGTTGGTTTCCATTTTAACATCTTATGTCTACTTTTCTAGTTAATCTTTGATAAACAAAGCAAATCCTCCATCAATTTCTACCTCAAACTGTTCGAAAAGGTTTCCATTATAGCGCATGTGATTCCTTAGGAATCGGGATCACTCGTATGTCAAATTGAATGGGCAAAGTCAAGGATTGGATAGGATAAGAAACCCATGGAATTGCTCGGATCAGAAAACAATATCCCAGTCGCCCATACTATTTATAATTTGTAGGTCTTCGGATTTCCTCTCCTTAGTGCATGCAGAAATCCGTATGAGGAAGACCCTTTTGACTTTGCGCTATGGAAGTGGCCATCTTAATCTTTGGAGAATTAGTCCAGGTTGTGGCGTGTGGCTAATCCTATTCCTAATCCTAATCACGATGATTAGGAACTTTTCCTTATTTCCATCACGTGTGCTCGTTAGTCTTCCCTTAATTAGAGCATATGTCAAGTTTAAACTATACTAAAAAAAGTAAAAATGGAAAATGCTAAGAACGGAGTTTCTTCAATCGTTTCCAAATTAAACTCTTTGTTTCGGCCGCTTATCCTTGTTTTGTGTTAAGTACTCTATCGTCTATTAATTCCCACTGTATCAATATCCTCCAAGGTTCCATCAATTTTCTCCTTAAATAATTGAAAACAACACAAGTTAGGATCAGTGCGTTTTCTCCTTCATTCTCTTTGCAAGAATTCTTTAATTTTTTTTTTTTTTTTTTACCTATTGAAACATTACAATTCAGTTTTATGAATGCTAGTTACATATAATCTACATTGACTATTCTTATAATCTCTTTCCTTTGATTGCTCTCTGGCTAGGTCAAGCACTGGTTCACGTGGTTTGGCCATTTGTACGTGCATGTGGAAGAACAGACTTGCTTAAATCACAACTTTAACCTAGCTCGTGGAATTAACATGGAAGTTCTTATAAATTACTTAGAAGTCTCTCAAAAGAATGTAGAATCACAGCATTTATTAAGTGCGAAATGACAAGTACACGTACGAGTCACGACTAATGTTTGATACACCATGATGGTTAACAAAATAGACATACCAAATAAGTTCTTTTCTTTGTACTTTGGATATAGCTTGCTTATAGTGATTACACTTCGTATATCAATTTCATAGATAGTTGAATAATTAACTCTAATACAACGTATACAACATGACTTCTTGGCCAAAAGTTGCATTGTGGGAAAGAAGTTTGGTGGGGCTGAATCATCAGTTCATGCAAGACGAAACCCTAGATTTAGCCGGACGAATGGAAGGATCGATTCCGTTGGCTGTTGCTTTCGCGCACGTTATCGAGAGGACACGACAGCGACTTTTTTGCCGATCCCGTGTTCCGGCATTCCGAAACGTGCGTAGATGAGAGAGGAAATCGTGCCCTATACAAAGTACTGTACGTGCACTAGAGAATCATCTCCCCCCACCCCCTTATCAAATCTGTTCCTATCGAACGGAAGGCTATTGGATCAAATGACAAAGACATCCCCGCATGGGAATCGAATCTACGCATGCAAAACACGAGCGACATTGGAACTGGCACGAAGACGAGAAGGAATGAAGAAAAGTTTAAGGGAGATACCGCAGTTTCTTGAGATATATGATAAGAATTGCGTTTCATTTTTCATTTCCTTTTCATCAGCGTAAATCTCAAAAGGCCCTTTTTTCCCCTTCTATAGTTCCCTTGTCTTCTAAGTGATGGGTTACATCGTGTTTGTTTCTAGTTGAGTTTGTGTATGAATGATGTTTCTAGTTGAGTAGCGATGTTGAAGGAAGTTACTCCGGCCGAAAAGGAGGTAAACTATAGCAAGACAGACCACTTTCTTTTAAATATTTTACTTAATAAACAAAAATAAAGCATGCAGGACCTCATCTGTTTTAATTAAAGAGTAAAACTAAGGATGAGTACCGGATCCAGCTCAATATTCCAACCTTGACCAATGGATTCGAGGCCAAATCAATCAGTTCCGCTCCCATTTCCACAAACCTAAAATCGGCCTAGGACTAGCGCGGTTCCCAATTCCAAGGCCGAAACCGCTGGTTTTACATTAGAACCAATTCAATCCGTCTAATTCCCAAATTGAACCGGTTCTAAACTAATTTTGAAGCCTCTTGTAAAGAAATATATATATTTGCATTCTTTGAGAATAGAATCATGGTCTTCAACATGAAGAAATAATAACATAACCACATGACCAACAAATACCTTTTTAGTGAAATTGTGTATATATATCTAGGAATTTGGTTTTTTTACTCAAAACATTAAATGGGCCAGTGCCCGAATAGAGTCTTTTGAGAGAATTATGCATTAGAATCTCTTGAGAGTATTTCTAGAATTTGCCTCTGGGAGTTTTGTGAGGAAAATTCTTGAATGAAATATTGGGTGATGATTGATTATATAATTAGCACATAACATACAAATCCCTATAGTCCCTTCCGAGGCAAAGAATTTCTTCACATAATTAGAATCAATGCATAGGTCAAGAAGATAAATGCCAATAGCCCCTATTATTATTATTCTATCTATCTTCGTAATGCTCTTTTTTTCTGGCTTCAATCGTCGATTTGTTGTTATTTCATCTGCATATCGTGCTTTACATTTTTTGGGCAAGTTTTAATGTATGTTTCCCCATGGAAACTTACAATACAAAGGAATACTTGTGCTCTTTAGGTGGGCGAGTTTATGGTCTTCTCATGAACACGACGCCTCCACAGATTTTGACTATTAGATCGAAAAGCAAAAGAATCACAACCGTTCATATTGAAAACTGCCAAAAGGTCGATATCTATTTTATTTCAATTTAACGGTGAAAAGTGGGATGATGCCATATCTCGCGAGGACTATATTATGACCTTAAAATAGGGCAACTGATCAACTATTTTGCTTTTCACACTATGAGCGAGACAACACCTTCCCCAAAGAAAGCATCCACGAAAACAGCGGGAAGCACCTTAAATGTATGTGATCGATTCGGGACAGAATTCAAACATGAAAGCCCATTCATCTGAACTTATAGGGAACACAATTCTTTTTATTTCAGCATTCTCTTCAAAATATTCGAAAAGGATTTTTTTTTTTTTTCCTTATGATTATAAGAGAAATTTATGATTTTGTAAGTCACCTATCGTCTGTCCATTGTTGTCAACTAGGATGATCTCAGGGTTGTGATGTAGGGAGAACATGAAGTTTCGTAATTAGAATCAACCCACGTGTGGGCTGCCCAAATTAAGAATCACTCCACAAAGACATTTCTTTGTTCCTTATGCCATTCGATCTCTTTTTTCTATAAACAATTTAGCATTTTGCTTCTGTTACTTAAAATTCGAATCACCGCCTGCTTGATCGCATTTGGGGATTCTAAGCAACGTTTGCAAATGGAACTCAATAAGGATTAGAAATGGAATAAAGAAGAAGAAGAAAAAGTGAAAGCTACTTTCATGATTTATGCGGAAAGAATAATATCACGTGCAACTCCTACCCTTTTTTTGTTTGTTGAAAATTGACTTAACGTCCAAATAATATTCGACTGTTGAATTCACAGTGAAAAAAAATTAGATGAATCAACAGTTTATTTTGGGGACAATTCTCTAAAAAGTCTTAAACATATTATATGACGGCCAATCGAGTCTTAAATATTTAAGTTGTGTCAATTTAATCCCAAACATATTGTACAGTAGTCAATACAATCTTAAACATTTTGATTATGCCAATTTAGTTCCAAACCTATTGTGCGGCGGCCTATACAATCTGAAACCTTATGATTGTGTCAATTTAGTTCTAAACATTTTGACAACTTACCAATTTAGTTATGAACCTTTTAACAATTTGCTAATATAGTCCTTCTTGGTAATTTTGGCCAAAATTGCTGAAGGATTTTATTTGCAAATCCTTATTAAAGACTAAATTGGCACGATTGAAAAGTTTAGATACCGAATTTTTTTTTTTTGTCGAAACTGCTTCTTTGATTAATACTTAGAAGGCGGATTACATCTCATAGTAAGATCTAAACATAGTATAAGATGAAGTTCATACGGGGGGTAAAGTACCCAATTAGATGGAAGAGCACCGGTGTTGAAGGATTTGGCGATCCAATCCGCTGCCCGGTTCCCCTAGCGCGGTTCAAACAGTAGAGAAATGTTCTTCGTCTGGGCCAGCAGGTGTTGACAGTCCAGGATGTGAGGTCGCAAGGCCCAAGGGATATCACTTCGGCCCAAAATGGAGTCCACCACTAGGAGAGAGTCGCTGGAGATGCACACGAGAGGTTCAGTTCGTGTGTTTGAAGTGCTGTCTTTCAACTCAATTATGTTCTCCTTCAACCACACGAGGGCACGCCTGATAGCTAGGGTTTCACCCATGTTGGCCGATTGGGCGTAGATTTTCTCCGCAAACCCCCCAATACACCTTCCGTCGGCTCCTCTGCAGATTCCAGCAACTGAACTCATCGCGTCGTGTTCCACCCATGAACAATCCACGTTGATCTTCAACGCACCCGGCTCTAGAGCTACCCAGCTGTGCGGTTTTGCAGTACGTTCTTCCTTCCTTGGCTGTGATTTCTCATATAGCTGTTGTAACAATCCCGCTTCGCTGATGAGCTGGTGTTGTGTTACTTGCTTACCTTGAAAAATCAGGGTGTTGCATGCCTTCCATATGAGCCAAAGGGAAGTCGCAAAGATCGCTTTTTGGCTTGTTGATCTGTCCGAGGAGAGGTAATCACATACCCATTGATCTATTCTTGTGATAGATGTTGGAGTAACGTCTATTTCGACATCATAGTTCAGCCAGATGTTTTTTTGTCCATTGACACAGGATAAATAGGTGTTCAGATGATTCTGGCCACTGATGGCGGAAGGGGCAAGTGGGCTCAGGTATGATTTTCCTCCAGTATAGATTGATTCGTGTTGGTAGACCTTCATTACATAGGCTCCACATGAAGTGTCTGACTCTGGGGTTGATTTGGAGATGTCATATTTCTTTCCATAGTCTTTTCGGGGCTTGATATGAGGATGACGCCTGCTATCTTGTGGTTGCTGATTTTTCTGTTCTAAGTTGCTGATACCCACTTTTAACATTATAGTTCCCCGAGTAGTGCCTTATCCAAATTAGACGATCTGATCTGGGAATAATGTTGAGTGTGATTTGCTGAATCTCCTCTGATACAGTGCTGTTGAATATCTCTTGTATAAGTTGAGTATTCCATGTGCGTGTGTTTGTATCAATAATATCTGCCACACATTGGGGGTCGTTAATGTTTGCTGGTCCCCCAATTGGTCCAGACATTAACCACCGATCCTCTCTCAAGTTGATAGATTTACCATCGCCAACTTCCCATTTTAAATCAGGCCTTAGGGCATCTCGGCCAACTAGGATACTTTGCCAACCCCATGATGGTCCGGCACCCCTTGTAGCATTCCATAGATTAGAAGTAGAGGCCTTTTAAAGATTCTGCTCCGTAAGGCCTCTGGAGCTTGATCTAGGGTGCGTTTGTTTGCGTTTCTGTTTAAAAATTGTTCCAGGGAACAGAAATTAAAAAAAAAAAAAGTGTTTCTGTTCCGGGGAACAATTTCTGAACAAAAAAAACGCATTTGGTAACTGTATAAAATTTCTGTTTCTGGAATAGAAAAAGAACAGAAATACGTTTGGTAATTGTAAAAAATTTCTGTTTCTGGAATAGAAAAAGAACAGAAACACGTTTGGTAATGTACAAAATTTATGTTCCAATTTTTTTTCAATTGTTTTTTTAATAAAATGTAAACTTTGTATTGAATTATCATTCTCATGAAATACTCATCAATTTAATTTTGTTCATATTAAGTGAAAACAAACATTCTAAACTTAATCATATTTGCTTACTCGGAAGAAATTTTTTTAAGTTTGTACCAAAATTTTCCCATTTTTTTTTAATAAAGTGTAAACTTGGCTTTGAATTCTCATTATCATAAAATGCTCATCAATTTAATTTTGTTCATGGTGAGTAAAGTCAAACATTCTGAACATGGTTATAAGTGCATACTCTGAAGAAAATTTTATAAATAAACTTTGTACCAAATTTTTGTCACGTGCCTTTTTTTTTCAATAAAGTGTAAACTTGGTATTGCATTATCACTCTAATGAAATGCTCATCAATTTAATTTTGTTCATGGTTGGTGAAGACAAACATTTTGAACATGATCATGTGCATACTTGGAACAAAATTTCGTAAGTAAAAATCCCACAATAAGAGCTACCTAAAAGAAGAATACCTCATAGATCTCTACGTAGACCCTTTCATACATAACATCACAATAATGAAGTAATATAGTTCATTGTTTAACTTCATCACATTGGATTTGATAAGTGAATACTTAAAAACAAAATTACAAAAGTCGGAAACACAAAGTCAGGAAATTTCAAGCATATTATGATCCCTCGCCATTTTATTTGCAATCCTTGTCCTAAGCATGTTTATTCCAGGTGCATCATACAATGTATCATCTGCAACCTCCAATTCTGTAGGTCCGCATGGATATTCCGGATCTCCATATAGGGAAAAGTTTCTATCCATCGCATCTTGATCACGAATGTAATTGTGGAGAGCAAAACAAGCAATTACAACAAGTGCTTGCTTCCGAATTGTAAATGGAGGCATCTGTCTCAAAATGGTGAATCGATTCTTTAATGCCCCAAATGACCTCTCAATTACATTTCTCAGTGAAGAGTGCTTCTTGTTGAACAATTCTCTTGATGTCCTTGGTCATCCCCCATTCCCTCTATACTCGCTTAGATGATACCGATCGCCTCTAAATGGAGTTAAAAATCCTGGAAGTGCTGCATAACCTGAATCTACCACGTAATATTTCCCTATAACATGATATATATAAATTTTTTGTGATATTGAACTATAATATATAATCATAAAATTGTCTTCATAAACAAAGTAAGTACCAGGTGGTGGTCGGGGAAATTGCAGTTGCGGATTTTCGAGTGCTACTGAAAGCACTCGACAATCGTTGGCAGATCCTTCCCATCCAGCATACACGAAAGTAAATTTCATATCAAAAGAGCAAATACACAGCACATTCTGGGTTGTTCTCCCACTCCTACCTCTAAATGGAATCTGCTGAGACACAGGAACGGTAACATCTATATGGGTGCCATCCATAGCACCTACGCAGCCCTGTTAATATATTAACAATCTAATATCATATAAGATTATCAACTACATGTATTTGACGGTATAAAATCAATATAAAAATCATACCTTGAAGTAGCGTTTATGACTAGGATCAATAAGAATTTCTTGTGGAATGACGTCAAAGGACGGTGGTTTGATTATCTCCTTTGAAAGTTTGATCATTGCTTTCAACACTTTGTTGAAATACTTACTGATCGTTTCTCCTGAATGTTGGAATCTCTCACATAAATCTCTATTTGAGTTATTGTGAGTAACCACACTTAAAAATATCCCAACTTGTTCATCTATTTGAACAAATCGACTATCTTTCAACCAACCCCTTACCCTCATTAAGTCACATAAATTCAGAAAAACATGTCTCTCCATCCTAAATGCTTCATATATCCTATCTGAATGTCCATGAACAATTTCCCTTATCCATTCTCCTCCTGATAATTGACTGTCCCTAATAGGTTCTCTCGTATGGAGGGACGTGTCCATCGCAGCTAAGCAGAGCCACGCTACCAATATGTTAATGTCATCACCCAAGAATTGTTCAACTGGTTGTACTTGCTCATTAGACACACTATTTGATCCCCCTTCCATAGTACCTATACAATCACAAAAATGACCAAAACATCAATATAGATTTTGAAAACACATCCCAATAACAATCAATAACATAAGTCATAAAATCTCAATAAGATATGCCATTACATATAAGTACAAGAGTCTCAACACTAATCATATTTGAATAAACTAAAGATTAATAGATAATATACGTTATACAGTCTAATGAAACTCCATGCAATTCATCATATATTTCCAAATATCTACTAAAGAAATTGAAGAATGCCAATCCTCCTTGCAGGTATGCATGTAATGAAAGCCTCCCTCCATTCACGACTGACGTATGCTCGTTCCACTGCTTTATTGTAAACATCTTGCTCTATCCCGGGCATATTGTTTAGAATCTGGACCACAGTAGATACGGAGAAAGGATCTACAGGTGGTTGTGAAGTCGTTGAGCTCACAGAGCCATCACCAGATGGACTTGATGACTTAACTTTTAGAAAATCTTGTATGGCTCTACAAGTTTCAGCAAAACTGGATTGGTTACTCTTTCTTCTCCGCTTACTATTTGGAGTTCTATCCAATTTGTGCTTCCCACGAGCTGAAGTTCCAGTATCGTCTGTTGTAAAAAGTCTGTTATCACTGTGGTATCCAATGAAATCATTTGCATTGCTACCATCATAGTCACCACCTGCATTGACACCATTTGCATCGCCACCACTATTGTCACCACGTACATTATCATTACCATTGTCATCATCATCCGACAGATTGTCTTCTTGAGCACATCCTACGGCATGATCCCCAGTAGCATATGTACCACCAAAAACAATACAAAGCTCGGGATACTAAGGAAATCCATTCTTCCTGAATCTTGCCCACTCGACATTATCCTACAATTTTTACAATAATGATATTTCAGCAATATAATCATACATTTTAAAATTGACATATGTAATGATATCAAAATGACCACAAAGTTAAGAAATACCTTGATATGAAATTCCCATATACTTGGATCGTCGACAACAACTCTTTTGTTGACATTATCCCAACCAAATCCGGACTGAGAAATGAGTTTGTGAAAACTGACATACTGTTTTTTCAGTTTGTTTACCTTGTTCCTCAGCTGAACCATGGTAAATTGGGATCATGTCTGTCTATTGAGTTCATACTGTACATTCCTCCACCCCGATTTGTTGAAAGTGGAAGAGGTGCGGTTTCCCTTTTTGACCTCATCCACCAATAAACCGATAAGTATATTGGTTACAGACTCCGTCCACTTTGCATTGAATGAGTGTCTCTCGGATGCCATTGAATCTTGACCGGTTGAGCATCACATGAGTTATGAATTAAATCATTAGCATAAAACCGTAAGAACTACATGCCATACACAAAATTAGCATGGTAACCTATATGGATCCGTATACCCTATCCTATTTTGTGAACCGTCCAACTAAATTATAAGATCTCTAAGATTAAGACAATGAAAAAAGAAGCTGAGAGGCCAACCTTAGCGTGCGGATGATTGTTTCCAAATTCAGCAAATTGCGATTTATGTAGCAAGGACTGGCAAATTCCGGACAGAGCAAGGGAAAAAGAATATGTCTTCATGGATTGGCACCGGCAAGGCGAAACTTTGGATGGATCCACCGAAGTTCTCAAAGCATTAGCGTCGATAATGGATCCACCAACGCCAGTATTGTTCACCTGAGAATGAGTCAACCAATTGAGATAGAGTGAGGATGTACCTTAAGTAAAGAAAAATTCAAGACAATAAGCAATATCCCAACAACTAAACAGCGCCCTCCATTCTCTGCAAATCCATAACTTAAAGAGAAAAAATCGAAGCATTATAGCCATAAGATACCAAGGATCTCGCATAATGTATAATCCCCAACATTCCTACCAAAGAAAGTCGAACAACGTTGTTCGATAGATTCACAAAGAATGCACTAAATGAACAAGTCGACGGCTATGCGGTCGCATATGAAAAATGACATGTTAGGGCACAAAGTTTTCACTAGCCGGTTGTCGCGACCTACCCTCGGGGAGGGGAGGAGAAGCAACACAGAAAACACCAGCACAAAACAGAGCGAGGGAGAGAATCGAGCCACTCTCTTCTCTCTTTTTTTTCCGTTCTTTTCTTTTATTTTACTTTTATTTTTCTCCTCCCCTTTAGTCTACCCCTCTACACGTTCTCTTCTTCGGGCGTCATCTTCTTCCGTTTGTCTTTTTCACTTTTAACACCCATTTTTTTCTTTTTCTTCCTCAACTTCCGATTGGATAAAAATGTGGCTGAGCCGCAAGGGTTCATAGAGACACACAGAAAATACTAATATTAGACCAAATCCAAGCAATACAGGACAAAACGCGAATTGAGAAGCTTTAACACAAAGGCAGAAAAAGAAATAACAATAACTTGGACATTGATTCACATCACTTTGATATATTCAGCCACAAATCCATAGATCTACATGATGTCATAGAGATTGATATTAAAGAAACAATAATGTATAGAACTCTGACACTAATAAAAGGCTATTTCGTCATGCCCGATGTTGTCAATTGACAGTCCACACATAATGAAAAGTGTAGCAGTAGCGAGCAGACGCTCGCTTAGCAACAATAACTTCTATGCTCGCTGCTGCGAGCGCTCAAGCGAGCAGAGCAGGGCTCGCTGCTCTGCTAGCTCGAGCAGAGAAGCAAGCGAGCAGACGATCGCTGCTCTGCTCGCTCGAGCGTGAGCAGCAGCAAGCGATGCTAGCCCCACCTGTCCAAGGCAAAAGAAGATTTAAAGAGACACATCACAGAATTCCACCCGATCCCAGAAAAGATGTAACCTTGGAAGTTGGACAATAGTTTCAAATCGGGTATCAGAGCTTTGGTTCAATGGCTCCTCGTCGTACAAAGGCCGTTTGGGAAACCTCAGCTACGGTGAGAGATCAATGAGACATTGAGATGGAAGAATTCAGAAATCAAGTGCAGTAGCTTCAAAAACGTTTGGAGCTCTATGAGGCTCTAGAGCGCAATCAACCGCATCATGCCTCTGAAGATGAAGAATTAGTCTGCTCGCTTGCTCTGCTCGCTCGAGCGTGAGCAGCAACGACGCTCGCTGCTCTGCTCGCTCGAGCGTGAGCAGTAACAAGTGAGCAGACGCTCGCTACTCTGCTCGCTCTAGCGTGAGCAGCAGTGAGCGAGCTGCTCTGCTCGCTCGAGCGTGAGCAGCAGCGAGCAAGCTGCTCATCTGAGCGAGCGTAAGCCTGCTGGTACACATCTCGAGCGAGCAAACGAGCTGCTGCGAGACTCGCTCGAGCAAGCGTCTCGCAGATCTGGGCAAGCGCTGGCTCGAGCGAGCCCTCACACTCGAGCTCCGACCAGCCATCGCCCAGATCTGCGAGGGGTGGCTCTCGCCAAAGTGAAGACAATTGGTGAAGGAGGAGCAGTGACCAGGTTTACCTGGTGAAGGAGCAGCGACTGTTGGCGTCGGAGAGGACGACGGTGGAGAAGGCGGATGCTCTCGAGACAGAGGCCGCTGTCGGCGCCGGAGAAGACAATGGACTTCTTTGCTCGCAGGAGGAGACGCTCGTCACAGGAGGAGAGAGGCGGTGTTCGAAGGGAGCAAGAAATAGAAAAGGAACACGATTTTGTTCTTTTTTTGTTCCTCAAATGTGTTTCGAAATAAGAAACACAAATTTTATGTTTCTTATTTGTTTCTTTTTTTGTTCCTGGGAACAAAAGAACAAAAAGGAACAAACGCACCTAAACGCGTTTGTTCCTTTTTTGTTCCCAGAACAAAATAACAGAAAAAGTGTTTAAAAAAAAAAAAAAAAAAAAAAAAAAAAGAAATGCAAACAAACAGAGCCCTAGTCTCCAGGCTTGTTTCCCCAGCATCGCCTTGTTAAAGTCCACAAGGTCCCTGAACCCCATTCTCCCTTGCTCCTTTCTCTTCTTCAAAACTTCCCAACTATTCCAATGAACACCTTTTTTTACTGCATTCCTCTTCCACCAGAAAGCTGAAATTTTTCTTTCAATGGCTCGACAAATGGATAAAAGAATTTTGAAAATATTCATGGCATAGTGGGGTAGAGCCTGAACAACTGTTTTTATTAATATTTCTCTCCCCGCCTTTGATATTAACTGCTCTTTCCATCCCTCCAGTTTTCTATCCACCCGCGCCAGGATCCAATTAAACATTTGTTTTCTAGTTTGTCCCTAATCAGATGGTATCCCCAAGTATTTTTCCGGTTTTTTCTAATATGGGGACCCTCATTTCAGCTGCCATGTTTCTTTTCAAGTCCTGTGGACAGCTTGCCCCAAAGAACAGCCCAAATTTATTGAGATTAATCAACTAACCAGATGCAAAGCAATAACAGTTCAGTATATTTGCAGGATTCTAAGTTTCCCTGATTGTTCCATCCAGAAAAAAGATAGCATCGTCCGCGAAGAATAGGTGGGATAAAGTAGGACAATGAGAATTCATTTTAATACCTTTTAAGCTTCCGTCTATCACAGCCTTGCGCACCATGTTAGAAAGAACATTGAAGAGATAAGGTGAGAGGGGATCCCCTTGTCTAATACCTCTAGTTGGCGCGAAACTTTCTCCTGCTTCCCCATTAATTAGGATGCGAAATTGAGCCGAGGAGATGCAGAATCTGACCAGACTTACCCATTTCTCGTTGAAGCCCATCTTTTCCATACAATCACATAGAAAATCTCACTCAACTCGATCGTACGCTTTCTGCATATCCAGCTTCAGCACTGCTTGGAATTTTCTGCGTCGTTTCCTCACTCTAAGTTGATGTAGGACTTCTTGAACTATGAAAATATTATCCTATATTTGGCGGCCTGCAATAAATGCACTTTGTTCTTGGGAAATAAGAGATGGGAGCCAAGGTTTGAGTCTGTTTGTCATGACTTAAGTGATCACTTTGTAGTTAAAGTTACACAAACTGATGGGTTGGAATTCAGTAATGCTCTCGGGGTTGGCCACCTTGGGGATAAGTGTGATAAATGTCTCATTTAGTGTTGAATCAAATGAACCATCTCTAAAGAAAGAGTCGACAAGTTGGAAAATATCTTCCTGAATAAGATGCCACTGACTTTGATAGAAAAGGCCACTCAAACCATCTGGTCCTGGGGCCTTAGATGCCCCCATTTGGAAAACAGCCTGCTGCACTTCTTCCTTTGTAATTGGGCTTGTCAACATTTCGTTCATTTCTTCAGAAACAACCAGCGGGCATTGCTCTAAGATTGGCTGGTAGTATCAAGTCCCCACATATGTATATAGATCTTTATAATAGCTTGTGATATGTTGTTTGATAATCTGAGGTTCACGGCTCCATACATTCTCCTCAAGCCGTAGCATACTAATTTTGTTTCTTTGTCTCCTCTGAATGATTGTTGCATGAAAGAATTTCGTGTTCTAGTCCCCCCATTTTAGCCAATTAATTCTGGATCTAATGCCCCAATACATTTCTTCCTAACGCCATAGAGTGCCCAATTTCTCAGTTATTCTGTGATATTCCTCCCTCATATTTATCTAGCCTGTTCTGTTTGTTATCTAAGTAAGCTGGTTTCTGAGTTGATCAAGCTGTGTTGATGCGTTTTTAAAAGATTTTCGGCTCCACTTTCTCAATGCTTGGGTCACCTGTTCTGTCTTCTTAACCAGGTATCCTTGCTGGCCATGGGTTGTCTTCCATGCCTTCTCCACTACATCTGCACACTCAGGGTGATCTAGCCAGTAAGCTTCGAATCTGAATAATCTTTGCGGTGTCTTTTTAAGTGAGTTTAAGCATAATAGGATAGGGCCATGATCAGATCCTATGGCTGGATATACAAAAGCTTCAGCATTAGGGAATAGAAGTCTCCATTCTAAGTTGCAAAATGCTCGATCAAGCCGTTCTTTGACTAGTTCCTCTCCTGCCCTGTTGTTTGTCCACGTGAATGCACACCCCCTGCTTTCAATATCTATTAAAGAGCATGAATCGACAAATTCCCTAAACGTCATCATTCAAAATCTTTCCACTTGACGTTGACCCACCTTCTCCCAATGATACAACACTTCATTAAAGTCACCTAAGCAAAGCCAAGGTAATGATACCATACCGTTTCTAGCTCGAAGTAGGTTCCAAAGAGAGACTCTCTCTTGAAAATTAGTAGAGGCATGTAGGAAGGAAATCTTCATTTTAACTCCAGTACCAGCATTTGTACATACAATATCAATCATCTCCGGATTGCTATACTCCACTGTGATGTGCATCGACTCATCCCAAAATAAAACCAAACCCCCCGCAATGCCTATAAGATTTATAGCAAACATAGATGAATACTTAAGTCTGTTTTTTATTTTTTCAACCACCTGAAGCTGATTCTTCGTTTCCATAAGAAAAATCAGATTAGGTCTCTCACGAGCCACTAAGGCTCGAAGGTGCTGGACTGTCAAGGGAGAGCCTAAACCTTGACAGTTCCAACTTAACACTTTCATGGCTTTCTTTGTGGCTTATTAGGGCTAGCCACCAGAGCCCCTGCTGATTCGCCTTCCCACATTTGAATAGGTGTATCTAGCAGCTGATCCATATTATCAAGAGTCGTTAGTGAAACCCTTTTTTCATAAGGAGCAAATCCTTTGAGTTTTTTAGGTGGTTGTTGCTTGGAACCAAATTTGACTACCCTTAATGCTCATTTGGCTGTTCTGAACTCTGCTGTATTCTTTTCCCTCTCTTCTGTGCAGCAGACTCTTCCATAACTAACACTTCTGATGTTAACTGTGTGGCAGGATGATAAATCACCAGGGCTTGGCCACCTTCAAAGGAACTCTTCCTATTCGATTCATCATTAGACGGAATAACAGGGGTCTCGGGAACCATCTCATCCTCAGTTAAGGTAAAATCTATCTCTCCATAAAATGTATCCCAACAAGGGCTGGAATTTTTAACCTCTGCTTTCAACCAAGAACCACAGCGCCCTGGTTTATCCTGTGGAAGTCCAGAATTTTCATATGGGATGGTCAGACAATAGTTAGCATAGTGACCAATGTAACCACATGAATAGCAAAAGTGTGGTAGTCTCTCGTATTTAAAGTCTATCCACCAATTTCGATCTCCCACATGGATAATCGTTCCAGTTTTAAGAGGATGCAACAGATTTAACCTCACTTTTGCTTTACCGATTTTCCGAGATCCATTGGTTCTCGCATCAATTCTGACTTCCTCCACCTCTCCCATTTTTCCAACTATCATTCGGATACACTCCTCCGCCAATGCAGCTCTTGGAAGTCCCAACAAATGCACCCAGAAAGAGCAATGATTAAATTCATAGCAGTGCTCAGGAACGGTAGGGTCCCCTTCCTGTAATACTAACAGATTGCTTGAAAAAGACCAGGGGCCTGTTTGGAGTATTCTTCTCTAATCTTCCGTTGATTTAAAGGAGAAAACAAAGAAACCCTGTTGTATTACCTCACATCTAACTTCTTCAACCTTCCAAGCCTTCTTCATGGTTTCCCAAAATGCTTGAAAATTAGCATTTGTTTTCGAAAATAATTTCCCATATAACAGATATTCATTAGCCTGTTTATCTCTCACAGGAATATGGGCATTCAGTTCAGTTATGTCATCCCCAGCCCATAAATCGCCCATTCTTTGACAAAGGGCTAGCAACCGGAGCTGGTTTTCCTGGGTACCCTCCATGCGACTAAGGAAGCAGAAACCTCCGAAGATGAGGCAGAATTCCGTGGGTTGCAAAGTCAAGTAGACAAGAGAGGTTTGGTTGGAAGTGAAGGGAGTTCTATTCCGGGAATACCCCAAATTAGGTTTACAGAGAGCTCTGTGTCCATTTTAGGGTTTGGGAATGAGTTTACAGAGATGATAATCAGGGGAGTAAATTGGAGCACCACACACTATTTGATTGGATACGAATCAGGATGAAGAATCGAAGTAGCCGTCACCCATCGGGATGGAGGAACACTCACCTTCAGCGAGGGGGAAAGCCATCGACGATAGGAGGGACGTCACAGTGACAAGAGGACAAGGCGTCTTCCATCGCCAAGAAAGGATCCTTGATGAAAGAACGAAGAAACCATCACCCACCGGGATGGAGTAACACTCACCTTCAGCGAGGGGGAAAGCCATCGACGGCAGGAGCAATGTCACAATAAAATTTTAGATACCGAATTGACCGTCATACAATAGACATAGATCTAAACAACGCAATTAAAAAGTTTTGAACTAAATTGACCACTATACAATGGGTTTAGGACAATTTTTCTGCCTATTTTTTATGCATTTTTTGTTTAAAAATATTTTAGTTTCAGTAGTGATATCTATAGAGTAAAGTGAACAGATGTGTATCAATCATGTTATCATGTACTTTTTTTACTTTTGAAAAAAAATAGATATTCTGGTATATGATATACCATTTGTTTAAGAAGAAAAATAGCATCATGAAAAGCATGAAATAGGAATATTCATATGCAAATGCAGCTAATTCATAAGCTACTGTCCATATTTTGTAGCGTGAAAAAGGAAAAGTTGAACACCCTCTTATTTAACATGCTTGGAGGTAATCAGGCCACTGGAAATAGATCAAATGAGTGCAATTTGAATGTGCAATTCATATATACATCTTGTAACATATATAACTAAAAATCTAATCATTATGTTCATTGAAAAGTTAGATAAATTTGGGGTTTACCAATAATTTGAAATGAGTTGACTTGATTTTGGACACGAATGCAATCCATAGACACCAAACCTCACTAATTTCGCATTGGGAACAACTTTGTTTTCGAACGGCTATAGTTAATAATTCCCAATTCACTAATTGTTAGTATTTACTCGAGGTGCTTTCAAACCAAAGAAAGAAAAGTCGATGCATGTAGAATTATGTGAAGTCTTCTTAAATGCAAATGTAAGACAAAGGAAAAAGTCATCATGCATCTAGATATTAATGAGAAAAATCCAATTTATAGTACGTTCAGATGCTTAAGAATTTAATTTTTTCTTTTTTTTGTATTACTGAAAGATGCTCATAGATAAAACCATCTGTGGTAAAAGTCACGATAAATAAGTTAAATAAGCCATTTGCCAATTACAAATAAAAATTATTTAATGTCTTATCTGCTGTGGGCTTTTTTTTGCCTACTTTCTAGTGTATTTTGCTTCCCTCCAAAATCCGATAGACTATCAAAACTCGAGAAAATGATGCCCGTCATTCATAGATGTGCAAATTAAGGAAGTCTTCAAGTCTCAAAGGTCACGAGCTTCCATTTTCTCTGTCTTTAATCATTAGGTGATTCAAAAGGGTCGATCGACTAGCGTTCCTGTTCAATAATAGACATACCATGTATTTTATTTTATTTTTTGATGTTACATTGAAAACTGGAAAATGTATCATGATTAACATTGCAAATAAAACGGGAAAAATAAATTTAAATTTAAATTTAAATTTAAACTTATTACATTAATATTGATTCAATTTGAAATCTTTTAATTAAATCAGTTTAATCCTAAACATTTTCATATTAGTACCAATTTAGTCCATCCGGTCACTTTAAGTAAAAAATTACTGATATTAACGCTAACTATTATACGCAACACGACTGATATTGACATAAACACTTTCATATTTTTAAATTTTTTTTTACTTTTTTTTCTTTCTCTTCTTTTTTCACTTGTGGCCGGCACAAGCCACGACCAACAGGAACTGACCTCGTCTAAGCAAGGGTTGCCCTCGCCGCCACAGGAGAGGGTCGATCTCTTCGGGCCTCGCCTGTATGAGGGGCAAGCTCCAGTGAGGACACCATCTAGAACCACCCCCTCCCTCTCTCGAGTTTGGCGATTTCTGTTTCAAACCCCCAAGGAATCGTAGTCTATCTAGCTCGACTGGCTGAGTTCACTTCACTCTTAGCTACTCCAGCTCAGGTAAATCCTCGCATTTCCTTTTCCTTCGATCGATTATCATGATTCAGCTCCGAATTTCTCCGTTTCTTTAGCTGTTCTAGTTTTTTTAGGTTGCATTGAACTTTCTACTGGCTCGATGTTCACGTGTTTCGAGTTTTGGTTGGTTTTTTCTCCATTGACTGTCGGTCATTTTTTATTTTTTATTTTTGGTTCGTAACTGTCGGTCAGGTTTTCATGAGCTGAGATTGTGCGGTATCGTGTCTTGCTGTCAGGTGATCCAATGGAACCAGAAGGGAAAGAAAAAGAAAAGAAAAAAATCTAAAAAAATTATTAAAAAGATATCCACATCAATATTGGTTATGTCATATAGGATAATTAGTGTTCACGTTGGCAATTTCCAACTTAAATTAATCAGATGATCTCAATTGGTACCAATGTAAAATGAAAGCATTTTATGTGACATAATTGACGTAAACAATTTCTAAACTTTAGCTTAATGGGGGCAAAGAATTAATATTTTGATATCTCTCTTATAGTAAGAGCTTTTCTCTTTTCTTCTTAAGAGCTCTTCCTGAAGAGAGATGCCAAGCCATTAATATGTAATTAACTCTGTTTTGTTTTTATAACGTAACAAGCATGCAAGTTAATATGGTCTTCGAAAAACTTTCGAAGTCGCGAAGCTGAGAAAGAAAGCATTTCTGTGGCCTAATCACATATCGTTTGTATATTATTGTTGTATTTAATAAAACCAAACCAATTTCAAGACGCGAATCTAAAACACGTGTAATTATCCCAATAAAATTTGGGAGTGCCCCACAATAATGATCTTTAAATTCATCTAAGAAACCAATTATGTTCAGGTGTTTGATCCTTCGGGTGCAAAGTCTTATTAGAACCAAACTTTTAATCGTAGTTTTGTAATTAACAAAGATACGAAAAATCGATGCGAATGGTTCTTGAACTTTGACTTAATATGTAATACAGTCCCTAGATTTTTAATTTGTTTAATATAGTCCTTGAACTACGATAAATATTCAATATAATCCTTCTATTTACCCAAAAAACAAATGAGCCATTATTTGAAGACATGAATTATTATATGCTAAATTGGATTTTTAAAAATGATGAGCCAACATGTTGGAAGATATGCGATCTTGTATAATATTATTTAGGCTTTAGATTGATATGGCATATCAATTAATATCAGTCTAATAATAGTCCAAATATGATTGTGCTCTTTTTACATGGACAAAAGGTACATCATCCATATATTTAATAATATACGTTGATGATATACTCATTATGGGTAATGATGCAATTGCCATAAAGAGCTTCAAGGAATACCTTCATTCGACATTCCGCATAAAAGACTTGGGATCACCCAAATATTTTCTAGGAATAGAAATTGCTCAATCAGATCAAGTGATTTCCTTCAATCAATGAAAATTCATGCTAGAGATCATATCAGAAGCAGGTCTATCGGGAAGCAAACCGCCAGCTATTCCAATCGAACAAAATGTCAAGTTAACTACAATGGACCGTGATGAAGGAAATCTCCAAGATGATCCTGTTCTCAGAGACCCGACAGGTTATCAAAGGCTGGTAGGAAAGCTCATATATTTGACCATGACTAGACCATATATATGTTATACTGTGCAGACACTTAGTCAGTTTATGCATAAGCCAAAGCAGTCCCATATGAATGTGAAGAAATGTCCAAGACTTAGAATTCTTCTTTCAAAAAGGTGCAACATGGAGATGACGACTTATTGTGACGCTGATTACACAACTTGTCCGATGAGCAAAAGATTGATTATAGGATTCTGTATCATGCTAGGAAAATTTTTACTTTCTTGGAAGACAAAAAAACAGTCAACTGTGTCTTTATCTTCAGCAGAGGCTAAATATCGAGCTATGGCGAAAACCACTTGTGAAATAGTGTGGCTGTGAGGCTTGCTTCGGGACCTTGGGGTGCAAACAAAGGGATCAACCATGTTGTTTTGTGATAACGACACAGCACTTAAACTTGCGTCCAATCCTATAGTGCATGAAAGAACAAAACATATAGAAGTAGATTGTCACTTCACTCGAGAGAAAATTCAAGATGAGATAATCGAAACAAGAGGAATTGGGACTATAAAACAGCCTACAGATGTCTTCACCAAACCCCCTAAGTCAGAGACAACACGCATATCTATTAAACAAGCTAAGTGTCTTAGACATCTACAAGTCACCAGCTTGAGAGGAAGTGTTGGAAGATATGCGATCTTGTATAATATTCTTTAGGATTTAGATTAATATGCCAGATCAATTAATATCAGTCTAATATTAGAATTGATTTTGTAATATTCTTTATTTCCTTTTTCTTATACATGCCTAGTGCTATAACTGTAGAGCATTGTACATTATTTGGATACTGAATAGAATACACAAAAATCCCACGTTTTCTTGTTCTTCCTTGCTTTCTTTCACAACATGTCCATTTTACAGCCATCTACTTTGGAAAATGAATAGAAAAATTAGGTCATTAACATGTCACTCATTATTTGATAAGGTAAATTACTTTATCCTTGATTAAGATGTATATCTTACATGCATAATCCATGTGTTACTTCTTCTTTTTTGTCCACAATTCAAAAGTAACTAATTCAGAGTTATAATCAACAAGATCCATTCAACTTGAATGGAAAATGTGACATTTGAACATTTGCCAATACTAAATAATTACAAATACTTGAAGGACCATATTAAACAAATTAAAAGTTTAAGAACAAAATTGCACAATAGACCAAAGTTGTGGATCATTTGTGTCATTATCCCGAAGATAATCTTTAAAAAATCACTTGCCACCTCCTACAAATCGCCACCCATTCATTTTAATAGAAATGGTATTCATAGGGAAATTTGCTGCTGCTTCTTTTTTGCTTTTTCTTCGTTTTGCTAGAATCTTTCATTGGTCTTTTCTGGTTCTCCTTGCAGAGTTATTTAGCTAGTTGTGGTAAATAATATAGGTAGTCTCCAACTTCCTATTCTTCTACACTTCTACATTTTCTACTTTTGACATATTAAAGCCTGAGAAATCATATGAAAAAGTCAGAATCTTGAGATTAGATGAGGCGGCTGGTTTCCTCTCCCACCAGCTTCTCTTTAAACTACTGTTGTAAGGCCATCTTGGCTAGGCTATTCTCAATGGCCTTCCAGACATGAACAGAGGACCAAGGGTCATGTAAAGCATCAATCAATCCTGTTTCCAATCTTTTTCCTCCATTCACTGCACATCATCACCTCCCATACGACGACCAAATTCAATCGGCAGTGGCCGCTGGAATACTAGACTTCAAGTAAGCATAAGAACACTCGACAGCAACGTCATGTACTTGGTTATAATGTAACTAGATATTGCTTTGAAGAAAGTGGATTAATCCGTCCATGTTTATTGGGATTTATGGAGAGATTATCATGAAACAAAAGCTTGCAGACTTTATTCTTGGTGCAACAATCAACTTTGGTTAAGATTACACATGCATGTATTCACAATGTGAACAACTTGACCTCTGTACACAACTAGATGCAATTTACAACTCTGAAATAGGACTGCAACAAAAATCTGCATTCCAAGAACATGCCATAACAGCCTGTCCCCCTACTTTTAGCGCCTATGTGCTCCTCTGGTGTGTATGCTAAGAGCTGAGAGCTTGATTTCGTCTCCCGTCCCGGTCGCCACAAATATCTCCATCGGGCAGATGCAAAGTTAGTCTTCGGGAAGCTATGACTGAAGTCATCGGATGGCTAAGTTCTTGCCTAATTTACATCCCCGAAGCACATGTTGTCAATATAATTAGATATCACCATTCAGTCCCAGCCCATCAACATCTTCCATACTTCGTCCTCGATTTTCTTCCACGCAATAGAAGAGCCTTCACCTTCATTAAGAAGGACCCTGTAGACTTCCCATTCTCGACCCCCAATCACGTGCCTCCCAATGTCAACCTGGGAAAAAGAGAAGTTAGAGAAGAAATTATGTGCAAGTTTATAAACTCCCATCAGATGATAAGACACAAGTCAGGCTTTGTACGAAAATGATGATCAGATTAACATTGCAGAAGTAACAAGAAGCACAGTTTTGGATGCCACATGAGAAACATAGGCATCACCATCAAAAAGCAGCACTCATCAACTTAGTCGTAGTGTCGCCAATTTGTGCTTGGACATAGTGCAGATGAGAAAGAAAGTCTGAAAATTCAGCCGATATTCCAGTATTGAGAACCCAATTCAGACAACAGGCACAAAATATTAGAAAAGATGTAGCACAAGCAAGCAGGGATGTGTACCGAAAATATGCCGATATTGAGGATCTTGAGAGCAAGGGTTATGTCATGAAAGACAAGGGGCCGGCCTTTTCCACATAACTGCACAGGATTTGCAACCAGCAACTCCGTTTCAGGACCACGACTTACAACAGCTACTCTGAGAGGCTGAAGGAGTTCCATCTCCAGACGGGAGGACAATGCTTGCTGCTTGCTTGGGGCAACGATCTTCTTCCCATCCACTTGCATTATGAAGAGATCAATTTCACAGTTCCTTCTTTGCTTTGTGAAGAAACGTCCATAAGAAATCTAATAACATCACCATTCAGCAACATTAGATGAAACTGTACTTTATAAAATTCTGTACTTTATAAAATTCTGACGTTATGATAAAATAGGTCAAAATTCCCAGTTTCAAGCATGCATAAGAATGTGAACCTTTACCAGAGAAAGAAAGTGTAAAACCATCTATTTAAACAGGCACTTTTTAATCTTAACACTCAGTAGCATTCCGTTCATTTTCCCTCATTCTGTCACCAAAGATATTTGACATTACACGAGCATATATGAAGAAGACCACCAAGAGAACTTCAAGCTGGAAATACATTTAACATAGAAGCTGTATAAGTGGGTGAATCATCAGATCATATAAAAGACACCTCCTCAGAAAAAAAACCCACCAAAATGAAGAAACAAGAATTAGAAGAGACACGTTAAATGCATACCCTTGGCAATAGAATTCTGACATTCTTGGAAGTAATCAATACCTGAATATTGTAGTCCTTCAGAGTTCTCATTATGTCATAGAGAAGTCCTTTGTGATCTTGGCAACTTATTTGGACAAGCGTGTGAGCAGGGCTTAGCATGTTGTCTATCTTGACAGAAATGCTCTTGGAGGTCAATGACCCGTCTAGGTGATAATTAGGCATTTCCTTGTCTTCCGTGATGGCAGGTGGAAGAAATGAATCCTGTGAACACTCTGTTATTTCAGGACCAACCATTTCTATGTCGCAACTGATCATGGCCTCCCCTATCACTGTTTTCAAATAATCGCTTACGTCATCCTGCCTCTTCTTCGTGTGCAAAAGTTCCCTGGCATGAGAAAAGTTAACAATTTAGGCCAGAGAAACATAAATAGTGATGTCAATATGAGAAATAACATTGTCAAGTCTAAGAGGGGTTGTTTATTCCCCTCAAGGTTATTCATGCACACCAACCGCTATCTTCCTAGATCTCCAGTACCGTCTTAAAGAAGATAGATATGTCTTCTTCCTTAACTAGCCAATGGTCTGTCCACCCAATTAGTATAGACAGATGCGTATGCACTAAGCACAAAGTAGGCGGTAGATAAACTGCCAAGCCAAGGATTAAAAGCTGTTCTTGTCTCATGGTAGGACTCATTTATTATGCACAATGTTTATGGAACACGTACCAATCTTGTGTTTGAGAAAATCGAGCTGTGAAATTATAGAGCTGATTATGGACGAGCATGAATCTATGCAGCATTGACATAACAGCACAACAAAATTGGGCCTAGAAATGGATTTGTAGGTTGGGTTTGAGCAGACGGAAATATCATACCTGGTGTCAGTGATGAAAAAGAGGTCCATCACTTTTTCATCAGGTGTTGTGGACACCTTAACTCTCTTGATTATAAGCTCATACTCACAAAGCACCCGTGTCACATCTGCCAAAAATAAGGGGCATCCTCAAATTCAATGTCAAAAATATCTTTTTCTACATTTTATAAGATGAGGATTCCAACACTCCCCCTCCCAATTAAAAAATATTGGGAAGAGGGAGCAGTTGATGACATTTTCTTTTCTTGTGAATAGTACACATGATTCTATTAAGAAGGTATCAAACAAGTACCAGCCCTACACAGAAGAGTTTCAGGTAGAGGCCACACATATACAAAATCAAGCACAAAAGACTTTACATTTCCAACAAACTAGATGTTATGAGATTGAACTTTCCCGCTATACCAAGAGTGAAGAGTGTAAGACCAATTATCCCTAAAAGAATCCCAAGAGGATTCAATTCCTTGAAATGCCCTTTTGTTCCTCTCTCTACAAATGGGCTAAAGAACAAGGAGAAGATTCATCCTATTGATTTGTTCCTTTCCATCACACTAACTGAAAGTCAGTCTCCAAGCCCAAAGTTTGTGTCGCACCATGCCTGAGGTCACCAATTTATTCGAACTGATTGACAACATTGTCTCTCCAAACCCAAAGTTTGTGTCGCACCGTGTCTGAGGTCACCCAATTTACTCCTAAAGTGATTTATGGTATTGTAGTCTAATATAGTTACTGACACTATGTGGAAGGCCATGAAGAAGATTCTTGTGCAGTGATCATGATGGAAGAAATACTTTGGAAGATGCGAGTCAAAAGGCCATAGTAATAAAGCAGAGCAGCAGTAAGTCAAAGGTATCGTGATATTATTATCTGTCCCTGTTATCTACAGGAACCTGTACTGCACAGACAAACACTGCAAAGGCACCGTATAAAGAAAAACATAATCATTCAACTTCATAAAAGAGAGGAAGAATGAACATTTAAGTCCTAAACCACCTATTTCAGAAACATTATGTTAGATTCCTCAAATCTACATCGATTGAGACAATTTGTTTTGATGCCCAAGGTAATGTAGAAACCAAGTTCATGTAGGCGAATTACCATACAGAAGTCCTCTTCGATCACAACAAGCTAACTTCAAGAGAAAGACATCAGGGTCCTTTGATGGCTGCGGCCCGTAGTTGTCGAACAAAATTCTGGAAGCTGAAGAACAAGAGGGGCACGCCTCAACTAGTCTCATTTTCAATAAACTCCACCTCGTTTTTGGATTGCCGGTGACCCAAAATAATATATAGCACCATTTTCCATCCGTTGACACATCTTCATCGCAAAACCAAATAATAAATTATGAGCATCTCAAACAATCGTTACCCTTTGTTTTGCAGAATATAAGGATAACTTAACATGCTTGCAACCAAATCTGGCAACAATTTCGCATTGAATGGAACACAATAACCCAGAGTCAAGAATCAAAACCCGTTAACTCAATTCAAACAATCACAACGTCATTTCAACAAGATTCACCGGGGGAAAAAACCCACATAAATATTGTTTACTTCTGCAAAACATAACCTTAGCTATCACAACTCATTCTGCTTTTTGCACTATCAGTGAAAGTTTTTGGCGCCCATTTTTTGTATGGCTAGCTCTCCCTTAATATATTTTTACCTATACCAAAAAAAAAAAAAAAAAAAAAAAAAAAAAAAAAAAAAAAAAAAAAAAAAAAAAAAAAAAAAAACCTTAACATCTGCCTCAAAACAAATCGTCAACATACGGTTCAACCAAAACTCATCCATTTCTCCGGTATAGCTCGGAAAAAAGTTAAATTAGTAGGCCGCACCTCTCGGTTGTCCTCCGTGTAAAAAACAAAAGAAAGTTTCTGCGCACTTTCATCCACCTTGCCCTTCGGTAAAAATTTCATCAACCCACCCAAGAACAAGAAGAAACAAGAAGACAAGAGTTCCAAACGAAGCCCAACCCAGATCGAAGTTCGAAGTTCACCTCCTCGGGCGATGCTCAAGCCGAAAAAGAGAATGATGCGGCACAGATCGCAGCCCAGCCCAGTCTTGTCAGGGCAATTAATGGTGATCATGCTGAGCTCTCCTTCCCGCTCGGACTGCCTGATGATCACCACGTCGTCGCATGGTATCCCCATGCTCTCTTTACCCCCTCCTCCTCCTCCTCCTCCTCCTTGGAGTCGAATATGCAGGCCCTTCTTTCTTCTTCTTTCTGTCGGCCAAACGAAACTCTTGTGGTCTTCAGAAGGCCTTACCTTATGCCCAGTAATGACCCAGAGAAGAAGAACACAACAAGAACAAGAACAGGAACAGGAAGTGGCAAGGAAGAAGGACAAGAATCTAAGGAGGGCTTTGCTGCTTTCTTCTCAATTCTCTTGGGGGATTTGAATGGGAGTGGGCACTGAGGTCTTGCTGGGTTGCTGGGTTTTGTTGCCTCGCCTGCAGGTGCTCCATCCTTGTCCTCGTCTTCCTCCTCCTTCCTTTTTTTCTTCTTCTTTTTTTTTTTTAATTCCTCTTTTTTTTCAGAATTTATTTCTCTTTTTTTTTTCGCGGTTCCTTTAGTTGAATTTAGTCCTGTTCTAAGGTTGAAATCTCGAGTTTGCTCAAAAAAAAAAAAAAAAAAAAAAAAGGTTGAAATCTCGAGGACCGGCTCGCGTGAAAATATCGCCGCGAGAGAAAGAGAGATGTTAAATATCGTGGGGTTGAGAGATGAGAGGGGAAAGGGGCGAAGAAAGGTTGCACTGCTTAATTGGTAGAGCCGAGACAATAACAATTAGGGATAATAACACCAACAGTCCGTAAATTTTGATTCAATATATAATATATCTCCTCAACTTGTAATTTATTTAATATGATCCCTAAATTTTAGTCTAATGTGTAATGTGATCCCTAAACTTTTACTTTATTTAATATGATCTTTAGGTTCTTTCTACATATTTTACTTGGTCTTTAAACTATATGAAAATATTCTTCAAAGACTAAATTGAATATAAGACCATATTGAACAAATTGAATATTTATGGGCCATGTTGCATATTAGGTTAAAATTAAGATATTCCATTACATATTAAACTAAAGTTTATGAACCATTGCTATCATTTCCCTAATAATTACAATGATAGCAATAATAATAATTAGTGACCACCACCTACAGTAGCTCAATTGGATAAGTGCTCCCATGATCCTTTGCCAGAGGAGAGGAGTTCGAATCCCGTTGGCCGCACGGGATCTTAAGTGCGACGTCAGGGGCTATCATCGCCCTAGGGTTTACCTCCCGTTACCCCTATTTTGTCGGGTTATCCATGTTTGTACGATGTGCAAGTTCCCCGAGCCATCAAAATAATAATAATAATAATAATAATTAGTGAAATTATGATAAAAATATATAATTAAAGAAAATACTAACTATGACTACCAATTAAAAAGATAGTTTTCAATTCCGATAGGTGCAAAAGGATTATTCATTTCTCCATGGTAAATTTCTCTTTGTTACGTGCCTTTGTAAAGGAAGTGCGAAACGATATATCTGGGATGGAAGATTTATATGGGCTTTTTTTTGTTAATTTCTCTTTTATTTTTTACCTTTTTTTGTTAATTGCTCTTTTATTTTTTTGCATAGGTGGACTTTAAAAAATTATACTTCCAAAAATATTTAAACTCGACAAATGAAGAGAGAGAGAATGAGGAAAAGAAGAGAGAAAGGGGAGGGGGGACAAGAAGGAAACCCAGATTGTCAATTTCTCTTTTAATTTTTTGCCCTTGTTGAAATTTTCATTTTATTTGGAATTGTCCTTTCATGTTTTCATCTTTAAGATAATGCAAAAAGATATCAGTTTATGTTAAACGGCATCATTTTGTAAGGAACATTAAAAGGGAGATTGATTGGGCTATAATGTAGACTCAAATACTCGTGCAATTGTCCCTGTAACAATATGGATTCATAGTGGAACTTCTACGGCTGCCCCCACTATGGATATAAGTACCGTTTGAACCAAGCTATGTAAAATCTTGGTGTTTTCTTTTATGTTCTTTTATTGCTTTTCTCTGGTACATCCTAACTGTGATTCTCTGGTTGATTGAACGGTCTGCATTTAATCATAAGAAATTGGGGTCTGAACTAAAAATTGATTGGTGGGCACTCAAATGTGGAATCCTATTCGATCGAAACAACATGGAATAAATCTCATGATGAGCACGGTTTGTTGGTGAGAATTGCCATCACGGTTCTTATCAGATGATAAGAGACCATTGGTAATGGCGGGCATTATTCTCACTTGTATATCCTCAACTCATTTAACAGGGGATAATTGTTTTAAACGTTCTAAACCTATAGTACATAGGTAATTCAGTTATATCAATATAGTTATAAACCTTTAAATTGGGTTAATTTAGTCATAAATCTTTTAACGATTTGTCTATTTTGTCCCAAACCTTTTGCTAGCCAATTTAGTCCTTCCAACCAACTTTTTTTTTCTTTTTTGCCCTTATTGAAATTTTCATTTTATTTGGAATTGTCCTTTAATGTTTTCATCTTTAAGACAACGCAAAAAGATATCACTTTACGTTAAACGGCGTTGATTTGTAAGGAACATTAAAAGGGAGACTGATTGGGGTATAATGTAGACTCAAATACTTGTGCGATTGTCCTTGTAACAATCTAGATTCATAGTGGAAGTTCTACTGCTGCCCCCCACCGTGGATATAAGTACTGTTTGAACCAAGCTATGTAAAATCTTGGTGTTTTCTCTTATGCTCTTTCATTGCTTTTCTCCGGTATATCCCAACTGTGATTCTTTGGTTGATTGAACGATCCGCATTTAATAGTAAGAAATTGGTATCCCAACTAATAATTGATTGGTGGGCACTCAAATGTGGAATCGTATTTGATTGAAACAACTCAGGAAAGAAATCTCATGATGAGCGCAGTTTGTTGGTGAGAATTGCCATCACGGTTCCTATCAGATGATGAGAGACCATAAGTAATGGTGGGCATTATTCTCACTTGTATATCCCAAACTCATTTAATAGGGGATAATTATAATACGGTGGCTAATTCAATTACAAACATTTTAATTGTATCAATTTAGTTATAGACATTTGAATTGTGCTAATTTAGTTATAAACTTTTTAACGATTTGTCAATTCAGTCTCAAACATTTTTAACTAGTTAATTTAGTCCTTCTGACCAACTTTGACTAGATAACGCTGATGTGAACATTAGACATCCTATGTGGCATGGCTAACACTAATATGAATAATTTTGCTTTTTTAAAATTCTATCGTTTTGTTTTCCTTTTCTTTCCCTTTGGCCCATGGCTAATTTTCGATCATGGCTGACGACTGACCACAAGCCAAGGCTCAAATCTCATGGCCTGCCCTCACCTATTGCCGATTGTCGGCATGCCGACAATGGGCTAAAGGGAAAAAAAGGAAAAAGGAAAAAAATGAAAAAAATTGTTCACATGAGTGATTTTCGGTCAAAATTGGCTAGAACAACTAAAATGACAAGTTGTCAAAAAATTTAGTACTAAATTGATATTATTTAAAGGTTTATAACTAAATTACCACAATTGAAAAATTTAGGATTGAAATAACTACTAGGTTTTCATACAATTATCCCCATCTAACAAAGTCACCCAATCTTTGCCCTCTTTCACTCACTACCCTCAGCCCCTCAAATAGCTTGTCATCCTCACCAAACTCCAGGGCTCGAATTTCTGTCACCTTCAATTGGCCTCAGTTTGCTTCCCTCTTGGCCGCCACAGAACAAAGAAGACGGGGCAATGAACCGACCAGGTGGAGGTTGTTGGAAAAATATGACTTCGAATTGGGTGGAATAATGAAGACGGATATTCAAAGTATTCAAGTCGGACTTTGAAACGTAATATCACTTTCTTTAAGGATTTATTTGCCTCAAAAAGTTGCTAATGGTCACCGGCAAAAATCCTCCAGGATACAACAAAGTCTCAAATGTAAATACTAGATAGCAATTTTAGTATTTTTCCAGGATCTCTCTAGGAAACAATCGAAAAATTGGCTACATTTTTTTTTTCAAAAGAAGACTCGAAAAATGACCACTTTTTTCCTCCCGAAAATTGACAAGTATATATATGAAACAGTCTTACAACTCTTCGTGAAAATTGCCAAAGAATGAACAAACATATCCTTTAGAAAATTGTTCGGATAAACAAATGCGACTTTCCGGAAGAAGTCGAAAACCGAGCAATTGCAACTCTTTGAAAAAAGTTGCAAACCGAATAAGTAATTTCCAAAGGTTGTCTTAAAAAGACACAAACAAAATTTGGAATAATAAAATTTCAAATTTTCATTTTATATTTCATTTCCGAACACGCAAACGCCAAAATCACGCACTCGCACATGGGCATGATGTGGTCTAACCCCACCATTCATTCCTTTAAGTACATAAAGAAAATCCCACACTTTTAAATTAACCAATTTCCTCCCACTTTTCCTATGTGGGACAAGGAGAACGTATGTAGCTTGTTTGGACAAACAAACCTCCAACAGAGGTGCGATATCATCCATCAGATCTTCTTCCTCATCATGGTGAGAGGGGGGTGCTGCTGGTGCTACCGGATGCATCTCCTAATATGATGAGAGGGGGTGCTGCTGGTGCTACCGGATGCATCTCCTAACATCCAAAGACACGACATCTCAAGGGTGACTTCATCGGAAGAGCAGAAATTGTGGCCGCAGCAACATGGATCCACCGGGATCGCAGAATTCCAATGACAACCTGCATGATGATGACGATGGTGGGGATTTTCAGGCAAAATCGATCGAGCAACCTATCCGGATAACCATTGCATCGCCCTCGTGAATGTACGTCCTGTCCACTTGATGCAATAAGTGGGACCCCGAGGGCGGAATTGGCTCGCAGGGCTCTAAAGATGCGCCACTTGACTCGCTCCTCCATCGCCCTGGTAATGCCCCGAGCCATCATTTGGCCCGTTGAAGAAGGTTCACCGGCGCACATCATCTCACCAATCACATTATGTTCAAAAAAATTTCAATGGAAAATTTAAATTAGTAGATGTTGTTTCGTCAAAATTTCACCTGCAATGAAATATTTTTTACCTAGAGTCGTTCTTCGATTTTTATTAGAGAGGACAAAGGTCCCGCACCAACTTCAAACAGAGGACATCAAATGCAATGTCGAATTTACTTCTCGGACCCAAACAATTACTGGACATGTCCAGTCTTGAACTATGTAGGACTTCAATCAACAACACAGATTGAAGATACTTGAATACAATGCCGGATTCTAATCGAGAATACCATATCAATGTAGTGAGATACAACGCTAGAATTTAATCTATGGTGATGCACCAGGACAAGAGGAGAAAACGCTGGCATTTAATTGACAGCGATACTTTGAGATATAGATATACATCGGTATCTAATTAACAGTGGGAGTTTGAAAGCTACGACTAAGAATATTAAAGTGCAATACAAGAAATATAAAGATAAAGCAAACATTTTGATTTATTTTGTTGGAGAGGTGGGGGTCTTCATTAGATGACTGGTGATATTTAAAGAGAAACTTGGTAATAGCTGCGTATCCTTTAGAAACCACTCCTAACTTTGTCCACAGCTCCTTTTCTTTGGCAAATTACTTCATCCATCTCCTTTAGAATCATCTCAATCATGTTTTGGAAGTTGTATGATTATCGATGGTCATTCAATGATGGGGTCTTCATGTAGCAACTACTCCTTGATAACGTGCATCTTTGGTGCCTATTATTCCGGCATTTTTTAGTAATATTTTAAATATTTCCATCAAAAAAATTTCCACCAAAACCTATTCAGACAACCATGAGCCATCCATCATCATATTTCAATAACTGAATATGTGGCAGTCCCCTACCTTGTCATGCATGTAACAACACTACCCCATGACATGCATGTGATTCTAGTTTGTCATTTGTCACATTTCCTCTTATGACAAGCACGTGACAATAGGGTTAATTTCGAGTGTCAACAAATATTTATGTGTGTGTAGCCTTCTCACGTGCAAACTATATCAGAAATGATGCATGGATTGGTCACACATGCAAAGTAAACTGAAACATAACCCTCCTTTGACACCATATTAGAAAGTGCTATCCAAAAATTTAAACTTTTCGACCGAGCATTCTAATAGTAGTGTAGCATGTGATTTAGGTTGGTGACCGATGGTTTTGCTTCTGCAAAATTGTAAGCGCATACCAGTGAAGTGGAGAATTAAGTTGAGATGATCGGTGCAAAAGGAAATTTGGACAAAAAAGCAACATATCTAACACTGAAAACTCACATGTGAGGGAGAAATTATTATACGCCATGTTTAACTAATATTAGAGGAGTTTGACATTATAAATTTTGGTTGGGGTGTGAAGCAGCACGTGGGAGGGGCATTAGAGAAATCTCAAATTTGAGATTTGGTATGATGAGTTGCTCAAATTTGGGCTTTCTCTTAGAGCTCTTCCCAATCGAATCATTGGGGTTTTGTCCATGCATCCCAACACAATTAATCATGGAATTAAAAGACTAAAACAGCACTTAACATGCATGCTTATGATAAAAAAAAATTAACATAGATAATATATAGAATATCATATGTTAATTTGATAAATCGAAAAAAGCGATATATATTTTGCATTAAAAATATATTTTGTTCCTTCAATTAAATTCGTGAAGAATAAATTATAGGAATAGTCACTTGTATTAGTTGAAATAGTCAGTCAATGAAAATGTTTTCATCATTAATAGTAATTTATATCTAAATATTTTCGTTGATGATGACAATAATTTTCGTCCATCCAATTTTATAGGTGATATGAGCAATCATCTTTTTCTTAAAAATTACATTTTAAATCATTCATTTTTCATAAAATAATCACACTCAATTGCAATACCTCTCATATGCACGTTACATTCTCATATGCTCAAATCTAGTTATCAATTCAGAAATTATCATCATTTTGAGATCATATTGATCCATTCGAACGGATATTTAAAAAAAAAAAAAAAAAAGGCCGTTGTGCTCTGGAGAAGCCATCCGCCGCGCAAGACGCTGCCGACGTGGCGGTGACGGGGGCGCTCCCGACAACCTCGGACCCTCCTCCGCCACACCAAATTCGTTCGAACCAACCCCTCCTCGTCCCGTCCCAAAAAGAGCGCTGCGTCTCCCGCGAGAGAAATTACCGAGCCGAGAAATTGCCGAGCCGATCGCCGACTCGTTTACGGAGAGCTTGGAACGAGAAATTGACCCCGCCGTCGCCATCCCGTCCCCTTCCCAAACCCCAAACCCCAAACCCCGACCAAAGGCTCGTGACTACTGACTCGGGGCGGGGACACCGAGGCGGGGACACCCTGTCGGCCCAGCCTCCGTCACGTGTCTCGCACCGCCGGCGGGGCCCACCCTCACGTGCTCATATCCCCTCCTTCGCCGATGCTTCAAGAAACAGCACCCCCCCCCCCCCCGGGGCCTCCCCTTCCTTCCAAAATTTTCCTCTTTTTCGTTCTGATTTTTTTCCTTTTCCATAAAACATTTTTCTTGCGTTTGACGAATTTTTTCGCCTGCCGACCGTCCCGGTTTTTCAACCCACCTTTTTTCGTTCTGGTTCCACGAAATTGGTAACCATCGTTATCGTCAGTCGCAAAAATTGCGTAAATAGTGAAGGATCATCTTTTTATATGACGAAAAAACTCGTGTACTAGACGGTTTTAACTTTTTTTAGTTCGAATATGCTCGAAAGATTCATAAAATTTAAATGTTAACACATAAAATTCACGTGTTATTCATAAGATCCTATATATTTGATGGCTTTCATTTTTTATATAAATTCGAGGCACTTGAAAGACTAAATTTACTTGTACTTTTTAATAATATTTTCAAATTTTATCTGATGAGGAGAGGGTCTTTTTTTTCTTTTTTGCTTTCGTTTACATTGAAATAAACACGTGATTAACACGTAAACCCATGTATTATTCGCAAAATCTTATATATTGGACGGCTTTCCTTTTTTATATAAATTCAATACACTTGAAAGACTAAATCCACTTGTATTATTTAATAATATTTTCAACTTTTATCTAAAAAGGAGAGGGTTATTTTTTTTTTTTTTTGCTTTCATTTAAATTGAAATAAACACGTGATTAATATTTTACTTATCTCTTTCTTTCAAAGAACAAACGAATTTGAATTCCTGATTTATGACTGTCATTTTTTAATTGTACAAGATTATATTGGGTTACATAATAAAAGAAATTGATGCACTTTTGATTTATTGGTGTGTTCCGTCACTGTTATTTATGGCTTGATCTTCGAATAACATTGTATAAGATCATATGGATTTTCATGGTAAACAAAATTGATGCACTTTGTTTATTAGTTGATCTGTCATTAGGGTTAGGAAGAAGTGTCTTTCATTTTTAACTCAGTCTAGTGCCTCCAAAATCAATAAGAACAAGAAGTGGAATAGCAATACATAATTCAGCTGAGGTTAGAAGATACGACAAAAAAGGGAACTAGATTGCTGTGCTTCTTTGCGACGATCCAATTATTATATTGATGCGTAAGTTGAACGGTTATAAATGGGACTTCCATCTAGAAATGCTCCAAAAATGATTTCAAAAAAAAAAAAAAACAAAACGTATATTAGGTACGATAAATTGGAGAAAAGGGAAAAGGGATATAATCAAATGATAACTTAGGTAATTTATAGGAACGAAATAGAACGAAGATAGAAAGAATATTGCCATACTGAAGTGTTAGAAGACTTCAGTGAAATTTTATAAAGGATTTATGATATTATTTGCACTTATTAATGATTACAGTTTTATTAAAGTAATATATAATTATATTAAATGATTGTCCACCGTTCATGAAGAACTGCATAAAAATTAAAAAGAGAAAAAAAGAAACAGTAACTATTAAAAATTGATATACATATTGTAGAATATATTAAAAAGTTAATCCAGTTCGTGAATAATAAGCACTTATATCCACAATCGCAAAATATAAGTAACTTACTAGATTTCTTTTTATTTTCGTATCCATAAATTGTTTAACCTAACATCCATTCACAATTAATTTAATATTCATAACTAAATTTGCAGGATACCACATTTTAATTTTGTTGGATTTATAGTTCCTATTAACGGAAACATGCAAAAAAGGTTGTGATAACTCGGAAACACATAATCATGAACAAGCTCCTACATAACAAGCCTAGAAGGTTTTATTTATTTATTGATGATGTCGAATAATCCGCACGTCACCCTAAGAATCCTAACTTCAAATAACTTCAATTAAAAATATAACACGATTCAAATGTAAGCAAGTTTGTCTAATGAGAGGGCAACATCGCTGAAGGCAAAGAGAAGTGCCACGCAACTCGCTCGCTTTTGGAGTTTACTCCTAGAGAGTCAAGATAGCAATAAATAGTGCTTAGATCTTTATAATTTTGTGAGATGGGAGTGACGAAGACCTTGATCAACTTGCTTGCTATAGATATTAAGAACGGGTTACGTCATGGGTTTGGTGTCCACTTTGAAATAGGAGAAAAAAAGATGGAGACAACTCAACCGGTTAGGATTGGAAACCAAGTTGGGTTTTTCCTCGCCCACGTTCAAATTATGTCCATTGGAGGATGCTGATCCTCCGATGACGCCATCAAGATGACAGCATAGGAGCTCTGCCTTTTCCTCTTAGTGCTTCCTTGTGGAATTTTAGGTATCGAAGCTCTTCATTCTCATCATAGTTTAATCACCAAGTCCCCAAGCTCAACGTGGCTTTTGTGTGTGGAATCAAGAGCCTATTCAGTTGAAGGGGAAAAGGGGGTATCAGGTTCTATTATTGAATCCAATAAGTGTCTCATGAATCTCTTATTTTTCCCTAAATTATGATATGCTTTCTATGATTAGGTGTCAGATGTGTCTTTCATTTCTTATTGATAAATAGATTTCTAAAAATCTCAAGTGATGAGTTCCAAAGTAATGCCAGTAAAGGTAGATTGTGATTTGCAATGACCAAAATCATCTTGATGACAAACGCGTATAAAGTAACATGTAGCGGTATTGATGTTAATACACATGAGGGTGTTGGGTGTCATGTATTTCTCTTATCTCACCTCGTGTATGTTGAGGAATCGCACTATTGGATTAATCTTATGGGACCTTAAACTTTCTCACAGATAAACTGAAAGCCAAAAGTAAAATTTGAATAAAGAAATTTAGCCTATGGGAAATGGGTGGAAAATGACTAAACTTTCCCTTTTTAAAATTTTTGTTTCTGTTTGTCGAGCTAGGAAAATGACTCGTTTTTTTTTTTTTTTTTTTTTTTTTTGAACAGAAGGAAAATGACTCGTTGACGGTCAGCTTGCGTGCCCTAAGTAAGATAGCTTGCCAAAAGTTCCCACGGTTGCTGAGATTTTGAGTCAGATTGAGGTCTCTATTCCAGTCCAACTAACATTCTGCTCCTTTCACGGAGAGATAGAGAGAGAGAGAGAGCAAATGTTGACTTTTGACCTGACTCCATCGTGGAAGCAATCTGGTCTAGGGGCCTGAGGGATTCTAGCTGTCTCTCTTGGTGATTAAATGAGGCCATGAGGAAATCTCTCAGGAAATCTTTTTTTAAAAAGAAAATCCTTTTTTGATTGTCTTGTCGCAATCGAGTCTAATTTTTTTTTTCCTGATTTGAGGAGCCGCCTACGACTTTTTTTTAATTGCTAAAAACCGCCAACAGCTTTAGAAAGTTACAAATTTCTACTGCTGAGTTGATCCTCACGTATGAATGATTGGTGGAAAATTAGGAGTTGCTATGGCATTTTATCGTGTGAAATACATTGAAATTTTGTTCTGCTTTTTTTATTTTTGGAAAAAAGTATGTCAATGCTAGAATAAAAAAGAGGTGCATACATTATAGAAGAACACTAATGAGATAATTATGGCATGAAATCTCAAAAGTCTCATGTAAAGAGGCATTTGTTCATGTGTACAAAACAAATTCGGCCTTCGTCATCATGGCTATCACTAGCCTATTTCGATTGAATGAATAATTTTTGTTTGTATGTAGTGGAGATATTATTTTAGCGAGAACATTGTGTCCATGCATGGCATTATACACACCTCAAAATGATCTTATAGGCACAATCTTTCACATTGGCTTGGCACATTCGAGATTCCCCCCTGTCCAGTGGTCCGAACAAGGCTTGCATCTAGGACCACAAGTAGAGAAGTAGGCTAGCCAACATTTAAGTGACAGTGAACAAAGTATCTACGACAGCAGGATAGTAGTACTATTTGCGCCGTGAAACGAAAGCAACAATAGAGATAGGTACCTGCCTTTTTATTTTATTGGATTGGACCGCACACACAAATATATGCAACTTTTCTAACAGATCTAAAATTTTTGAACTGAATTTGCCAAGTCTTTTTTTATAATCGATGCTTTTGTGGGGGGTTATTGGTGCTTGGCTGATAAAGAAGAAAGACTTTAAATTCATTGGCTTTTGGATACAAAAGACTTCCTCAAAGGCGTGTTCCAAGTCAGATGCCATTTTAGACGGCACTATGGACATATTTTTATCATTAATCTTTTGTTGTGCGGCTTCACATGCCATCATCCAAGATAATTACATAAATGAAACAAGTATTTATTCCACTTTCTTGAGTCGAGGGGAAGGAGGTAAGCAATTTCTTGCTACTTCTTTTTTTATAATTAAAAAATGAATTTATTTTAATATGAGTAAATTCAGATTCCCAAGCACATGTCAAGTCGGAAATTTGAAAGCCGAACTCGACCCAAACGAGATGATTTTTGTCATGGGTATTAATCAATTAAAATGGGAACTTTTAGGGTTAGATTCTATTCTCATCATGACAAATCCTGGAAGCTAACCCCCGGATCGACACGTGGCGTAATCACAGCCGACAATGATCTGAATGGCAGGATTGTGGGGCCCCCGCAAGTATAGCTACCCCTAACCCTTAGGCTGGGTCATGGGTCATTAAATTGAATTTGGAAGCTGGCGGCTGCTATGAATTGGACGGAGGTGAATAGACTTGGAAACTGACCCTATAGGGCTAAGCTAAGACATATATGGATTCTGTTAACCAGTCCGAACCACCTTGTATTAGCTCGACAACACGACATCAAGGCGATGTTCGATACGAATTTCTTAGCATCGGTCGAAAAGTCATGGTATTTTCGTCTTACGGACCGAAGGTGAAGGCTTTTTTCAGATTCCTATTTGTCTTTTTCTCTTTGGCTGAGAATGTGGTCAGCAAGATTGCGGATCTGGGCAAAGTCAATAGGGGGACCGTAGCTGATAAGCGAAGTTCTTGCGCCCGGTGCACAAGGATGCTTGTGAGAAACAGCAACAATTTCTTGCCATTCATTTGTGCATATTGAAAATTTAATTCGAGGATAATAACACCAAACCAAAAAGCAAGACCAATCCCCTAATTTTCAATTATAAATTTACAAAAACATAACGATCAGCATTTCCATTCGGTTCTCCTTAAACAACGTCGCGACCGAAAAGGCCGCCCACATCCGATGCCGACGTCTCGCTAATCTTCCTGGTCAATCACGAAATCGCTTTATAATAAATCCGGCCGGTCCGCTTTGTGTCTGAAAGACACACTTTTTGGAGGGGTTCTTTTGTCAAAGATGCATGCGCAGTTTGCTTACAATTTCGCACAACTTTTCACTATTGGGTTTGCGTCGCTTTCGTTTAAATTACTCCCTCGCTCGGGAGTTTTCGAGCACGCCAAAAGGAAGATGCCCCCACCGAATCCTTGCCGGAGATTCCCCTTTTCCTTTGGTAGGTAGCAAAGTAGTACGTTGTTTTCAAACTTGAGTGGCTTGGCATTTCTTTAAAAGGGGAAACAGAGATAATTCCGAGTGGAAAGCATCCAAGGCCAGCCGTGCGCCCTCCAAAATCGATCTCCTAGTGGCCATTTTCTTTGCTTCCACCAGCTGTTTTCCACTTTCCGAAAATTGTGGATGGAATGAGTATGCAATTATTGCTGTACCATGTCTCGCAGCACCGTAGGATCCTGGTACAGGATGCCCACAAAAGGGCTCTCCGTTCATTGAGATGCAGTGGTCGATACATCGATTAGCCTGTCTTGGCTCGAGGGCCACTCAATTTCTCTCACTGGACCTGTCTGTTGGGGGGACCCAAGCCTTTTGGAGCGTCCAATGCACAAAGACATGCCAATTGCCATATGAAAGGTTCTGGCAATGCCAACGACCATGTTAGAGAGACTAATTTCAATTGCAAAGATTTCAAGAAACCATCACTTTGACCTAAGTGCATCTCGGTGTCCATCTTTATCATGTGCTAACAGACCAGAATTCTTAAATGGACAAAAGTTTCAGGATGATGCAATGGTTTCTTATTCTTTTTGCTTGGCTTCTCAATCGAGCGAATATCAGTCATCCTTCTTGTCTGCCACCACTTCCGGTGGTTTTCCAGTTGACTCAGGAACACCTGGCGCGTCTCCTTCCCCTACCTGCCAGGTGAACAAATATGTAAAACTCGAAAAGGGTCTAGCGAAAGAGAGATGATTAAGAAGAGGAAAAAAGTGCAGAGGCATTATCAATATCTGCTACACCACATTCTCAGGATGAAATCACTATTCGCTGACCTATGCTTACAACTTGATTACATAACTGGTGCGAAGATTGCAAACTCCACTAGCATTTATGGTAACCCAATGAGGAAAGCACCAAAATTCATGGCAACAATAAACATGACGCATTAAAAGCAGATTTAATGTCCCTTCTTTTAGGTGCTTAGTAGCACGTGACATCAGCCCATTTACTACTGTCTCCTATAATTAGGTTTATTCAAAGCCCCTCCACATTTTCATTAAATAGGATATAACTAATCTTCTGCATTGATACAGGCCCAAATACACCCAACAAAACTGAAATGCAACTGCTCAGCTCTTTGGTTGTTTCGCTCGCACAAGCATGTAAAGACATGTATAGCAACACCATGATCAATGAATCAAACATTTTGTGCATGAACAAAGCTCACACTCATGAAGGTGTTCCATCTACATAAGAGAGACAACAAGATAACCTAGCTGGTTTCATTTTTGTGTTCACAGGAAGAGGGCAAATCCAAAATCACAAACTGCATTCCCAATGAAATATTTCTGATCGCCCTTTCCTTGGTTTTGATGACCCACAAAGGGAGATAATAAAGTTCCTTGAACATCCATCCAATTCCAGCCAAAAAACTTTCCATTCATTGGAAGATTTGAAAAGAAAGATAAATGACTTCCAACCAAACTTTCTTCTGGAGTTTATGACAAAGTTGAGACAATAAAATGAGAATGCATTCAAAAATGACAATTGCAAGTATATACCATTCCCCCAACCATAAGCCTATCATATTAAAAGCCGCAACTAAGGATTAAGGATTACAGAAGTCCTTAACTCCACAATGTCAATGACAGGAGCATGGAAGCCCATATATTTAGGTACATACTTCTATAAGCACAGCCATTCTTCAAAGAAATCTCTGGTATTATATACATGTTATTATGTTTATTAAAATGAGTGAGGATCCAGCAGCATAGACCATCACTGGGAAAAACAAAATAAGAAGCAACAGCATAACCATCAACATTTAGTCAAAGAATATGAAGTGATCATGGTGTTGATAAATGGTAACGGCAAGTAACGAATCATTTAGAAAAAGAAGCAACTATGCTAAATCTGAATAAGATGTGAAATAAGATGTATTACGGTGCCACTTCAGTTGAAGTCACCAGACAACGAAACACACTCAACTTAGAACCCATGATACACGTCACACTTTATTTTCGTGCATGTAGGAAATAAGCTCTTTAAGTAAACACAGTTTCATTCTCAGAGGTCCAATTTTTCACCTAAGTATATTGAGATCATTATTGACTATAAAGAAGTAAAACCCCATTGTCTCCTTTAATGCAGTCGTTCAGATCTGTCCGTAACTTGATAACAGTAGGGAACCATTAGAAAACTAGTATTCTCGTAATAATAGCAGGTATACTTTGTTTGATGTACATGAACCATACTGCAGGGATAAATTAACTGCTTTCCCAATAAAGCAACAGTAAGTATAATCCAGCACTTTTCACCAAAAAAAAAAAAGTATAATCCAGCACCATCTAAGTACCAATATTCATTCTTGAGGAAAGTGACAAAATCATAAGGAGACTTGATCCACATGCTTTTTCCTGACAAGCATTTGATGAATATGCAAGAAAACCTGTCATGCTTCATTTTTTAGATTGAATTGCAGGTGAGCTCCAATCTTCAAATACCATTAATCTTTTCACCAAATTTTGAGGGAAGGACCAATTCATGTCCCCTTTTATCTGCTAGCAATTATATGCAACTTAACTTGCACTATAGGAACCGATCTTCACAAGATAATATATACAAGAAGCACAAAGAAAGAAAAAAAATAATTAGATAAACCAATGATGAACTTCAGTCCAATTTCTTCCAACAAAGAAAAAGCCCTAATGTTCCATCTTTAATTGTAATGAGCTACTATTTATCCTATCGGTCCAAATTCTTGGCATAATTAAATAAAGGGTAAAAGAAAATCCTTAGAGCACACTGTACCCTGTCCTCAGCTATGCTGCCACCAACAGTCTATTCTATGTGCCCGCCTGAAATGGGTGATACGAGCAAACATTCTTTGCGTCAATTTCAAAGGTTTTCCTATTACACTCAATACCAATAACATAGAGACAGATTCCCACATGAGTTATACGAACTACGAAATCGCGATTACCCCAGGATTGAAACCAAACTCACGACACACTGCAAGAGATTATCATGCAAGCAGAGAACAGAAGCTACAATTTTATATCCAATAACTTACTTTGCCATCCTTTATGGGTGCTGTAGGCTTATACGGACATGCCGGAGGGGTCCTCGCAGGCTTCCTGTACTCCCACCCGAAAAGTGCGTATACTTTCGCCTGCAAATTTTCACTATCATGAATTTTTCACATCGCGAGCTTGCGAAACCAAAAGGGCAAAAAACCAGCACCACGATCGTCCCCATACAATCCTTCAATCACGAATTTGACCCAACAATCGCCCAATTGAAAAGAAACCCAAGAAACCCTAAACGACGCGAGGGCGAAGGAGCGTCTTACCATGATGATATCGAAGAGGAGGGGCAGCAAGTTCACGATCGGGACGAGGAAGAGAGGCAGCAAGCACGCCAAGCAAACCTGACGCGCGAATTCCAACGAGCGGTTAGGGCAAAGGGACAAAAAAAAAAACAAAACAAAAAAGCTCGACGGATTCGCATCGATGGAGACGATCGCGGAGAGGTTCGAGGATTTCCGGAGGGAATTTTACCATGTCGAATCGGATCGGCGGCGCTCGAGAGGGGATGGATTGCGGCGGCGATTCTCCTGTTCGCGGCGGCGGTCGAATCGCGATCGTCTCGTCGGAGAGCGTTTCCGGTGATCAGCGCTTTTGGAACTTCACAGCGCGCAGGAAGCTTGACGAAGACGGGGAAATGAAGGAGACTTCTCGATTCGAGGGCATAACCGTACGCCGGGCTTTGCGTCGGGCGGGTTTCCGGGTCAAGAGCTCGTATTCGGGATCCGGATCCGGAAGAGACATGGATGAATTTGCAACTTGCCCCCTCGATTTCTTTATTTTGTCATATATTCCCCTTGATGTTTTCACATCGATTCGATGTCCCCTGACATCGACTCTGACCGCTTTAGCGCTCGAAAAATTGGTCGTGCAATGTCGCGTGGTGAACTGCTAGTGAGAACTTAGGGGGTGAAAATGTCCTTCTCGGGGATGAGAATTGCATTTTCACTACTAAGTTCATTGCGCATTTAAGAATTAGCTCCCCGTGTTTCCAGATTTTGGCAATATGTCCCCTCATGCCTTTGATCTTTTAAAACTCCGTACAGTCTTTCCCTATTAGTAGCTATAGAATCGAGACACGTCTATTATAATTAAAAGAATAGAATTTGAAAGAGTAAATGATATTATATGATGTTTTCAGATTACTTTACAAATAATCTCAATATCATTTCCTCTTATCAAATCCAATAAAAGATGATACTATGTGAATCCCCTTCTATCTCATGGAGTCCTTAGATGATGATTTCGGAATGATTGGTGAATAACCTCGATGTCATTTCCTACGGTTAAGTTCAAGAGAAATGTATATGGATGATTCTCCTTTCATTCATAAGAAGTGAGATGGGGTTCGGATAAATAGGGTAAAGACATTTACATATAGTGTCAAATTGTTATAAATACACGTTTTAATTCATGTTTATTCCGTTCATTTCTCTTAATATAATTAATTTCTCCATTTGTCAATTGTTAATTGTTACAGGGGAATATTGCAACATTTTTTGAAAAAGGAAGAGGGCACATTGCAAAAAAATTAGGGAAAAATCTAAATAAAGGCCTTAAATGTTTTTCATTTTCTCAAATAAGGGTATTAAGTAGATTTTGTTTTAAATAAGAGTTTGAAGTGCTCTCATTTTCTTAAATAATGACATGAAATGAATATTGTTTCAAATAAGGATATGCATGATAACTATTGTGTTTCTCTATTTTTCTATTTTTTTTCCTAAGAATTGGTTTGGAATAGAAATATGTTTGGTAATGCAATTTCATTTTTCTATTTCTGAAATAAATTTTTATTGCATAAATAACTTTAGAACAGAAATCATAAGCTAAAATTTTTCGTTTTTCTATTTTTGAAATAAAAGTAAGAAATGAAAACTCTTCTTATTGTTCATTTTTGTCGCCACTCATTGCTTGTCATTGGTCTCCTTGTTCACTTTTGTCACCACTCATTGCTTGTCATTGGTCTCCTTGCCTACAAACTACCTCCCACTTCCACTCAAGAGGGAAGAATTTTGTGTCGTTTGCAAATGAATTTCTATTCTAGGAGCATAAATTTTGCATGATTATCAAATGTGTATTTTCATTCAGCAAACTCGTCTGGGGAATAGAAATAGAAAAATTGATTTCTCGCAAAAAAATTGATTTTTGGAATAGAATGGTTATCATTCGCATCCTAAAGCCTTGACTTTTCAGTTGGTCAAAGGCATTTTCATCTTTTATCTTTTTTACCGTTTTTATTTCTTTATTTCTTTATTTCTTTTTTAATTTTCCCTTTCCTCTTTGCTGGTGGCCTCCCATTGGTGATGCTCGGAGAGAACTGGGCAAGGGTCGCCCTTGCCCGATTTGGTGAGGGCCACCCTTGCTAGAGATAGATGAGGGTCACCGGGCTCTCGCTGGCACTTGTCGGAAAGAAAAAAGAAGAATGGGAAAATAAAAATAATTTGATATTATAATTATTTTTGACAAAAATGCCCTTGAGTGGTCGGAATATTTAGTTAGCCAACGATTGGTGAGGTCAAACCCTTATTTGAAATTGCCATAGCTATATTAGGCTTTTATTTTAGACCAATGTGGCTACTTTAGGCCATTATTTAATACATGGTCCATTTTAAATGCTTATTTAAGAAAATGAGGGCATTCATGTCCTTATTTGAAATTTTCCTAAAAACTTACAACAAAATTGGGCAATATGTGCTCTATGAAAGATCTATGAGGCGAAATATAATTCTCCTAAATTCATTGGATATTTTGCTCCTCTCGAGTAAGCATCACATAGTCACTTGAGAGCATGTGACTAACTTTTCAACGAGAAGTCAATTGAAGTCAATATTAGATCAATTTGGAAAAATAAGGATTGAAGATTATTGGGAAGCAAATTGCGGTGATCTTAAAAACTTTGGGCGGGAGGGGGAAATATTACTTTGCCCCAAAATATTGACATAGGAAATGAGACTACGTGATAGAGATGTAAACTAAGCTTGTGTCAGGTGGGCTTTTGGGTGAAGAGCTTGTATTTGGGATCCTAATCCATAAGTGAATGGGGAAAAACCCTAGACTCGAAATCGAGAAATTTTTTATGTTAAATGCAAATTTGTTTTACAATTAAATTGAAATAATTAAAACTAAAATCGAAGTTGGAATACAAATGCATCAATACTTTCCAAAATTTGAAAAAGTTAAACTTGAGTTATTCATGAGAAAGTGTCTCAACATTAAGTAAAACATTATCATCCATAGCAAAACTTTTTGAAATCATAGAAAATCAGAGGATGGTGCTGTAAATTTTCTCCATTGTATTGAGAGGGTTTTGTGTATTGGTTTCTTAATCCATAACAATCGAGTAAGATCTGGCAAAAAAATGGTAATAGTATTACTCTGTCATGTCAAAGTTAATGACACTCATGGGTCATGTCTGCTCTACACTCCTGACTTACTCTACCTCCTAATTTAGGGGCAACATGGATCATAATAGTAAAGTCGTATTTGTTCTATACAATAGTCGCATGTTTTGCCAAATTAAGTTTGGTCTTTGTAGAAAGCGGTTAACTACCTGTGAGCATATTATAGGTGCCACAAATAAAAGCCATTCAAATGAAATCCTTAGAGTCCACTAATACTATATTCTTTATTTTGCTTATTATTTTTCATTAGTGTATGTACCCAAATGACTTGCACATATTATAACCATAAAAGTTTATGTGAACAAATTGCAGAGGGATGAAAATTCTTTGTGCAATTATTTGATAATCTCGATAATAGCAATATTAGGAAACAACAAGCAATTAAAGGAGTCACCAAGTTTTGGCTTTTAAACCTTGAAAGGTATGAGTTAAGTTACTAGTTTATATAAGTAGGCATATGCTTAGATTAAGTGGGGACTGACACATACCTTTCTCGCTTGGTTCTCACTTTAGTGGACCTGAAGTTTAATTTTGCATTTGTGTTAGAGGTTGTGCATTTAGCTTTAGAGGTTGGATAGATTTGCCTTTAGTGTCCTACTAGTTAAAATCTCAATTCAAGATAGGTCTAGAATTGCCTCGAGTAATTTGACAATGTGATAATTTTTTATTCATGATTTATTTTTCCTTTAACGTGATGATGTTGTTTCCTGGGCAAAGTATGTAATATTATGTTGTGCTTTTAGTATAGATATTAGACTCAATAATCTAATGTTGTCCTTTGGAATGTGGTCTCATTACTTAAAAAAATTGTGTGGGACATACCATTGTAATTGACTTGTTTGAGAGTCCCCCTGTGTTTTTTCCATAATTTCTATAATAAAATGTATTTATATAGTAGTAAAAGTGATCTTACGATGTGTATGAGATGTATATGTATGCCAGCGATATATACTTGCATGTGTAATTTGATATGAGGATGTTCTTTTTAGATTTTTCATCGTATATTTTGTTTTATTAACGGTCATATAATATTTACATTGATGTGATATTGACATCAAAGTTTTTGCACATGAATTCATACACCATCTAATATGGCTCATTTGATACTCAACCATGTAAGATTAAATGACATCTTATAAAGATGCATTTATGGTAAAGTAGACCGAGCCTTTGACCAATTTGCTTGTAAGTTTATTGGTAGAAGATATATATATATATAAAGGGATGCCGCACCACCTGTACCTATAACAAAGTAAAGTGGAATAACATACATTCATAATTAAATAAGCAAGCATAACTCAACTTTAATGTAATTCAGTTAAAGAACATGGTAAACAAACTAAATAGATGGTATCATAATTTTAAGAAGTTCATTTCATAATCTGGATTTAGATAGGATAATGTAAAGAAAATTAGTGTTATGAAGGATCCAAGTGCATGTGAGTTTCACATTAATGTATCACTTTACTTAGGTCATCTTATTCTTATTGTGGATGTGAGCTTTGATTATATTTTTGATGTATGTCATTATTGTGAAAATTGCAAAATAATAGTGAATGTGCTTAATTTAAGAATGATGAATTTCCTCATATATTGTTTGTCTATTGTATTTGGTGATACATATGTTGTTGGAAAGTATATAACATGAAATACAAAAGACTAAGTTGTGTTGGAGGGTGAAGACAATTCTGTTGTAGATGATCGGGAGGAATTTAATGAACACCATAATGATGATAGAGTCTTAACACTTTATGTGATCGCCACCTTAGTTTGTGAGAAGTATAAGTTGGATAGAAGTCCAAATAGAGGAGAAGAATGAGTAATGCATATGGTTTTATTAGCAACTACAAATCTATTCAAAAAATGATTAAATTCAAGATGGGTTAGTCAACAAGTGAATTTATTACCTCACATATTTCATCACTTGTAGACCTACTCTAGAGGAGTTGTAATTACCATTTTATATGACATGCTTGACTTGGAGTAGAACTTTTACAATAAAACTGTGAACATGATGTGCTTTAATATCACTTGGAGAGAAGCTCTATACTAGAAAGGAGATATGAACTTTTTAAATATCTTCAAGTAGTTGTTGAGAAATGTGACATATACTTATATTTAGCTTAATTTCACTCTACGAATTATGTATTTGAGAGATTTTGGTTTTTTATATGATGTAACTATGATGACATTATGGCTTTTAGTTATTGCTATTGGAAATTCTTATCTAATGTGTTTATGTTCTTATTTCATGTGATAGCATAGGTAATATGGAAGGGGGTGAAAATAAATATATATAATTGTCAAGTAATATCAATTGAATCGGTTAAACGGGACTTTGATGATTTTATTTTTATATAAAAATAATATAGTTGCACACTATTACAGTAAATATGTCCATGCGCTCAAGAAAACTTATTAGGGATAGTTTATTGTCAAGACTCGAATGGGTAAGGGAGGTTCGTTATAGGCATTCGGATGAATCATATGGAGCTTTTAGAATGGAAAGACATGTCTTTCTCAACCTTTGTGATTTTATAAAGGTAAGAGGTTAGTTGGAAGATGGTCAATATATTATGATATAAGAAAAAGTTGGGTTTTTCTTATTTATGATTTGTCACAAAAATTCAAATAAAGGTTTATGTAAAATATTTCAACATTCGAGATAGCAAGTATTTCACTATAATATTGAAAGCAATTTTAAAATTGGCAAGAGAGGTTATGATATCACATTCATTTGATGTTGTTTTAGAAAAAATTCTTATGGATTCTAATCATAAATATTACTTTAAGGTATGATTCACATACATTCCTTTATACCATTAGGTTTATTTTGTTGATAATATTGTATAATACTAGTTTTTAATAAAATGACAAGATTGTGTAGTCGTTGATAAAGGCACCCTTGCTCATGCTTTTATATTTATGTTAAAGTAGATTCCATTTAGAGGTAGAAAATGAATTATTACTTAGAATGTGATGTGTGTTTGTTCATTTGATATAAAATTTACTTTTGTGCATACTGGATTGGAAAAACTTTGCTAATGATTGTTGAGTACTCTCAACAGTACTCTGGACAGTACCATTTCGATGTGTTTCGATTCTTCCAAACAAGAGAGGTTTGATCTTTTGAATTCATTGTATTAATTCCACTTCCTACTCACAGTATGCTCTTTATGATCTCTGCTCATGATTAATTGCTATGTATTTAGCTATTGAGTCTCAAAGTTTATGTTTTTATTTGATCGCAGCATCAAACTCTTCGCTTATAATTTCCTCAATCACTATTACGTATTTACTCATTCTTTAAGAAAAATTTTTCTTAAAGTTTGCATTGTGATTGCAAATCATGACCAATATATGAATACCTTGTTATGGGGAAATAATACATGGTAAATTTTGCTTATGCAGTAACTCTAAGATTTTTAACTCATTTTAAAGATGAAAGGTGAACGAGATCATCTAAATGATTATATAAGTAAAGTGAGACAGCCAATAATGGCGAGAGAGTTGTTCAATATACATTTTTTACTAAGGAATGTCATTAAGAAATCATTTGGAGTATTAAAGAATTGTTTTTTCATATTAAGATACATGCCTTTATTTATAATTCAAAAACAAGTATGTATTGTAATTGAATGTTGTGCTATCCATAATCACATCCATGATCAAGACAAAAGGGATAAAAAATTTTCTTTATATGGGGATGCGGAGTACGGTTTGAACTTATATAAGATGAAGTTATAGACGATACATAAATTGGGGAGGGAACCGAGATGAACATGCTTAGGAAAAATGTTGTCAAATTGATTATAACATGTCAAAGACGCCATGAAATTGTATTTTCTACCTTTGTTTTCCATTATTTTGTAATTGAGAATTTCCTATGTTAGCTATTGTAATGTGATGTGGTATTTGAGGATTATCAATATTTCATTTTCAAATTATCGTCATTTTTTTGGCAACTCGAACATGTCTTTTGAAGAACATTATGTTTCATGTTGAAGGGAATGAACTCTTGAGATTGAAGACAAATCCGACATTTTGATGAGAAGTATGATTTTTTTGGCCCCATGGAACTATTAAAAACTTTGTTTTGGCCATCATGATCATTTTTCCATTGTTGGTTATTCCTATCTTGGGATGGAAATGGGGATGCATTAACTCACATATTACTGCATTATCGTTCAATTTTAGGTCTGGTCTTTTGCAAGCACTAAAGAGAGGTTAACATTTCTTCCAGCTTTTTTGAAAAGATATTATCATTTATGTCATTTACCACCAGGTCACTCACTATTGAGAGTTGACTTGTCTTTCATCTATGAAAAGACTTACTCCATTTCGATGCTCTTCTTTGAATGGGATTGTCCATATGAGTTTTGATTATTTCTAGTAGAAGTGTAATAGTCATCTTGGCACTTGAATTTGAGTTAAGATGCAATAGATTGATTTATAATAAAGTCAACATGAATGAGAAAAAAAAGATATAATGGTAGATACTTGATAAGATGTGCTGATATTTTTAGGAAGTTTTAGTGTATTCAATACATATGAACCTAACCCATGATTATCATTAGACAATGTGAGTCCCATATGAGACTCAATTGATCTCATTGTCTAATGATAAATGCGACTTGGGCTTATATGATCCAAATGTATTGAATACTCAATTGTTTCTTTTAGATGGACATCAATAAGATGTGTATTGGCCTACTCTCTTATCAACAGAAATGGAAGCGATTGATTATATATACTGAGACATATTACATCATTAATTAACCATTGACATAATGGAACCTATGGATTAAGATGCACTCGAGAAGTCACAGTCCCAAGAGTTATAGCTATAACGAGTTGATGATAAACGAAATCTTGTTAGTAAAGCTATTTAATAGTTTATTTATATTTGATGATTTCTTATGTTGGTTTTTTTAATGTGATATGATTTTTGAAGATATTCATTATTCATATTTCCTATTAGTTTCAAAAGATCATAATTTGTAACATTAAAGGAAAAATCTACTTATCTACCTTATTTTACAACATAAGGGAACTTAATGTGGAAACAAAATTTGTAACAAAATTTTTTGTGTTATTATCAAACAGATTTATTGTCCATGAAATATAAATCTTATTTTGTTATTAAACAAATATTTGCTATAGAAATAATTATTTTGAAACGTTATCAAATATGTTTTTTTTTTTTTTTTGCTGAGAAACTTGTTTAAGGAACATAAACATAAATCTTAGTAGAAATTGATTCCTTAAACAAAATGATTATTATTCACACCTTAAATTAACAATGCAAATGGGTATAATTTGTTTAGCTATTGAAAATAGGAGCAATGCCACATCTCTTGTTAGGGAGTTTGATTCTTACAAGAGATTCATGGAGACATTGAAAGTCATACCTGAGATTATGTAAAATAAGAGCTATAGTTTTTTGTATTGAATTATTTTATAGAAAAGAAAGACAATAGATAAACTCTCATGAATTTGGATGGTGATTAGCAAAATGTTTGGTGGATCGGGTATAAGTTTAAAAAGTATAGTTATAAGGTTAGCTACTTATTTAAACTCTTTCATATGCTACATTGTTAAAATGTTACTTATTTACACTACCATTTATACTAGTTAGTGAGATATATTTATGTTCTCTTGTATGGCCTACTTGTAGTTAATGTTCTCTTTATTGAATGGAGTTTTGTATATATATGACAATTAATAAGTGTTCTATCAATGGATGAACTAGATAATTTTTAGTATCTCTTATCTTAATTCTATTTTTTTACTTTAACTAATAATGAATGATTCTCCTAAAAGGAAAAATCATGAAAAAGAGGAAGATAAATGTTTGCTAGCATGTGCAGCCCCTTATACTGTAACTGTTTATCGGACAATAAACAGTCATAAACAGACATACATAATCTCATTATATATATGAAATACATGATTAAGAGAGCTTATGGATATTGATGCTAATTTGATAAAAAAAATTTGAATATTTAAAATGGATAAAGCTGAATTCAATAATTTTTTGTTTTTTTTTTTTTTTTTTGTAACCCAGGAACTCCATAAGCCAACGGCCGGCGAGCAAACTGGGGGAGTGACTACGGAACCCACCACCACACTACTTCAGGTAAGAATACCTAATGACTCCTCTAGGATTCGAACTTCTTCCCTTCGTAAGGGGGAGATAGACCGAGTCAGGTGCACCACTAAGGATGGTGGTAGCTAAATTCAATAATTTAATGCATAATTTAATGACATATTATGGTTTCCAAGGATCTATGAATATTAATATTATAAAAATGTAATAAATGCTTATTCATATGTTAGGATATGGTGTAGATAATAGGTTAGCACAAAAGCACTTTCAACGCTTTAGGGAAATCATATGAAGGTTATTTAGCTTATTTTGGATATCGTATGTGAAATGAGAATGGATTTAATCCAAACATTCAATTGACAATTTAGGGAATTTCCAAATAAAATTAATACTAATTGGAGATCTTATACATATTTTAAGATAAGTTACAATATCAAATAATATATGCATTATTGTTTTAGAATTGCATTGGAGTTATAGATGGCATACATATCTTCACAATGGCACTCACGCAAGATCAACTTTGTTTTATTGATTGAAAATTAACATCAACACAAAATGTAATTGTCATGTGCAATTTTAACATAAAATTTACTTATGTTTGGAGAAGTTGAGAGGGAGCAATTATGATATGTGCATATTTTATGAAGCCATTGAGAGACGTGACTTACAATTTTTTATCATTCGAAATATTCATTAATTAATAATTTTTATATATTCATTCATTATGTGATATATGTTGATTAGATTTATGTTATTGTTGTGAAGGTAAATACATTTAGCAAATACCAGATCCAAATCCTATGGGTTATTTTGCACCATATAAATAAGTTAGATATCATTTGCCTACATTTCAATGAGATTTTGCACTTATAGGTTATAAAGAAATATTCAATCATATCCACTATTTACTATGATTATAAATTGAATGAGCCTTTATTGATTAAGAAATATAAGATTCTAAAGAGTATACCAAATTATCTATATAAAAAAAAGTGAAAATTGTGATAACAATAATTACTTTGCATAATTACACATGAAGAAATACCGTGGGTGATGCATATTTTGCAAGTGTATAATCGAATTATATTTTATATATAATGGATTCCAATGATGTAAGTAAGAATAGTAGTACTTCAAATGATGATGCGGCATTTGACATGACATCTTTATGTGATCAAGTAGCTATGAATTTATGAAATGTTTAATGATGTTTGTAATTTTTAAGGATAAATAATTTCTTTTCTTAGGCTTATGTTACCATGTTTATTGTATGGAAAATACTCTTTTTTTAATTGATAAAGAGTGAGTTTTGATGCGAATTTTTTTTTCTATTTGAATTTTTTAGCAATTTTTTTCATTTATAAATTTGTTGATACATATCTTTAACATTGTTGTCAATATTTAAATTTAAAATGTTGCAAACATATTTTTTTCAATTTTAAACCAATTAAAAATTAAAGGCTTAAATTAATCACTCAAAGGGACTTTCCAAATCAAAGCAAAATTTACCAAATAGTTTTTGTATTTTTCCAAAGCCCTTTAGGCTAAGTTGTTTTGCATATTCCCAAAATCCCTTGGAAATGTTGAACTAAGTGCATTCTAAATCACTCCCTTTTTCATGTTACGAATATTCATGCCCCTTTCAAAAATTTACAATTGGAAATCACTTTATTGTACATAAAGGAAAGCAATAAAATGATAGAGAAATTATTTTTATTTCGCCCATGTCACCAACAACTTTTATATGTTTATGGAGACTTTCGAGCTTCAAAATACGCATAAGAAGCTTTGTTCAATCAAAGCCTTATCTTCTTTAACCATCAAAGTAATTTTCTACGACATCAAAACCTCTTGCTAAGGAATATTGAAGGTGACTTCTAAAATAGAACACTTTTCTTCTACAATTTTCTTCACATTTTTTTTCGCTTTCATCAACATAGAAAAACATGTTTCATTCACTTCAAATTGGTTTTAGCATGTTTTAATACTTTAAGATAGTTGCAGAACAATAATTTGAATCTAATTAAAATTATAAAGATTTGGGTCTTTCGGCTAGGACCATAGAGACTCATATGTGAAATCATACTTCATCTAGCATGAGTTGCTTATGCAAAATGGTCCTTTCAATTTTTTGATGAAATTTCATCATAGATCATTCCAAGCAAATTAATGTCCTCATCTGTAAGTTACATTAAATCAATCTATCCAAATCTTAATGAATCCTCTTTATATAGGCTATTCTCCTTTTATAAAGATCTTTTTAGATTTAGACAATTTTGCGTTTAACAGTTTGTCATATGACTTGTGTTTGTTGAGATTTTTATATTACACACTCAAATACACTTGTTAGTAGTTTTAGATGATTTTGTAACCTTTGAGATATATTGGATTTTTTCAACAATTTTCTCCTTTTTTAATTATAACATCTTGCCATCATCTATTTTACATGTTAGACATAAATCAATGCGAGTTCAACATACATAAGCATTATAGCACAAATTAAAAGTTACAAAGATATTCAATGACATGACTTGACATGATTATAAAATCCGAACATAATAAGTGAACTTGAATTGCCTATCCTAAATTTGTCTTTTTCTATTATTAAGGGTAACATTTAATTTGCAATAGACCAACCATGACTCGTGGTAACACTAAACCCTCATTAACTCCACCTTGTCTTTATCGGCTCTAAAATTCAAGTTAATTATGCTCGAAAGAACAAGCCAAATAGTGTTGTTTTGAAGGGGTAATAATTGCTTATGTGGCCAACCAACATAACGATAATCATATGGAATATGTGATAGTGAGAATTGACTAAACATGGATGAATAGTAAATAGTGTACAATAATGATAAAAGACATCGTGTTTTTTTTAGACATTTAAAAGATTGTGCTAAATCGTAGTAATCTTTAGTGAAAGTTTCTATTGATTATGTTTATTTCGTGAAAAATGAATAATTAAAAAATATTTTATTAAGTGATTGTTTATAAAAAATAATGGATAAAAAATATTTTCATTATTCACGGAATTTTTAGATATGAATTATTATTGATAATATTTTTAACTAATTATTTAAAGTGATACATATAATCTTTTTTTTAAATAATCTATAAATTATTCATTTTTCATAAGGCAATCGAAGTCTTAATTTCGTTATAACGGTAAAATGTGGAGTTTTATTTCTTGATATATATATTTTTACTAATTAGCCCTTACGAGTCCGCAAAGCACTCGCTGGATCCCCAGAAGACCTGCAGCCAGAAGTTCTTGAGATTCGTAGCGTTGCAGAGAGAGAGAGAGACCCAGAAGAGAGAGCATGGCGCGTAGCATCTCCTTCGTCACCGGCTCCCAGCTTCTCTCTCTGCGGCGGCGTCCCAACATCGCCATCGTCGACGTCCGGTGAGCTCCGAATCTGCTTCCGGTCTCTTTCCTCTCCGTTGCCTCCTTGTCGGGGGTTCTAAATCGAGATGGGAATTTTTGTTTAAAAATTTCCAGGGACGAGGAGAGGAGCTACGACGGCCACATCCCCGGGTCCCTCCACTACGCCAGCGGCACCTTCTCCGACAAGATCGCCGACCTCGTCCAGGACGTCAAGGGGAAGGACACCCTCGTCTTCCATTGCGCTTTGAGCCAGGTATTTGGTTCGATTCCCCGTTCGAGGTTTTGGCAGGAGTTGAGGTTGAATTGTTGCGATTTCGTTTCGCGTGGGTACACCACCGGGTTTTGTCTATGTGGGTAGTTCATTAGTTCCTTGTTGGAGGGGACGGGGGTCGTTTGAGTTGGCACTCCTTGATCTTTATCCGTTATAATTTTAAGGTGATTTTCGCTTAATTAGCCGAGAAGTGAAATTCTGGTGGTGGGTCGACGTGATTTGGTTCTTTGGAGGATAGGGAAGTTGGTAACTTCTTCGGCTATATGGGTCTGAGCATACTAGTTGAGTTGGGCTCTTGATAGGCTCAATAGCAAGTTACTAAGTCAAATTAGGTATGTTTGTGCTGTTAATTTGCTTTCTGTTTCGAAATGGTATTTCCTTGCTGATGTCGTGTTACAGAATCGAGTGCCAGTTTATTGGTCAGTGCCTGTCCTGTCTTGCATTCTCGTGTTATGGCAGAGAGTAATTTGTCCTCTTTGGAACATCGAGGAAGGTTCGGGGACAAGTTGATAAACTTTGTGAAATTAGTCGGAGTAGGGAAATCCCAATTCCCCTCAAGTTTCCATGACTGTGAAAGATGAAAAGGGAAAGAAAAAAAGATGCGGGTGTGCGTAAGGCTTCCTTTCATAGTCATGGGAACTGAAAATGTGGACTTCTGTACTGGGATCATTTTGGGGCACACGGAGAGATGGGGTATTCATCCTGTTGCCATCTGTCTGTGAACCAAAAATGTGGACTTCAATTGCTGCAGTTGACCTTAAAGCCTGTCTCTGAAAACTTGGCTGGACAAGATGCATTTATTTGTCACTAGATAAACATAAGGTTGTGTCTCTGGAAATGAGATGATATCATACTAGGCTGATTTTCTCTTTCAGTGTTGGGCATGTTTCGCAGGGTTGGCAAACTGTCTTTATTGTTGATGATGCCTGATAAATGTTTTGAAGCATGATCAGATGGGAGTTGTCTAGTTATTCTAAAATTCTTTATTCTCCCCTCCCAACATTAAGTGCTTTGCCTTTTTCTCCATTTCTTTTGCTTCTGTAGTTCTATGTAACCGTAAGTCATTTAGTTTTCTACCCTCGTCTTTGTTCTGGTGGTGAATCTTAATTTGGTGAAGTGGAAGCTAATTTTTCTATATTCTATTCTGTACAGTTCCTAAATTGGAACTTCTTTACTCTGTATGGATAAGTTCAACCCATCTTCTTTCCATTTTGGAGATGTTGAATACAAAGCATTGGCCTTACTGAATTCAAACTATCACCTTCACCCTGATGCAACACTTGCATTGAGATTGAGTGGCCGTAAGTGGGCAATAGTGTGCTTGCCTCTCTTCACACTTTTTTGTTTTTTTCAATCACTCATGCTCTATGGTCTCTTTGAAGATGGTCTATCACATGTGCGCATGCCTCTCTACTCACATGTGTGCCTGCCTCTCAAATTCTGAGTTTGTATCTCTCCCCTTTTCTTGAATCTGAATAGGCGTGCGAGTGAGAGTGTGTTTGTCTAGCGAGTGAGACGTTGAATACAATTTATAGATGGAGAAACAGAACTCCAGCTATGAATTTCATACTGAAGGGAGATTTTTTAAGTAACTATCAAATGGACTTGTAGACTATAGCTGGTCTATCATTTAGTCTTTGTCCTGACAAGGCCATGCTATGTAACTATTCTGTTAGTTTTTCCATCTCTTGTATCTTCGTCTGAAACTCTACGTATTTACCAACCCATGTGTTGCATTTGTGCATAGTAAGTGTAAATATTTTCCAAATACTTTCAGTATATCCTAATGTACTTTACAATCGAAAAGCATGCTTTTGGTTTGTCAGTAGATACTTGCTCTAATTTATACACGTTTGAGGATTAATGGATGATATGCTGTTCTGCATTATAACCATGTTGATACCTGTCTAGGTGCGTGGCCCAACTTGTGCAAGGAGGCTAGCCAATTATCTCGAGGAGATAAAAGAGGATGGAGGAATCAAAGACATTTTAGTACTTGAACGTGGCTATAATGGATGGGAAACATCGGGGAGACCCGTATGCCGCTGCACCGACCTCCCATGTAAGGGTCAAAGTGGGTAGTCATGGATGATGATGCAGCATGTTGTATTAAGAAGCTCCTCGATGTGTGGCCATTGTACAAGCACACTCCCTTCTTTAAGATACCGCCTGCTGGTCATAATTGTTAGATCGTCATTATACTTGCTCGTCTGCCGGAGGATCTTGATTTTCCTACATGCAGTGGCCAAAACACGATATGAAATAATCCGATGTCGTTGGATCTGATTGGGTTTGGCTGTCGCGAAACATATGAAACATGAATAACGTGAAGCTATCCACTTGAGATCCTAGAATGTGTTGTAAGGATGCTGAGTTTTTGCACTCTTTATTGCCTTCTGTTCCACTGCTGCTTTCTTTTTCGGAGGCGGCTAGATATGAACAGGACAATGTCTGCCTCTGTCGAATGACTACTTGAAATCTGCTGAACAAGTGGTGAGTTTCTGGCGATTGGGTTCTCATGTCTCATGGTACGCATACGATCTGTATTATCGGAACTTTTTTACAATTGATCACGAGCGTCTTATCGCAAGCGCTCTGGATTTTCGATGAAATGAACATTACTACAATTAAGGATAAGATAGATTTATAGTAATTGAATAAGCCCGTATAAGAATTGACTAGGCCCAACGATGGTTTGCATCAGCATGAATAATTTCCCTTCAAAATCATGATGTTGATGGTTGGGAATTCAGAGGGAAAAAGGGTAGTATGACCTATATGACTTGCTTTTAAACTTAATAATCAAGACTTTAAATCGGCATTTCTAATTCAAATTTGTCGACTTCAAATCAAATTAATTAAGCCTAAAATATCCTTTAAGTTTGACAAGTCTTACACATTAGTGGGGTCTATTAGCAGCTAATATGAGACTATCAATGGTTGATATGGGACTAAAGATCTCGAAAATGATTAAACTATATTTAGATCAATGTGAACACTGAGCTTGAGTTTTCTGACATTAGACCCTCATCATGTCCAACGAGTAGGTTAGCTTCATTTGATTCGATTTAGAGTTAGAGATGCTCGTTGAAAAAGAAGCTATGTAGATCCAAAAATTCAATTAGATAGGTGAAAAAGTCTAACGACTTAATCATAAAGAAATGTCGATAGTGGTGTTATTTAAATGAATTGCTGCTTTGAGGACGTGCTTCGTCATCAGCAAAGAAGAGGTCATATTATTAGTTGGTGGTTTTTTTTATTTTTGTAAGTTAATTGATCCCATGAAAAAATTAAGGAATGATCGGTCCTTCTTAAAAGGGTCGGGTCGGGTCGGTACGGAAGTCGAAAGATCACGCCTTTTTTTTGGCGGTACGCTCTCAAATTCTCCCTCCCAAAAAGGCTCTCTCTCTCTCTCTCTCTCCGTCTCGCTCGCTTCCTTGCTCGCGCTTCCATGGCGGACGCCGAAGACGACGGAGATGAATTCATGGATGAAAGCAGTGATGGTGATGATTATGATGATTTTTACAACGAAGCCATCGAACTACTTGACGGGGAGTTGCTCCAACGCCAAGGGGCAGGACGCAGGCGCCGTCTAGTCGAAGCGGAGGACGAAGCGGCGGCGGCGGCGGCGGCGGCGGGCGCCGGAGGCGAAGGAGACGAAGCCATGGACGAAAGCTACAGGGCGTTCCTCCGGGACGCGGAGTTCCTGCGCCGTCTTGATGCCGGAGTATTCACCGAAGGAGGAGAGGACGACGAGGGGGACGTGGTCGAGTACATTCATGCAGAAAATTTGCAGACGGATGGTGCAGGCGGCGGCGGCGATGAGGGTGCCTCGGCTTCTGCTCGAGCGGGATTGGGCGAAGAAGAAGTGGAATTGAGGGTGGAACGGCTGGGAGGAGGTGGAGGAGGAGAGGCGTGTTCTCCTTCGGGTAGATTTGGGGCCGATCCAGAGGGAAGCCAGTGGAATCGGGGCGAGATCGACGGTCTCTTTTGCCCTATATGCATGGAAGCTTGGACCGACGACGGTGATCATCACATGTGGTCCGTTTCTTACAGTCTATCACTCTTTCCAGTCTATCAGAACTCAATCATTTGAAAAGCACCTCCCTTTCATGTCGTAGGAGATATGTATTTGCTGGAGTAATTGGTCTTGCGCCACTTCTATAAGCTTTTGCTCTCATAAAGTATGCAACTTTTGGGATTGGGACTGTCTTTATCGTTGAGTTCTCGGATATAAGCAGCATAAATCGAGGCACATTCGTTAGTAAAGGTGGCGGCTTGTTTGGAATGCGTGAAAAATATTTGGGAATGCTATGTATCTGAAATTTGTTATGTTTGACGAGTGCAGTTGTCTTCCTTGTGGCCACATTTATGGCATGTCTTGCATCAAGAGATGGTTAAAGCAAAGGGGGAACTCGGGCAAGGTTTTTACCATACCTTTTGTTTGTAAATGTTTTTTGTTTGTAAATGTTTTCTGATTGGTTGGGGCACTCTTATTGCATATACTTATGCTTATTCTTCTCTCTCCTTTAGTGTCCTCAATGCAACAATAAGTGCAAACTGAAAGATGTGAGGAAACTTTTTGCAACACGCCTTGTGACGGTAGATGAGGAGTCGCAGAAGGTAGTTTCGATCCCCAAAGCTGTTGACATGCTTAGAAGGATAAAAATGAGCTTACTTGGAATGATAGACTCTTTTGTTTGCAGAAAATCCGATTCCTTGAGGCCAAATGTGCTTCTCTTGAGAAGAAGGTAGAGATGATTGCCAGAAAATTCTAAGTTAGATGATTGTGTTGTAGGGTATGCCTACTTGTCACTGTTCGTAATTCTCTCAACTTTACCAAAATGTTCAATTTTCTTGCTTGTTCTTTTTTGTCTGGTTTTGAATCTACGAGTTCTATCTTTGGTCGGACAAACAAAATAATTTAGGGATTTCTTCTTAGGAATTATACCTGGAGTCTCTTAACTATTGGATTAGGCTAATTTGTTTCTGTTTGTTCAATTCTCATAGTGCAGAACTGCATTTTTCACATTGATAACTACAGGTTGCTGGTTGGCATATGAAAGAGGTTGAATGGAAAAGGGAAGTAAAAGAATGGCATGTGCGTATTAATGAATTTGAAAAGAGAGAATCCGAGTTGAAGGAGAGACTTGATCGTCTTCAGGAGGTAGGCTTAATCCACATTCACTTTATGATTTCAATTTTTTTTTTTTTAGGCATAGACTTTCATTTAGCCTTAGCAGGTATTATGGTTAGTGATGCTTCTCGGGTGACTTGAGAGGTTCTGCTATCTTGCTCCAATGGCATTCACTAGTTTTGAAGTGAATAATTTGCAGGGATGCTTGTGGCGATGTTGACGTCCTTTGCACAATTTTTCAGAATCTCTGTTGCTATTTAGCTGTAGCATCAGCAGTGCCATTAAGTGAACCATTACAAAAATGATAATGTATTTCCTATGTTAAGAAATCCAGAATCTTACACAACCTTATAGGTTATACTGAAGTTTTGCCTTGGCTTTCTATTTGTCGGCTCTAAAGAGGACAAATGATCTAGAGTGCTTCTATGAAGTTTCAAAGAGCAGCCAGTTTGGATCTGCTGAAGCTGATGCAGTACGGCAAGGACGATATACATCTGGTATAAATGAAAATGCTTCCCATTTGAGAAGTTTTCTAGCTCTAGAAAAAATAATCTAATGACTTATATCTTGTAGGTCATGAATGGGGATTTAGGTTTCCTGGTGGAGGATCTAGCAATTTTGTAACACAGGTTTGGCTTTAGACATTCATTTTGGTTTTGTTTTGTGCTCAAGGTTGGATACGTGCTTTTGGATTGCATATGTAGATAAACGAATTTACTTAAAGTGGACTTCCAATGTGGTAGTTGTGGGGGATAAGAACTAGTTGCTTGTGTAGATAGAAAAGGCAGTCCTTTCACGTGCTAACTTAGAGAGAGAGAGAGGGGCAATGGTTCCTGTGGTGCTTTTCTGTCTGTTAAAGAGAGAGAGAGAGAGAGAGGCAATGGTTCCTGTGGTGCTTTTCTGTCTGTTAAAACTGTCTTATGTGAAATTGGTATTTTACAGACCGAGCTGCGAGTGGATGGTGCACGTCTATTTGATATATGTGCTTCAAGTCAAATGTTAGTTATAGCACGAAGGCTATCTGGTATAGGGATAAGGGATGCACTCACCAAGGTGAAATTTCTGGACCTTGGCATGAGTAGCTGGTTTGTTTAGCATAAGTGCCAACTTCATTTTTTAGTGTAAATGTGCAGGTGAGTTTGATAACCCCCCATGAAACTGAAGATATCATTCTCCCTTCCAGTATTAAAGCTGTTAGAGACCTGCGTATTTCACCTTTTGATGGCAGTCTTGCAGTTTTTGCTTCATTGGGAAAGACATTGTCGGTTCTCAGGTAGTGTTCTCAATGGATGCTACTCCTTTTGTTTCCCCTTTCTTTGGCCTCATTTTACAAATTTAATTTTGTTTCATCTCTTGTAGTCTTGAAAGCAACAGCATAGTTCTCGCCTATGACTTACCGGTACGCATATTATCTCCAGCTATAGCCTGTTTTTCTCCCTGTCTAGGTTATCAGATTACAGGTCATCAATGTTTCTGTATATTGTGGTGATATTTGTGCAGAAGTCTAGAAATGAAGCAAATGAGACCTTTCAACATTTAAAAGCACCACATTGTATCTTAAATAGTCACTAGGAAGATCATCGTATTATTGTTTTGGGCATATTTCTTGGCTTTCTTTCCTTGGAAGTGTTCCAACTATTGTAGTTTAATATATCCAAAATATCAGCCACACTGCATATCTGTAAATTTTCAGGTGTGAAAGAGAATGTATGATTTATGTTCTAAGGCATGCAGACATGTGTGCACACTGGCATGTACATGTACATGCACGTCTGCTCAGGTCTATACTGATAAGTTCAGGTCCATGAGGAATATTATAGCCATTCCATAAGCCCGTTCTGGTCATCCTCCTGTCAAGGAATGTTATGCTATTGATAGATGTGGTTAGTTATATACATTTAATATGCATAGGACCTACTTTTGGGCCCTAATTGTTTAGGAGTAGAGTATTTGACCAGTTATGCATTCAACTTCTCAGTTTCTGTTGCTTGGGAAGCTGGAATCGAACTTCTGGACCAAATATTAACCATCTCAGACCGCTGATTCAGCCATAAATACATCTGCAAATCAGTGTCTATAGAGTTGTGTGACCTAATTGAGTGCTTTTGCCATTTGCGACAGTTTGTGTTCTGCCTTCCTCTTTAATTGGTCTGTACTTCTTCTTTTGAGATGATGCATGGCTGGTCTGTGATGTCCATTTCTCTGTTTGGCATCTGAGTGCTCCTTCAGTCATTGCACATGTTTTGGGTAGGAGTGTTTGGACTTATTTATACCTCAATATATCTTGACACTGCTTTTCCAGGCTGCTGCTTGGTCGTGTTCATGGGATCTCAATAATGCAAATCATGTATATGCAGGACTACAGGTTTGACTGCTCCTCTTCTTTCCTTTGTTTTCCAGTATGTCAGTTCATCGTCAGATTACTCTCTTGTCCATCTTACAGAATGGAATGCTTCTGGTATTTGACATGCGCCAAACTCTGAAGCCTGTGGAATCCCTGGACGGCCTATCATGCAACCCAATTCATTCCATGCACTCTCTTCTACATAAGGAGACTCACGGAGCTAGAACCATTTTAAGCGCTTCCTCAATTGGGTTATGTCAATGGAAAATTGATTCTGGTGAAGAAAGGTTAGTTATGGCGGACTTTCATCACTTTTTTTAGATTAGCATTCACACTTAAATATGATGCAGATCACACAAACTCTTGTGGAAAAAACTATTTTCCATATGGAAGCAATATTTCCAGACATCATTGAATAGAATGGAGATGCCTATGCTTCTAAAGAATTAGAAAGTCCTTAATGGTCTGTCTTTTTTGAGTGATAATTCGTTCGTGATCCTTAGTTAAGTATATTTTCACAGAGAGCTCAATCTTGAAGTTTTCTTAGCAACCAAAATAACAATGGCTTATGTTGCTCTTAGCAGAGTGTTTTGAGAAAAACTGGTGATTGACTAACCATTGTGCAAATATGCCCATTCCTATCAGTGTTATGGGGTCTGACTGATGGAGATTTTAGCGTTGGGTGATGGAGGAAAATCTCTAACAAGGGCTCTGATACCAATTGATGTAGTTGGGGAGGTAAAAAATAACAAAAGAGAACAAAGACGGGGCTAGAATTGAGTTTAATTGGAGCTCGAATTGGGAAAACATATTCTAGGGTTTATAAAAACCAGTGATATTGGCGGAATGAAGAAAGCTCTAATGACAAAAGTGAGATGAAGACTTATTTATGTGACGGTTACAGACATATGAGGGCTTATTTATGCGACGGTTACAGACAAAAGACAATCTCAATCTTTGATCTAACATGATAACTTCTAATCTCAACCATTGGAGCTCATTAACACTCACATGACCACTTATGGCCTAACTTAAGAAAAAGACTAAATAAGAAGAAACACATGAAAATAATAGAAGTATAATTATGCCACTGCATCATTTGGGCTAATATAATTTTACTAAGGTTCAAACTTAATTTCTCCTTGTTACTCATGAGGTGATGATCAATTTGAGAAGTGTTCTTGTGCTGCTCAAGCGAAAAAAGCCATGTTGGTTGAGGTGTTCACCTTGTGAGGGGGTTGCAGTGACAATATCTCTTTTTTCGTGGTGCACTTTTTTCGGGGCTAGCACAGGCTAACATTCATTGTAATAATTTTAGCTACTATTCTTCCCTATGTATTGTTACTTTCTATATTTACATCGAGATGGAGATGAAGTGACATGCATTGGTCTTTATACTGTAATAAGATCCTTCATCCCCTACTTTGTGATGATGCATATAAGTTTACATATGGCCTGTGAGCTTGACTTAGTGTGATCTCTAGGCTTCAACCTCAAAATTGTTGTTTTATAACAAAAAAAGGTTACAAGTTCACCTTTTCTTTGGCTTCCTCCATGTGCTGATTATTGAAGGTCTTGTTTTTCTTTAATCTTTGTGAAGGCCCACTTTAATATCTGAATCAGCAGATGGAGGAGTTTGTATATCCCTTGCTTATTGTCCAAGCAGTGATGATGTAGTTGCCACATACCGTCCCAAAGTGGAGATGTTTACTGAGGTCACTACTCAGCCTTTATCCACTCCTAGTCCTTCTCCTCTGGGGGGGCGAGCAACTCAGGGCTATCACATGCACTTCAGAAGAGCAGGAAGCTCTTATCAGAAGTTGGGTACTACTTGTGCGAATGTGAATGATGTCCGCCTCCCCAGATCTGCAATTGTCGACCTACAGAATCGGAATCGCCTTTTTGCTTCGGGTGATGAAGCGACCAATCAGTTGATCTTGCAAGAATTACCATCCTTTTCAGTTTCTCAGCAATTTCAACTGCAGAAGCATCCTTTCCGTGATGTCAAGTACACGGGCACCATGAGCCAAGGATTATTGAGTTGTTTAAGCGAGGATTCATTGCAGATTTTCAAAGCCATGCCTGCATGATAAAGGTAAATCAGAGTAATATATCTGCTATTTTCTGTTAGCACGGTGGTTTGTGAAGTGGTTTGGTTAGAGTGCCATGTTGAACAGAAATTGTCTCATAAAACTCGCCTGATCTACGGACATTTTCTTTCTTGGTTGGCCTCATGTAGATTATCAAATTTAGGAGATCCTTGGGGGTTGGATCAACCTGCGTTTTTTCCCCAGAAATCTGATTTGGCTTGTCCATGGCAGAGAGGGAAAAAGGTAAGATCACACATGCATGGTTGTATCAACCTGCTTTTAGTGTTTGCCATTGAGGTCGGTCCATAACTCCATGGGCGGCACTTGAATCACATGATTTGGAGAACTTGGCAATCAATTAATTTTAGATTTTACATTGATAGGCTTCTTCTCGGTGGTTTATCGGTTCGTACTGTTAATTGGGAAAGTACTATACTATTCTAGTAGCTGAGTGGATGCATCATTCATTCGAATTGAAGAAGAAATACTTTGATTTTGCATCCGTGGGGCCAAAAAAGGAAAAAGAAAAAGGTAAGGTCCAACTTGTTTATATTCTCGTCGATTCGAAAGGATTGAGTTTCGTTTGTAAAATTGAGAACTAGGTATGTTTATGTTGTCAAAGTGTAATATGCTACCCGCAATAATAATGTCGAACCATCAATGATTTTGTTTCTTACAAATAGCAAGTACGTGATTAGGCACTCAAGCGAGGATTCTACATCACCTTCCTCGGCATGAAAAAATAAAATGGAGGAGACGGTTTTATGGTCGAACTTGTGGGAAGCAAGAGCGTCGGACTTAAAAGAAAGTAATCCAAAAGCTTGAATAATTAGATAAAGGGGCTACATGTGTGTAAGGGTCTAGTAACGAGAAAAGTATGAAAAAAGTCTTAAACCTATTATATTAATATCATTTCAACCCTAAATTTTTTAATTGAGCTAATTGTTCCATTTGGTTAATTAAGAGAAAATCGTTGATGCACATAGCTTGCCACAATTGGTCACCAATGAAAAGAAAAAGGAAAGGAAAAAAATTCAAGATATCATTAAAATATTAATAAAAAATGTTTACTTTATTGTTGGTTATGTCACGTAGTCTTGACATTCATATTAGTGATTTTTGGGTTAAATTGGTTGGATAGACGAAATCGGTATCATTGTGAAAAAGGTGGGAGACTAAATTGTCTTAATTAGAAGGTTTAAGATTAAATTGGTATCAATATAATATGTTTTTTCCTTTTACATTTCCGGCTTGATAATTGATGTGGGATAACACTTTAATCATTGTCCTCCGATGTGCCAACTGGATTGAAAAATGCACGTGAAATTTAAGAATGGTGAGTTACATGAGAATTTTAACTTTCAAAGGGATCTGAAGATAGAAAGAAAGTCTAATTCAAGAGAAGGCGATGCGGGGGAAATCACAGAGTACGTCCACATATTAATTGCTTAAATCATGGCTACACAAATCTTGAACCAATGAAGCTTTTAGGAGAGTCGTGATGAGATTAAAAACCCTTATTACGGCCAAACACGGAGCTTTCTAACCTTTTCCTGATGCACTGTTGTGAAATCCTAAGAAGCCCAAAACTGTTGAATTGAGTGATGTGTTATAATAGGTGGAAGATCTCATCCTTAATTAGGAAATATGAACCTCAAAATATCTCCTTAGTTATCCGATATGAGACTTCGACTGCATTATCCTCATCTTCCCCCTCTTCAAGGATTTTGTGACCTTGCAGAACGGCCCGAGGATTATGCTTAGGGATTGCAACCCTGAGGATAAAGTGCTAGAAGGTGGTTGCCCAAGGAGTGGCTCTGATACCAATTTGATGCGTTACAATAGGATGAACTCCTCCCTAGAAGCTAGCCATTCAAGAGAGGGAACCCAACTTATCATAAACCCCAGAATATCTTTTTAGTTATCTGGTATGAGACTTGAACCACATCGCTGAGGAACATTTGCGTAATAGCAATACGACGATGGAATGAAATACTTTTTCTTTGAAGAGAACCAAATATCTATTGGGTAAAAGTGGCAGAAGATAAAGAGAGGGTGAGGGGGAAAAGAAAAATAAAATCACTAGGATCTGTTTTGTTTCTAGAAAATAAATAATTTGAAAAATAATTTTTCAAAATAATAATGTATATCATTTGAGATAATTAGTCAACAGACAGCAATTTATGACAAAACACTTTCTTGAATGATTAAAACATTTGTCATTAATTCATTTTTGTATGTAGTGCAAATAATCATTTTTAAAGAAATATTTTTTAAATTATTCGTTTTTCTCGATGAGAATAGACACTTAATTTTTGACCTGAGGTTTGACTAAAGTTGATTGAATATATGACTTTGTTAAAAAGTTCGAACAAAGGGCATAATTGGGAAGTGTTCATCAAGAGCTTTCTATCAACATCAAGTTTGCCTAAATCGAGAGGCCGAATTTTGAGACATCACATATTTTATTTACGGTTCGTCCAACCAAACCTTTTCTTAGGAGGATAGATAGAGCGATTTGATCGTGATGTGATGAGAATTTTACGATTTGACCTGATTGATAATTCTACCTAAAAGATCAAGTTATAAACATTCATATTTAAGTATCATGGTGTTCGGATATTAAACAAAGAAGAATCATGACTTTTCACCTTGACCGTCATTCCGACACTTTTTAAACAATCAAATCATATTTTCAGAAAATCTAAGCCATGAGTTTTTCGTGAGTGCAAAACGGGTTAATTTGACATGGACAAAAAAGTTACATACATGTTAGGTTTGCTCAAATTTAGCTAAAAATTATATCAATAACATTTTTTCTTTCGTAATTTTAAACAAAAAAAGGAAGGCTAACTAGCGTGGTTTGGTCCCCGGGATAATTCTGTCTTTTATTTTGTGCTCTTGAATTCGCGTTACTAACTGGATTTTTCTTTTGGCGAGATTAATCTGGCGAAATTTTCCAGCGATAGGTGTTTTCAATCCCATTTAAATAAAAGAGGCTCGTTGTAATGCTAGAATTAGGCTTGAGTATTAAGTAAAATAGCCGTCGCTCTGTTGGATTGAAATTAGCCTTCGAAAATTACACACAAAATGGCTTCATGGTAGTTATTCTGCTGAAACATACGAGGAAATTCCATGGTTTCCCTGGGCCGTTATTTTGCTTGTTCGAACGATTGCATTAGAAAACCTGTCGCATGAAGTCAACCCATAAATCGAAATACCGAGGGAAATGGTCCGAGAATACTTGAAAGCTGGGGAGCTAAGGGCCCCGAAATGTGTTTCAAGATCCTGTGCATACCATCATTTTCCGGAAAATATTTTTCAAATTATAATTCTTTCTCTAAAAATATTTTGAGCTTTGAAAACCCTCTGACAAGTCCGAAAGGATGAAAAATACCCCCCAATCTAAGTAGGCCAAATAATAACATGGCTATGTGAATTTCAAAAGTAAGCTTGGGTAATTAAATAAAGCATCATTTAGTCAATTGCATATATATACGCATAAGAAATTAGAGCGCAGGCATACTTATGCGTCATTAATCATATTTTCAGAACACAAATACACGTGACATGCAGTCATGTTGGTTGCAAATGACGATAAATTTTTTCCTGATCATGCCTCAAAAAAATCAAAAGCTTGCTTCAATATTTTAGGGAATTACTTGATAATCGCATTTAAAGGATTTGATTGAAAAATGCGGTATCGAAAGGGTGTCGTGAGATGCTAATCAAAACCCGTTTTCCACCGTAGTAGCACCGCTATCTCTAGGACCCTCGATCCCGAGATGAAACGGAGGGCTCTGCCAGGGAGGGAATAACAGTGCCCTATTTCTTTGATAAGTGATAAACTAGGAACAACTCCTAGAGAATGACTCATAGACTTATGAACATAATTGCATGACGATGTTTCTCAAAATTCCTTGCAATTGGTGCGCGAAATGCGTAATATTTGGACTCAAACGTGGGCAGTGTTGAAGAAGCATTCCATGTTTCTCCAAGCGATCAATGAGACGCGCTATTGAAAAACCCTAAATTAGTATAAATTTAATAAATTTATCCAAAATTAATTTTTTAACAATAGAAAATCCTAAACTAGTACACATGATAAATTTATCCTTCATTAATTTATGTTAGATTTTTCATTAATTTGCTAAGTTGGATAACACGTGGCAATTAATAGGGTACCGGTTGAGGGTTTTACCTTCCGTTTGTTACTTGTGTAACGATTTGTATTTTTTGTGTTATTAGTTTAATTTTACGGAAACCAACAAATGGTATATTTGTTACAAATTTGCTAGTTCGAAATCTTTAGTGGTTGAAAAATTAATTTGCTATAAATTTATTATATGTGTACTAGTTTGGGGTTTCTTTGTTGTATTAATCCAACAAAATAAAGATTGGAACACCAAATTGCACAACTGATTTGTACTTAACCTAAATATTATTGTATCGTTTGTAGTGGACTCATCCTTAAGATCATTTTCGTTAGTTTTGTTGCGGTAGTGTGGTCATGAAGGTGGATCAAACATTCCTGTAAAACAAATATGGGAAAATGACTTGAAATTACTGCTCTGTCTATTTCATAGAAAATTTATGATTTAAAAAATATTTTTAAAAACATGGTTATTTGTACTGCTTAAAAAAATAAAATAAATGAACGCAATATTTCTGTCGCCCATGAAATATAATTTTTTATTAAATAATTATTTCTAATTATATAAGTGATCATTTAAAAAAAATGTTTTTCAAAATGTTTATTTTCTGTGAAACGGACGGATAGTCTAAAGCGGCCAGAAAAAGAATATAGAAAAAGACCCCAAAAATAATTCCGACCTGCCGGATTCGAACCAGCGACCTAAGGATGATCTGCAACTACTACAGTCCTCCGCTCTGCCAACTGAGCTAAGGTCGGATAGATGTCAGTGGCTTCCACCTTAAAATATTAATTATATAACAGTCAAACCAAAAAAAAAAGAAAAAAAGGCGAAGCTAAATAATCTCAGAGAAATTTTTTTCTATCACTAAATTGGTTAATGGCTTTAGTTGGAAAATTATGAAATTAATTGACCCGGTTGCATCATTAGTTTCCTTCTTTCTACAAAGTACTTGTGATTTTCTCCTTTCAATGAATTATGGGATGTCATTTACTTTATTGAAACAAAAATTTTCATGTATAAAATACTAGTTGTCTAACATGTGCTAAGCACGTGTGTGCCCAAGGATTTTGAAAATAAAAAAATATTTCGAGTATATTTATGGAGTGATTTTAGTGGAAATAATTACCCATTGCTTTGAAAAACACCCACTTAGATGCACACAAGGGCCAATTTAGATTTTGTTATTGTAAGAATCATAGATATGTTAATGGTATTCAAGTATATTTGATGGTGGACATTGGATTAAAAAGTTCCATTTCTATATCGTATGAATAAATAGTCAAAAACAAAACATGATTGCACTCGAAATAAAAAAGAAAACTCTATCTTTTCTAGTACTAAGCATAGATACTTATCAAAATTTTTGGTTTGCGTAGTGTTTGACTCAATATCAATTTTTACAATTCTTCAAATCTATAAATACTCGATTGCATCCACTAAAACATTTTCAAAAAAAAAAAAAAAATCACAGTTGACAACATATTTGCTTACCCTACGAAAAATCCTTACATTAGCCCCTCTTTCAAGTGGCCCAAAAAAAAAAAAAAACCGACCAAAAACCAAGTGGCCCAAAAAATAATTACTCTTTTCTCGACCAAAATTAAAAAAAGTGGCCCGAGAAATTAGGGCACAGAATATTTCAGCCTCTTCTTTTATCTGGCATGTTGGAGAAGACAGTGCAAAATAATCATTTCCATTGAAAGTCCCTCTCTTTATATTTATGGGGGGGAATTTCGCCAAGGCAATCTTTTTCTTGGGGTCAATGAGGAAATAATATTTCCAGGTAGTTGGGATGCTTACCTACCACTTGCAGAGTTTGCCTACAATAATAGCTTTAAGGCCAGTATTGGTATGGCTCCCTTTGGTCTCGCATGAATTACATCCATCCCTGGGATGAGCTTAAGAAAGGCTTTTCAAAAACTCTTTTCTTTCTCTCATTAAAGAATGGGTTTCCCATACAAGAAAACAAGGGACGAGTCTGGTGAGAGAGGTGACTCCTTGCCGATGCTCACCTAACTAATTTCCAACCCTTCATATTCTATCTCAATTCCCATAAACGCCCAAATACTATGATTCCGACTCGAAGTATACATAAAAGTTATCAAATAATATCAAAGCTTGTATAATGTCCATCACATGTACATATATGAAATAAGGCATTCAAAAGGACAATGACAGATCTCGTACAAAAAATAGTGGATCCTAACGTCTTGCAACACTGGACCATACTTCGTCAAGCGGACACATCGGCAAAAGAGACCAGACCGATGGAGAGGATGGTGGATGTGATGCTTCGACTGTGACATAACTTCGCCCAAAGATCTAACCACTTTGATTTGGCCCATCATCATGTTAAATGTTTGTCCTGGCTCGACATGATTTATTCCTCTTCTGGAAAAGGTTCAAATTCAATGCAATGCCCGTGCCAAAACACCCCCAACCAAAAACACCAAACCAACCCCCTCCCCTTTCTGCGGGGTTTTTTAAGCCTGCAGAATCTCATGGGAGATCTTTTTCTGTATTGGGCATACATGTTTGGACGATATTGTCTTATCCCAATTGGGTTGGTACTCTGCAATCGCCATGTCGAAAATCAGTTTGCTTATTGTTTGGTCGCAGCGTCGTCATCGGATGGGCTGCACTAAATGATTTTTTTGAAGCTGGCGTCATGATGATTTTCTGGAAGGAGCGCCGGGTGTTGATTCGCTTGGGCTCTAAAGACGCAAGAGGAGGTTCCTAAGACTTAACCCGAGAGAGTGGTGGAATGTGATTCGGGTCTAGCGTTTGGTGATAATAGTAAGTTGCGGATGCAAAAGAAAAAAGAAAAAAAGGACTTAAATTAGGACGGGGAAATGAAAGCCTAATGAAAATCTTTAGCTCGATAGGGCGATATTGAAGGGTTTTAGTTATCAAGATTGTATTGATTGGCATATGGCTATTAAAGGTTTAGATTGAGCGTCAAAAGCGACTACCAATGCTCTCTGCGTTGTCTTTACATAAAGATATTTGAACTCTGAGAGAGAGAGAGAGAGAGAGAGAGAGAGAGAGAGAGAGAAGACTTTTAGTTGAACTCCATGTATAATCTCTTAACGTGTTTGGTTTGGGGACATTCGCTATCCTTTTCTAGTCCATTTTAAATTCAAAAGCTCCTCCCCATCAAAGGCCCCTCCTGTTCTCAATGGGCCTTTGCATTGACACATTTCATTCCCCTTTTCGATTCTTTTTTCTTTCGTGCACCATCACAATGGCTGTCGTATAAGCAACTTCAAGAACATGTTGATTTTGTGGGGAACGAGGCATGTTCTCTCTTCTGCTCTCATGAAAAACCTTGTAATCATGCATCGGGTCCTCTTTGCTTTCTTTCGGTTGGGTCGTATTTGTCAAGGATACCCGTGTTGTCCTCTTCGAATGGGGAAAGGAATGGGATTTGGGGTCCGGCTAGAGAGGCGTTGAAGATTAGGGCAAATGGGTTTTTCTTTTGGCTGCTTCCTCGTGGCGGGATTTCTAATAATCAAAGATTGGGTGTCTACTTTGTTTGATGCCATTTCCATCATTTTCTCCGTTCCTTTCTCGGGCTACTAGACTAGGCCTCACTTTATAAAAGTTTCTGGAGTTAGATATTAGATATTCAGAAGAAAAAAGCGAGGTACTATATAGAAAATCAAACAAGTTAAAAAAAACTTCTGTTGATAAAGTTGGTGAAATTGACGTGATTCTTTTATCTTTGACTTTTAACTGTAAAGGTATGGTTTCTTTCCGACTTCTAAAAGGCAGAAAGATTTTTTTATTTTTTTTATTTTCCTATCTAAATTGAAGATAGTGTTCTCAATTAATAAAATGCATATAGAAATATGTGAATTCATGTGGTAGCATTCATAAATTGTGAAGGTTTTAGGTGGGAAACGAACAAAAAAAGAAGAAGTCGTCAAAATGAGTACATTGCAATAAATAAAGCGAAAGCTAAAAAGTAAAAGACCACTTTAAATATGCCACGATTGAGTCGGTATAGCTGAGAATTTTCCCATTTATAAGAAAATGATAGCTGGAATGATCTGTCTTTTGGTATCGTGGAATGCCAATTCATCTCACGTGTAATCGGACCCTTGGATCTAAGATCTCTACTTTTCGTAAACCGACTTCCTTCATACGTGCACTTAGGCCGACTTTTCTATCATCACAAGCCTTCAAATGTCCAATTAACCTCGGTTTTCTAAACCAATTGGTAGTGACTCGAGTATGATACTTTACTTTATTATCATTTTTGCATCCTGTAGTTATTTAAACCTAGGATTTAAGAAGCTCCTAGGAACCCAGAAGCTACTAGTTGGCGACCTTCAATTTGCAAAAATTGAATTATTAAATTAGCGATGACTAAGGCCGAAAACATGTTGACAATGGAAGGGGCTCAAGCGGCAGCATGGTCATGACCTGGTTAGTGATGTTAGTGCGAAATATTGAGTTTATGTGGTGCTTAGTGGAAGCTAGAGACAGGACAATTGGATCGAGTTCATTGACGATTGATATTTCCATGTTCGAGCTAAAATGTCAGGGGAGGATGTAACTATGAAGAAGTTTCCAATGTTGGAGAATCCTATGAACATGTGGACCGTGTCCATCCCCCATCTAGGTACCTACCATTAGATCTAATAAATTTGATAAAATATTTAGGCTAGGTAGAGAATTGTTAAAATATTTCTCGAATTTAAGCTTATTATGCAAAACTGAATCCAATGAATTTGCGGCCCATATTATTTGGATGCTCATAATATAGCCACCTATCGTCTAGTTGAATCACATAAATATCCAGTGCTCTAATCGTTCCTCATTAACTTCTCTAGTAATTTCATTCCCTTGCATTTGGGATTAAATTACAAGGTCCGTTAACTTCCGTCGTTCAAGAACAATCATCATCTGATCAATCAGAATTCCCTGGTCGTTCGTTCAATAATACCGGAAGTTAAATAGGAGAGCCTGAGAAAGAGAGTTGCCCCCATCATCACATGTTTCTTTCATCCCGTGAGCTTGGCTAATAAGAAGTGGGTTACAGGCTTTTGCGATTTTCTTTTTGTCATTGCAGCAACAGAGAAATTAGATTCGATAAAGGCTAATGAATGACAGGTTGTAGCCTCGGTGTCCAATTAAAAAGCCATGGTCATTTTTCAACCTTCTCATCATTGGATGGATGTTAACAAGCCAATACATGTCGATAGAAAAAGAGAGAGAGTCTTACGTTGATTTGTACCTTGTTAGTTCCCCACGTATTGAATCGAACGTTCTCGTGTCCTGACTTCAAGTGGAGCAAAGCTGAGGAGAACAGGGAGATGCGCCGCAAGCAGCAGGCTGTTAAGGGGCTGTTCGGCAACGTGTCAAATAGTGCCTGATTATGATTTTTTATTTTTAGAATCAGTTTGGGACGAGAATCGTGTTTAGTAAAAATTTTTTTTTGGGAACAGATTGGGAAAATAATTGAGAATAAAAAAAAAAATGCGATTCTCCGTCTGAGAATAAAAAAAAGAATCAAAACAGTGAAAATCTCCTTCTTCCCTTCCGTCATCTCGCGATTGCCGTCCACCACTGCCCGTCGCCGTCCGTCGCTGCCGTCCGCCATCGCCCTCCGTCGCCGTCCGCCGCTGGTTGCTGTCCATCGGTCCGGCAAGCTTGCCGGAGGCTCGCCAGGCCAAGGCGAGGTTTGGCGAGCTCGCCGGAGGCAAGCCCAACCACTGGTGAGGCCGGCTTGGCCATCGGCGGGGCTAGGCGAGCCTCGCCGCCCGCTCGGAGCCTCGCCCGACGGCGAGGCTCGGCCTTGCCTCACCGAGGGCCGGATTGGGCAAGGCTTGGCTGACGAGAGCCTCGTTGAGGGCTGGCGACCAGCCACATGAAGAAGAAGAAGAATAGGAGAAAGGGAAAAAAAAAAAAAAAAAAAAAGGAAAAAATAAAAAAAATAAAAAAAGAAAAGAAAGTAAAAAAGTAAAATGATTATTTAAAAATTAAAAGAAATTGATTTGGAATAGAATCAATTAACACGTATCAAACGCAATTTATTCCAGAATCAACAATTTTGGACAGTTACCAAACACGTTTTTTTACTCAGAATCAGTTTCCAGGAACAGAATAAAAATTAATCATTTCTGGTTAGAATTAATTCTTGGGAATAGAATCATTATCAAAAGCGCCATAAGCGGTTGAATGTGATACTCACTTTCAATCGTTGGCTTTACTTTTACCATTATAGGGATTATAAGGTACAATTTACTTAACCAGAACCATCTTGATAGATATCCTATTTTTTTGTTGATTTAGGAAAAGGATATGAAAATATATTAAAAAAATCTGGGCTATAGTGTAATTATGAAGACTAAATTTGACTTTGTTATGAAAGGTTAAGGTACCGTATTGAACAAATTGAAGATTTATGAATTATATTGAATGCTTAAGAATAATATAATAATTACATTAAATGGATTAAAAGCTCAAGATGGTATTATATATCAAGCTATAAGTATGGACTATTAGTGTTAATTTTTACGATGATGAAAGATCTATTGTCATCCATCATAAAGACTTAGGATTTGTAATTTGTTTGTTGTAGATGAAGTTCTCAGATGTTGTTGAGCATTGACCCTGGATCAAAAGTTTGGGGTCCTTTATATGAGGATTGAACTCAAGTTAGAAGAGTTTGAACTTGATCGAGTCTAATACCAAAAAAAGTTCTCAACTTTAGATTCAGTTCTAATTTATTGTAATCTTTTTTTTTTTTTTACCTCATAAAAAAATTATCAATTTTTACTTGAGTCCCATATCTACCGTTGTTAACCCTCCGTAAAAAATTGCCCCTATTGATCCTATATGGCATTTTCATGTTACTACTCTAACTTTTCCCCAATTTTCATATCCAAAAGGCATTTTTTGGATAAGCAACAACGTCTTATTGGATTTGAAATTTAGGTAATAACTAATCCAATTAGGGTTGGTTTTTTTTTTAATTACTTTTACTCTTAAGAGTCTTCCTTCTATCTCACTCAAGGATCTTCGATTTAAGCTCAATCTTCAATCTTTCATTCTTCAATCTCTCATGCTAAGAAGTCTTCCATTTCTCGGGTCAGAAAGCTTGCGTGCAGGACGCTCTAATAGCTTGCACTCGTGAGTTTTCATCTCTTGATTGTCAACATGAAATTTGGGATGGAGGGGGGGGGTTAATGGGAGCATATTTAAGACTCAAGTAAAAGTTAGCAACTTTTATGAGACACAAATCTTTTATTGTGGAATTTAGATTAGACCTAAAATTAGGAGTAATGAGACCAAAAAAAGTTTAGGGTAAAATTGGAATTGGACTTAAAGCTGGGGTTTTATGGGATAAAAGAAGTTTATGGGTAGAGTTGAGACTAGTCTTAAAATTGGGGGATTTTTAAAGTACCAGGTCCAAAACACTAACGAAAAGATGGAAAACTTCTTGAGGGGAGAAAATATTACATAAGCCAGTCTTACTATTTATACGATAGGACACTCCATTTAGCGCTCACTATGTGTCCCATGGGCCCCATTGATCAATCCCTCTGCCTCTCTCCTCTGTTCTACACCTCTTATTTCTTTCCTTCTTCATCGTCTCTTCCTTTTTTATTTTATTTTATTTTTTCCTTTCGTTCCCTTTGGCTTGTGGTTCGTACTTGGCCATGGTTGATGATCGGTTACAGGCGAGGGTAGCAATATTTAGCAAGGGTTGCCCTCACCGAATCTGGGCGAGGATCAAGCCCTTGTCAAATCTGGAAGCTTGGATGGAGGCAACAACATTGGAGCTACAAGGGTACTTGATGATGTAGGGGCGGCTTAGTGAAGGCTCGAGATTGCAAGTGATGATGACGGGATGCGGGATGCTTCGGCTTGTTCTCGGACCGAAGGGGAAATTAAGAGAAAAAATATGTGAAAATGGAAGTCCTTTTTGGTGAACGACGTTGTAGGTGCCCCATGGGTAAGCGTTGGCATGCTCTCGAGCCGCTCGTCCATGGCTGGTTACAAGTGTCGTCCATGTGGAGTAAGAAAGAAAATGAAGAGACAATGAGAGAAGAAAGAGACAGTAATGAAAGAAAGAAAAATCTGAAAAGTGGACCTTCCTCGGACAGGTGGCGAGTAATGAATGAAGTGACATATGATTTACATGCCAAAATAGATTTATCTGATATTTTATCACTTAAGGGAGAAAAGAGGCAATTAGATAGGCATCATTACCTTTTGATGGCCTAATTGCATGCTCTAAACGCTGAGCATGCCAGTGAAGCTCTAGCCTCTCGTGCATATGGAGCAAACATAATTTTCTTTCCCCACCTTTTAACCCGAGAGAGTGCGTGTCGTCAGTTAAACATGAGGGAGGGCTAGGTGGTTGTATGCTAAATTATTCTATACCTCGTTAAGGAAAGCGATTTCTTTATGAAAATGAAGATTCATCTCTTTTCTGAAAATCGGAAGCATAGATATGTTAACTGAGCATCGAGAATGTAATTTTCCTTGGAATACATATGAATATGGAACTTACAACTTACCTGACAAATTTTATCCGATTAGAATACGAGAGTTGATTTTTTTTTTCTTTTTTTTTTGGGTACAATACGAGAGTTGATTTCGTCTTCAATATAACCAAAAAGAAAATGCAAACCACGAAAGAGCTTTTGCTTTATTGGGAAATGACAAGTGAAAGACTCTTAACACTCAAAAACCACATGACTCCCCATCTCCTTTTGGCATCTCCCAATCATCATCTCTTGCCCCTCCTCTTTTTTTTATTCTCCCTTGCTCACTCCCCTCACGTCCCCCTCAATCCCTTTCCAAACCTTGTATCCATCCAGCCAATAATGTACACCCAAAAGCACCTCGAGCAGAATAGAAAAATCTTATTATCAACATTCACACACTTTCTTTTTCACACCTTTTTTTTTTGCCCCTTGATTTGGGAGCCTTGGACGCTTGAGTCTCAACAAACCTTGCTCCAAATGTCCTTGTAGCAAGGTGGGGAAAATACATCTCAAGACAGCCCTCCTCTTGACCCCAAAAGAAAAAAAAGAGAAAAGAAACCCAAAATCCCAGTAGAAATCGACACATGTGAAGAGTGAAATCATATGAATTGACCCTGTGCTTGAGCTTGTGGCTTTTATAAAAATCTTGGGGGAACCCTCCTTCCTCAAATCCTGCACTCGGGAGTGAGCGAATGGTCCCTTCTCGAGTCTCGGCAATAGTTATAGACCATGTGGTGAGCTTGAACCCATCTCATCACGCGGTATTGCTGCCTGGTGAGGCCGCCCGAGCGGGAGGGTGAGGCGGAGACGGGGCGGCACCAAGCCGGCGAGTAGGCGGAGCAGCCGCTCGCTTTGAAGTTGGTGTACCGCGCGACGAAAGGTTGGTACCGGTAGTCGGCCTTGTACTTGCCGTCCTCCGTGGCCCAAGACGAGGCGTCCCATATGGACCCATACAGCCACATTGGCCTCATCGGGAAGGTTGCCGCGCTCTTCCTCGGGTACCTCCTTATTGGAATGTCGTCCACAAGGAATCTGTAAAATTCACAACCAAAGGAATAAGAAACAAAAAGGGTTTGATACATTTCGTTGTGATTTTTATGGGATGATTAAATTAGTAATCGATGGTTGCTCGAATAAATTAATAGCTAATGGACATAAAGCTGATCTTTTCTATAATTTCAGAAATTGCACGAAAATGGTTTTCTTAAAAAATAAAATTTGGGTGTTACATGGAAATAGCATATGTACAAAAGAGTCCGTGTCTAAAATGCTTTCTATATATTTGGTCCCCACGGTGTCAAACATTAGGATCACGTCCCTTGTCTATCCTGGTAGTCTCTATTTCCCTTGTCGTGTCATTAAGCTTTCCTAACATTCAAAGGTACTAGAAACCAAAGTAAACAGCCTTCACCTTCACTTTTACTATATAGTCGGTGAGACCAGTCTGACCAAAACTGGATCAAATGACAAAATCCTATTGGCAACAGATATGCACATCTTTTCCCGAAACTAGTGTCGGCACATCAAAACCTCAGATCGGTTAATCTCCGATGCTTCCCGCAGGTACGACCGGTGTCGGGGTTTGGCGGTCACGTGCAAGTTGTGTGGCGAGCAATTAGATGATGTGAAGAAGAGGAGAGTTAAAAAAAAGGAAAAGGAACTGTTTCGACTTACATGAGCTCGTTGGGTCTCCAGAGAATGGCGTAGTGATGGAAGTCCTGGGTGGGATCGAACCAGAGATGGAATTTCATCTCTCTGCCTATGATCCTGCCGTCGCCGCTCCCCCGGATGTAAACATTGGTCTGCAACGTGTAGGGCTTCCCGAACGTGGTTCCCAGGAACTCGATGTCCACCTCGTCGTGAAACCCTGGATGAGCCTCGCCGTTCGAAAGCTGCCATTGTTTTTTATACCCCGATTCAATTAGTTATCTTTCTCACCAGGAAAACAAGAATGTCTGTCATAAGCTTCACCAAAGTAATAAGAGAAATAAACACAGAAATCTTTCCATTTACAACTTTGAATCCTATTCATATTGGGTCCGCACTAGATTCTTTAGAACGATGCTGAATATGGATAGCGAGAATGTTTCGCAACGTTGTGTATAGAGACCTAGCATTCTTCTAGATTTAGCCACGGTATACCTTATTGATTTAGGATGCAGGCGTTATATTTGCTTAAACTCCTGCCAATATTAAGCTCTCAGAGGTTGAATGACTAATTGTTCAAACGTCAATTATCATGTCCTCAGTCTGCCGACAACGGTCCAAACGGGTTAAAATGAAAATGAAAAAAAAGAAGAAAAAAGAACAGCTCTGGCCTAGATTGAAAAGACAGATGTATGAATTCATCCTAGTACTGTCTACCCATCTATCCAAATGCCATTTGGCGATAGCCTCTGTTCATCATGTTGCTCACATAGAATGAAGTTATGACCCCTGCAGTGTAACCCGGTTGGAGCTTGATGGATGCGCCGAAGTACCCGGACCGGAACGGCTTGACCGACTTGAACCCGCTTCCTACATCCAATTCACCAGTCCCAAGTAAATCAAACGAAAAATTGAACAACTAATCAGCACCGACAAGACCCCGATGCACAGGAATGAAGTGAAACTTCTGTCGATTCCTAGTCTGAGGAGGACCTGAGGTGCTGTCAAGCCAGATGGTCAACGCGCTCTGGTCGACCCTCTGGTGCTGAGGGCCCCAGAGGTTCTTGAACCCCTGGTAGAAGCTCATGGACCTGAACCTAGAGCTCGGCCAGTACCCTGGCGATGGAGGCCACTGGGCATTGCCTGGGCATATCGGCAACATCAGAAGCACCAGGAGCAGCGAGAGATAGAGCAGAGCCATCGTCTCCTTTCTTCTTTCTGCTGCTTCTTCTCAAGGAAGAAGGCAGACGATGATGCAAGAGAGCTCGAGTGGATGTGTTATTTTAGACAGAGAGAGTGAGAGAGGGAGGGAGGGAGGGAGAGGGTGGGAGAGAGAGTGGGAGAGGCAGTAGGGCATTACAATCGATATAAATAAAAGATTAGTGGGTCCCCCACTTCCTATATTAAGCAATTTACCATGGTCAGGCACAAAGATCATCTCTAGACAAGACTGCGCATGGACGAATCTGACTTAGATTTCACAAGCAGAAAAAGTTCAGAATGGTGTAACCTGCAAATTAGGCATGATATATCTTGTATGTCACAACTACTCGGTATTTTCTTGCCTTTAAAGAGAGCAACCTTGCTTTGCATGGCTGGAAAGCTAGGAAAAAGGAGATGGAGAAGATGTGCTGTGACTTGTGGGTAGATGTATGTCTCTTAAATGTGCACTCTTCTACTTTTATTTCTTTTTGGTTGTAAATTTTAGCTGTTCATCTTCACTTTTTGATGCTTCAAGTTTCATTTCGTTCACTGCCCACAATAATTTGGGAACCCGTGCAGAGGACTAGGCCAGTCCTTCTTTATCCCATCCTCCATCATATCTACATGCCCTTTTGTCTAGGCATTTAATGCAAAGCCAAAAAATTTCATTGGTCTTTTCCTTTGACAAAATGATACAAAATAAATGATTCATGAATTTTATTTAATATGTAATATGATATTTGAATCTTAACTCATTTGGTCCATAAATTTTTCAATTTATTTAATATGATTTTTGTACTTTTGAAACATATTCAATCTAATCCTAGATTTTTTGAAATGTTATGTTCGCAATTAAATTAATGGTAGAATAGTATTGAATATTTTCATATTATTTAGGAATGAATTTAAATATAGACAAAAATTTTAAGGATTATATTCAATAAATTAAAAATTTGAGGACCATGTTATATATTTGGGCGAAAGTTTAAAAATCACATTTAACAATTGTATATTGATCCAAAATTCATGGATTATTTGTGTTCTCATTCCTTTTTTTTTTTCCTTTTTGCAAAGTGATGAAATTGAGGCACTCGACTTAGTTATCCATTTTGAACATTAGTAACAATTATGTATTTATTACGGAACGTCCAATCAAAATCATAACTCGTCCATTGCCTCGAATCCTGAAGGTTAAATTCACAATCCGATCGACGATCTGGAAACATTATTGACATACCCTTTCATTTTTTTATGCAGTAAAACATTCTTGACATGATTAAACCCCCTTGGGATGTCCTTTCCTTTTCACCATTTTCATCCTCCTGGTTTTTCTGCCACCATCCTTAATCAGTTCCAGTTCTTGGCCAGTGGATGGTGGAAGGAGGGACATGATGGATCCTGGGCGGGCCCCGCACGTTGATTTGATTGCAAATTGATGCGTGTGAGCTTCGGTTGTCGTTTAACGGAAGGGGAATTAGTGTACGGGCGAGGGAGGGGCTATGTACCATAAATATTGATTAATTCCTTGTAGGCCATGCGGATTATAATACAATCATTGACGTACCATAAATATTGATTAATTCCTTGTAGGCCATGCGGATTATAATACAATCATTGAGGCAATGACCATCATCTTTCCCTGAGCTGTACAGTTTTTCTCACATTTAATTGTGATAAAGTTTTGTCCATTAGAAGATTTATCAAATGGGATAGTGGGGGGTTCACCTAATTTCCATTACCACTCAATTTATTTTTAAGAAAATAAATGATTTGAAAATTATATTTTTAAAATTAATCGTTTATATTAATTATAAAAATGAATGGATGAAAAATATTTTCATCATTTAGAAAAATGTTGTCGAAAGTGAAGATATTTTTTTTGTTAACTATATGTTTCAACCAATATAAGCGAACATGATAAAAAAATATTTTTTAAATCATTTATGTCTTGCAAAATAAATAGAGCCTAATAGTTAAAATGATAAAAATGCTTTAAGGCTCTATTCGTCCCATCCTTTTAAGGGAGGAAAAGTTGTTACTTCCCTTTCGCGTCAAAATCAAAATTTATTCTAATTCTAAAGAAACAGCAAAGGGTTGCACATAATATTAAATGACTTTTTAAGAAAAGGGATCCCCAATATAAATTGAAGGTCGAATCCTATTATTAAAAAGTACAGATAAATATATAGCAGTCAATTCAAAGTAAAAAAGAAAGAAAACCCTTGCTTTTAATAATTTAAGTCATGTCTACATTGATTTTTACTTTCTCGTGTGCATTTTAACTTTTTAAAATCAGAAAAATCTCATTATTCTATGAAATATAAGTGTCAGCATACATATTTACATGTATTTTTTTTTATAAACTTTTCAAAATTTAAATAAAATTTTAATTTTTAAGGGGAAAGTAAAAATATTGTTTTTGGCAACTATCGCGCCCTTGGACTGCTCTATAGCGAAGCTCAACTGGCCACTAAAGGATGTCATACTGTCATCTAAGATCATTTTCGTTCGGAAGATGGGAGTAGTTCTTGAAATAAATTTTGGGTTCAAGTCACGTACACTTGAAAAGAACAGTTCGTGCGATCCAAATAGCTGCCGCAATAAGGACGGCGGCCTAAAGATCACACTTCAAGGAGAGGCTATAGGGGTGGCTCTGGTCATCGCGACGATGCGCCGGTACACAGATCGACTGGATTCGCCTTGACCCTTGTTGGCAAACGGCTGGACTGAGCATTTCCAAAGGCTCTTCTGTCTTGAGGAGTTTCTCATTTATACACGGAGAGCTTTTCCTTCCGCCAGTTAATTGTCTGTATACATATAAGGCCTCTGTGATAGCACGTTAAGGTCCATTTCTCATGTTTGCTACTGTGCAAGCGCAAGACAGTGACAGAGGTGTCATCTCATTGGGTTTCAATCCAACAAAGTTGCCAAGCAAGGTAAGCTCTCCCTGTCGGATTGTACGTTATGGATTGTCGACTTTCGGTGTCTTAAAATCGTAAAAGATCGAACACTTAATTGTCTGATAATGAGCTCTTTCATTAGCAATAATTATAGATGGTGAACTGTCAATTAGGGGGCCTGGCGGAGGCATGCCATGCCATAATCACGAGGCGGCTAGACCACGACATGAGCGCAACTAATTCAATTTAAGGAAAAATTAGTAATCATGCCCGTAATAATTTTTAGGGTGCGGATTTCAAAACTAGGTAGGACTCTAGTACTATATTTAGACACCACTGAAAATAAGAGAAATAAAGAAAGCCATAATTTCTAAAAATTTAATGCCATGCGATGTAGACCGATTAAGACTTCCTTGAGGACCTGTAATATCCACTGACGCACTGATTCTTTTTTTTTTTCCCATGGAAAGGATAACGTGCGGTTCCTCCAGGAAAGACATGAACGGGAGAAAGAGCGATTGACGATGTGACCTTTAATGACTTCTGTGACGGGAAAAATCCCCCAGAAGTTCTAAATTCTATAAAAGGAGTGTGGTTGAGTTCTGAATATTTTATCATGTAAAGACAAGTTAAAAATTTTATCTTCAAAGGTGCAGATAAATCTTTTTTTTTTTTTGTTGTATGTATTGAAAATCACCAAAGTATGTACTGTAAATTAATCACATAGACTAAAAGATTTAAGATTTGATTACAATAATTATGAGTTTTGAGACTCGCTATATCATGTGTATAAAGTTTCGGATACCCATTTTGGCAATAATTTTTTTGAAAGGGAAATTTATATATTCAAACTGCCCAAGATTTTGCTTCATCTACAGTAGATCCGATGCCATGCAAAACTTTGACTATTGACCCATCAGAAGGTTGCCAGAAGAGGAAACTTCTGGTGCCCTAACAAGCCACTTCTGGTGCCCTAACAAGCCTTACAACAAGCCGCTCCAGATCTGATGAATCTGATATGTATGTAAGCCTTACAATACTTGTTCCCTAACCACAACCTATGCGATGACACATTTTACAGGAAACAATAAATTTCAAGACCTACCCATCTCCAAGTACAAGTCACACACATCATTTGAAACGAAGGGGTGGAGCAAAAAAGAAGAAAAAAAAAGAGACAACGAGAAAACATGATCCCTAAATTTTAGGTCATACATTTACTACATCAGTTGATCCCACCCCTCATAAATTTCTGACTTTTAGTTCCAATTCACATTCATTCAATCCGTGTGCTCAAGGAAGGTCTCTTGTACATCCTCACTCTCATAGCTCCTTTCTTGGACCAAAATGAAGAAAAATCAGCAAATGAGACAAAACTCAGCACGATCAATGTACATTTGTACTAGTAATTGTCACACTGTTTTGTCGGCCAGAGGAAGAAATACCTGGGTGAAGGTGAAGGCGAAAGAAAATGGGAAAAATGGGGCCCTCATTGGCCGACAAATCAAGGCACTCACAAGAAATTTAGGTTGATTTTTATTTTTATATTTTTCGAATCATCGGGTACCCTTTTCCCGTAAATTTAGATAGAAGCAGTTCGATTTCTCCTTCATTATTTAAAAAAATTACTTCATTTGGGTATGTTTTGGTACCAAGAAAATAAGTGCTGTGGACTTTGGTGCATGCTCTCAAAAGTGTGTGGAGAGAGCATCTTTGCATTTCCTCTTTTTGACGTCGCCTCAACTTTGTAAATGAAGTCAAAAGCCTAATATTTTGTTGTGACAATCTACGTAATAAATTCAATCCGTTGCTTTGAAGGAAAGCGCGTCGAATAATTTCTAGACTAAAAACGAATAAGATCGCCCCTGTATAATTTTCTTTATAACTTCGATGGCGATATATGCTTCATTTTTCCTGGAGATATCATGTCGGATAGATGTTCACGAAATAATTATTAAGGAAGGCATCATCTAGAGTCTCGTGGCCTCTTGGATGCCATTCTCTCTCACACACATCTTTTGGAGGTTCTAGAAGTGCGATGATCCAAAGCTTTTGGCTTTATTAACCTCCATTATTAGATGAATCAGGTCCAATGTCAGCAAAACCTACAAGGAAGAAGACAACAAGTGAGGTCCAACTAATTACTCCATTTTAAGATGTTTCAATTCTATAAAATATTTAAGTATTGCATGGATATATTATAAGGTGATCCTTAGTTGGTCGTCCACCAAAATCCAGAGGTACCACGGACATAACCTTAGACGAAAATATATAAATCTAATGTTATCTTTTCATGAGACCCGACAACTAGTGTACTGCCCCGCGTTCGCATAGAATCCACATTTGATCGACGTATTCTTATACGCAAAGTCAAAACTACATTTATCCTATAAAAAAGCTAAATGTGGCACAAAATTTATACTTGATATTTTCGCTAGGAGATTAATTTATTATGTGGTGCATCATTCAATTTGAAAGCTAATCAAATTATCAATGCAATCTACCTAAATTTACGACAGACAAAATGTACTTCATGAATTAGCTCAAGTCTCCTATTGCATGTCCATTGAATTTATGAGGAGATTCGCTCTTTCTAATGCATCCGGATGATTCACTTAGATCATGGTAGGCAAAAATATGGCATGTGCAATTTATTCAACTTAATGACGGTTTCCAAGTACTCAAGTTTGTGAGCTTGATCGATCAAATATACATCGACATGACTGTGTTTAGAGGTTTATACATACTTGACATGGCCTTCATCGTGACTTTTCTAGAATTTGTATAGGGTCGTGAACTATAGGGATAATTTTAAGAGATCTAATGAATTTTATTCTTGCGTCGAAATGAATCCATTCACTTATAGACACATGTTGCATGACAGAGGCACCGAGTGTTGTCATCTCACTAGCTCCCTTCAAACCTCTAGTTTTTGGGGAATATTATCAAAAAGTTTTAAATCTATTATATGATTCCAATTTAGTCATAAACTTTAAATTTGTCCAATTTAATCTTGAATCTTTTGACGATTCATCAATGTAGTTCTTCCCATCAATTTGTACGATAGGTTTATGATTTTCTTTGATAATTATCCAGTAGTTTTCACATATTAGAATTCAGAAGCATAAACTTCAAGGATGGCTAATTAAGATTATTCTTTGAACTTACCAAATTTGCTTCCATTATCGTTTCAATTAATTAGTTATACTCTTCTTCTTTTTGCCTTCTACAAGAAGACATAGGACGTTTCACAAGAAAAGGCAACTAGGGAAAGCAAAAGTTCTTGTACTCATCTCTCAAATGAGTAATCCAAAGAATTAGGTTGTCTGTGTGATAAATTAGGCTCACCAGAAACAATATTTGCAATGGAACTTAGAACAATATATATATCATAAAAGAATATTTGTAGAGAGAGAGAGAATAAAATAAGAAAAATGGAAGCACTTTCATTTATTTCTTTAATCCGTTACGGTGCTTACAATTATTACTGAAAGTTTTCTCTGAAAGCACAGGAGTGTGGGACAAGATGCCCTACCGACACTTGAGAGCTGTCCCACATTGATTCTAAAGCTCCTCATTTACCCAAAGAAAAAAAAATGCTCCTCACTGGCCTAGCCACCAAAAGGGCCGTACCCAGAGTCGGATCTATCAATCGGACCCAAAAATCTTTATTTAGATCCGTTCATGATATATAACAATAAAAAAAATCAAAATCATACTTCTTTCATAATATGATTGGGCTTGGGTAGGCCTGGTCTGGCCTAAGCGGGTGGCCCATTAATCCAGGCCACCGTATAAGAACTCTTATACTAAATTACAGACAGCGGCTTGAGGTGATTCTATTTGGGGGTGAGTATAGCTCCAGGTTATAGGATATACACGGTAGTTTTCGGCTTTTAAAAATTAGGGAACTTGTTCTCACAAATAGGTCCAAGGTTCCAAGTGAAATTAAGAATCTAGAACCTCGGATAATGTTCAATAATGAATGTGTAATTTGAAACTATTAATTTGAGTTTTCATTTTCAATTATATCTCTGACTGAGATTTTTCTTTTGTTAATATTTCATAATCTTCATGTGTCTAAATATGATCTGTGATCAATAGGTTGTAGCAAATGATGGTTATTAAACTTAATGATTCACTGTATTCGTTCAATTAAAAGTACATGTACAACTTGAGTAGACTTAGAAATCGACCTTTGAACCAGTGATAAGATAGGTTTCAAGTTCTTGAGTATGCATGATGGGTTTTAAGTTCTAAAAATTAGGAAATTTGTTCCGACGGGTAAGTTTCAAGTTCTAAGTAAAACCTGAATAAAACTTGAAACCGTTCATCCCTAAATCCGTTGGTCATCTCGTAGCATACTTCTTGAATAACTTGTGTGTTAAGTATTTGTTACCTCATGCAGAGAGGCTTCATGACTTTTGGCACATCATTGGGCTTCGAGAGCAACCTCATATACTCACGGATGGACTGGGAAGTTGTGGCTTAAATCGATTATTTTGTAGCAAGTGTAGGATCTTATCCTAAAGCCCAGAAGAGATAATTACAGGGGTTACTACTTCCTATCTTTTTAGAGCCTATTTCACCAAGAAGCACTAATTTCTTACCCTTGTAGAATGGCTTTAGTGGCTATATCTATGTTAGGTCCATCGCTTGGGCTGTTGTACCTTTTGATCATGACATGGTATTGTTAGATTTGAACAAAGGGCAACTTTATTTGTTTGCCATATTTTCTTTAGGTGTTTATGAAATTATTACAATAGGTCGGGTTGGTCTAGTAATTAGAGGGCGGTTGCTTGGTTGCCTAAGACCAATAGGTCGAGAATGGGTATGTGTTGGAGGTGTTGAATGATCTATTCTTCATGAGTGTGGGCTTATAGGGTTAGGGCGGGAAAAGTACAAAAAAATTCTTAAACCTATGATATCGACACCAATTTAGTTCTAAACCTTTTAATTTGACCAATTTGGTCTTAAACTTTTTTACATAAGTTTACGACTTTTTTGGTACTTTTTCCAGATTAGGGCTCAACATCCCTTTCTTTGATTTATCAAAAGTGCCCTAGTCGGTCACTTTTTCAAGTTGGGAATGAAGCTTTGGAAATTCTTAAAAAGAGATCTTTCTTTGAGCATTCAATTGATTCCGTGGATTCAATCGAACGCTGCTTCTTAAGATACCTCAGGTTGCTAGGATATTTACCTTTGTTTTTTTGTTTTTGTTTTTTTTTTCTAATAAATTTTATGTTTTTGATATGCCGCTACGCGAGCAAAGCGAATGAAGAACATTCCCACCTTGTTCTTTCTTGCGCTAGTTTATTTACGTCAACATGCCCAAAAAAAAAAAAAAAATACCCCTGAAATTTCCTACCAAGTGGCCAATGATCATCATTATGCCATTTAAATATACAATTGGAAAACGCATTGTCGCGGAATCAAACGGAGCTCAACATGCCGATTTCAAGAGCATTGTGCACCATACATATCGATATGAAACTTTACTTATCAAATAGAAAAATTTCTTTCGAGTAATGCGCTGGGGAGATAATCATACTACAAATTGGAACAGTGATGGTTCTGTGGTAAACTCGCAATGACTACAACAACGAAAATACCTCGTTTCATTTTCGGATCTGGACTGAGTAGGTTCAAGAGATGAGAGAGTTAAGTATACTTGCTAGAAATCTTAAAGCATTTGTGAATTAAGAGAGAGAGAAAGACCTTTACTTTAGAAGAGAGGATTGTTTTTACTTACGTTACAATACGTAAATTTTTTTATTTAGAAGAGAGATTGTCATATCCAAGACTGCTTATTTTGCAAAAAATGAATGATTTGGAATTTTTTTTTTTAAATTGATCATTTGTATCGTCTGAAATAATTAGTTAATGAAAAATATTTTATGTTTAAACATTTTGCGAACGATAAAAATATTTTTCGTTCATTCATTTTTGTAAGTTATATAAGCAATCATTTTTAGGAAAATGTTTTGCAAATCATTTATTTTTCATGAAAAATGAATGATTTTAAGCCATAGACCATTACGAGAGTCATCACAATCATTTCTTAGGTAGATTGGAAATCTAAACTATTAAGTGCTAGGATAGGTCAGCTAATTAGCTGAAGGTCAACCGGTATGCAGAAAGTTAAATATCTAGGTTTGGAGATTCGGTCGGGTGTGGAGACGGGTTAGCAACCCCATGTCGCTCATTCGATACTACATTCTTGGTTAAGTTGTGTTATCCAATGTCATTGAATTTTGTTATGAAATACATGAATGAACATTCATTATATTCATCTTATCTAATGTACTTATTATGATACATTTGTATCATACATTATAAGTACATATCCATATACAATGAATGTTCATATCCCTATTCAATATATGTATTATTCGATACATTGATATTAATGATAAGTACATCATTGTTTTCTTATAAATAAGAGCTTAGTTTTTGTCATAAATATAACAGTAATATATTGGAAATAAAAATTTTATTCTCTAATTTTCTCTACGATCTCTGGTGTCTGACTTTCTCTACTATCTTTGGTGTTTACCTGCTTTCTCTTCTCAATCTCTTTATTCTCTCTATTATATATTTGCAATGCAATATTTTATAACATGTTATCAGCACAAAGATTTACCGACTGAATAAGTAATTTTTGCAAGGTAGGTATTTTTTTTATTAATTAACCTATACTGCATCTTATTCTATCAATTCTTCATTTTTATTTTTCTTGACCCGAAGCCAAATTTCAAATCTAAAAATATCATTCTGATTGAAGTGGCAGTGGATATTTGGAAATTCTTCTAATTAATTTAATGATTTTTGTAAGGATTATGACAAATATTGAAAAGCCCAAATTCCACATCCTGGAAGTGAGTGGAAAGAATTATCTATCTGGGTGCCTTGACATGGAAATGCACCTCCAAGGGCAAGGTTTTGCTAATGTAGTTACAGAGGATGGAACCTTAGATGCAAAAGATAAAGCAAATGTACTGATTTTTATTCGCAGTCATTTGCATGAGAGCCTCTAGTCTCAATATTTATTATCCATTCAAGATCCTTAGATTTTGTGGAGGAGGTTGAAGAATATGTATGATCATACCAAGACTATTATCCTCCCTTAAGCACAATAGGACTGGCAAAATCTCAGACTTAAAGATTTTAAATCAGTGCCTGACTATAATTTCGTTTTATTTAATATTGTTTCTCGGCTTGAGTTATGCAGTATCAAACTCGCTGATGCGGAATTGTTAGAGAAAACTTTCTCCACCTTCCATTCTTTGAATATTGTATTGTTACAGCAATACCGACAGTGTTAGTTTGCCACATACTCTGAATTAATTTATATACTCCTTACTACCAAGCAAACTAATGAATTGCTGCTAAAAAATCATGATCTTAAAACATGTTGGCTCAAAAGCATTGCCTGAAGCATATGCTAACTTTGAGAAAAATACTGGCCATTTTAAGGGCTACAAGTGCAGGCAAGAACATAACCTAGAAGGGATGTCAAAATATTTAACCGCGCAAGGAAATCTAATTTTGGCCCGAATTATGGCAAAAAAAAAAAAAGAAGAAGTAAAAGAAGGTGATTAATGAAAGTATTTGTTATCGCTATGGCATGACTGACTTGTCATGTACTTGTCGTATGCCAAAACACTTTGTTGACCTATACTAGGCATCTTTAAAAAATATAGGCAAGCGTGGTGGATCTCATGTCATTGAAATCAATCCTACTATCATAACTACTGTTGATGCCAACAATATTTCTGTTGGTGGGATTCCTCTTACTCTTGAAGTAGCAAATGCATCTATGGATGTCTCTGATTTCTTTGAGGACCTCTAATTACTTTAATGAGGCATCAGATTGGTGGATGATAATTTGAACTTAAAATTCTATGATTCTAATAATTTATTTTTTTAGTTATTTTGCTTTAAATGTATTATTTTTTTATTGTTCTCTAATATGGTTATGAAATGCTTATGAACCTTATATAATATTTATTTTGAAATTTTATAAATACATTGCGTATTTTATGATATTTGATACCTGAAGTTGTCAATATAAATACAAATGGAAAATACTGAGAAAAAGGAAGATGTTTGTTTGTTTGATAGTGCAACAACATATACTATATTTTATAGTAAAAACTTTTTCTCAAGTATGACATTGCGTAAGGCACAAATTCATACAATATCAAATCTTGTTCAGATTATTAATGACTTTAGGAATGTTACCATTGTTTTATCAAATGGCACCATCCTGCATATTGAAGATGTGTTTCTTTACATTAGATCAAAAATGAGTCTGCTTAGTTTCAACGATATACGCCGTAATGGGTACCATATTGAGATTATTTATGAGCAATATAAGGAATATATTGGCATTTCTTCTTATAAGATGAGCCTGAAGACCATCCATGAGAAGCTATAAGTTTTTTCTATGGGTTTGTATTGTGTCATGATTAAGGCTGTTGAAACCTATGTCACCACATCCTGGAGATCGGTAAACCCCGTTCAGTTTAGACTGTGACATGATCACCCTGATCACCCTAGCATTTCAATGATGCATAGGATAATACAAAAAACAAAGGGGCACCCTTTAAATGATATAAATGTATTGTTATCCAAAATTATAATTGTGAAGCTTGTTCATAAGGATCTTGAATCCCCTTTATTCTTGCAAAGAATCCAATGTGATATTTGTGGACCAATACAACCACCAAGTTGACTATTTCAATATTTTATAGTACTAGTTGACACATACTGTAGATGGTCCCATGTTTGCCTATTATCTACGTGCAATGTCACATTTTCACGTTTACTTGCGTAGATTATAAAACTCTAGATACAATTCCTTGATTATCCAATTAAGAGCATAATGATGGATAATGTTGGTGAATTTACATCAAAGAGTTTTGATACTTATTATGCTTCATTCGAAATCGAAGTTGAGCACTTAGTTGCATATATTCATACTTAAAATGGATGTGCAGAATCCTTGATTAAACATTCCAAATCATTACCCGCACTCTATTATTGAGAACGAATCTCAATGATACAGCATAGGGTCATGCAGTTTTGCATGCGGTAGCTCTAATAAGATTACGCCTCACCGCTAGTCTTTTACAATTTTCCATTCAAATGGTTATTGGTTATGAACCAAATATTTCACATTTACGCATCTTTGGTTGTGCAGTACAGGTATCTGTAATATCGCAAAAAAGAACGAAAATAGGTTCCCAACACCGTTTGGGCATTTATGTTGGGTTTAATTCACCGTTTATCATTAGGTTCTTGGAACCAACTATCAATAATCTTTTTACTGCTAGATTTGCAGATTGTCATTTCGATGAGGTTAGGTTTTCATCAATTTGGATACCTACAACTTCCATAACTATAAAACAAAAAATAGTTAAGGTTTTCTCATGGAATGAGAAAAATTTATCTCAATTAGACCAAAGGACTCCTGAATGTGAAAACGAGATGCAACGCATAATCCATTTACAAGTTATGACCAATAGACTTCCTGACACATTTAATAATGCTACTAAGGTAATGAAATCTCATATTCTAGCTGTAAATGCTCCAGCTAGGATAGCTATTCTTGAAAGATAGGCTAAAATAGATCAAAATCCCCTATATTTGAAGTATGGTAGACCGCTAGGATCAAAAGATACCGCTTCTTGAAAACGAAGGGGAAAGAATCGAGAATCCGCTTCAGAAGAGCCTGGCGTTATGCTTGCTCCTAAAGAGCTTATTGCCCCTGAAAAGGCGCAAACTCATAAAAAAAACGTCGGCCCGGGAATACTGAGAATTCTGTTACATATTGTAATACAATTTGGGATCGAAATGAAATCATCCTTGATGATATTTTTGTATTCTCAATTACTCATAAAATTATGGATGATGATTGTGAGCCGCAATCTATTATTGAATGCTATCAAAGACAAGATTGGCCTAAGTGGGAGGAAGTAATTAAGGATGAATTAGCTTCCCTAACTCAATGAGAGGTTTTTGGATTGATAACTTGTATCCCCGATAATGTAAAGCCCATTAGATATAAATAGGTATTTGTCCGAAAATGTAATGAGAAAAACGAGATTGTCAGGTATAAAGCCCGACTCGTTACTCAAGAATTTTTCCAGAGACCTGTGATTTATTATAATGAGACATATTCACATGTGATTAATATGATTACATTTCTTTTTCTCATTAGCCTAGTAATCTCTAAAAGATTGGAAATGTGTCTTAAGAACGTTGTGACGGCATATTTATATGGCTTATTAGACTTTGATATTTATATGAAAATTCTCAAAGGATTCAAAATGCCTGAAGCATGCACTCCCCACAATTTTTTTTGGTAAGTATGCCCTCCACACAATTTATTCTCAATAAAATTGCAAAGATTCTTGTACGAGTTAAAGCAATCCAGTTGCATCTGATATCAATGCTTAAGTGAGTACCTAATTAAGGAAATGTATAAGAAACCGAAACTATTGGAAAAAATATCTCCAAGTGATTTTGATGATGCCCAAACTATCCTCCATATAACGTTTAGTATGGTATATGTAGATGTTTGCAACAAAGGACAAAGCAAGATTCATGGTGTGATCTAGTTGACATAATAAATCAATACATCTTGATACAGATTTTTCATAAATACTACAAACGGACCTAAAAGATTAGTTGATGTCAATTTTGTAAATATCGGATCATTGGTGTTGTGGCAACAATATACATTTTGGTAATGTTTGTTGGTTTAGTAAAATAGCTGTTGTGGTTGTGGATTTACACTAGTAGAATTTAGGCAGAAACAATAATCGAGAAGTTAGGTAGTCTGACGAGACTATTAGAGACTATAGCAAATGGATAGCAGTTGATGCTATTTTTAAATAACCTGAAAATACTCAAGACAAGGATTGTATGGATAGTTCTATCTTTGGACAATAATTCAATGGTAACTGGCTCTTTCTTCTTCAATCCAACTCCAATGGATAGATAGAATATGGTTATAAAAGAGAAGATCTTATAAGCCAAATGTTAGAGAGAGCAACATATATTAAGATTTGAAAATTTTCTTCAAGCTATGTTCATAGCGATAAGCTCTCTTTTGATTGTTTCACCGAGTATTGTATTCATGCTATTTGAGTAATTGTGTTGTAGATTAAGTATACATGGGTAAGAGCAGTAGCTGAGTCCTGATAGTGTGATCTATCTTGTAATAGGATTAATGCTTGTTAATTGTAACTTTCTAAGTAGATTACTAGTGGAATCTAGCTCGACTTATGGCTGTTAGTCTGAAGAGTGGATGTAGGCTTGGTGATAAAGCCGAACTACTACACATCGAAATATGCCATTGGTTTACTCTCTTTACTTCCATAATCACATATTACAATAACGAGCTTTGACACATTACCTTGATTGAATCTTTATTTGGTGTTAGCTATTTTCCATGAAAATTTGTTAAGTTTTGTAAAACAACCCATTCACCCCCCTCTAGGATGTATTTGTTAGTCCCCAATAGGAACTACATAGAGGGGAGAGACAAAGTTTAAACTAAGCAAAAATATGGCATTTAGCTACATTTGGGATTTGTTGAACAAATGAAACATCCAAGACTTCATCATACCGCACTAATCATGGATGAGATACTTTTCTTTTGCCATTTAATTCATGAGATATCTTACTTGTGTTCATTTGCGAATGGTGGTTTATGATTCTTTTTCCTTCTTGAGCTTTTGAATGGATTTTTCTTCAAACAAAAAAGCAAGGAATCATTTCAATATATATATGTATATATAGACAAGAGTGATAAAATTCAAAGAAAGCAAAAACATGGTATTTGTCTCCATTTTGGATCTATGGAACAAATGGAACATTCGAGGGTTTGTCATATTGAGCTTCTTGCTTCAGGTTTTTCTCAATCTATTTACACCACTTAGAAAGAAAATAGCAAACCAATGCATCAATTGTCTCTTGTGGTTGGCCTATTTGATGGCTGATTGGGTAGCTACATTCACTATTGGCCTCATCTCTCAAAATCAAGGCAATTCATCTACTCATTCAATTGAAATAGATAGAGCACTTCAGACAGTTTGGGCTTCACTTCTCGTTACATCTTGGCGGTCTAGACACCATCACCGCCTTCTCTCTGGGGGATAGTTTGCTTTGGTGACAACACCTACTCAGTCTTATCTTCCAAATTAGTGCCACCATCTACGTCCTTGTGCAAATATTTCTTAGTGACAAGTCATTGGTGATCCCAACAATGCTGGTATTTCTTGTTGGGGTCATAAAAAATGTTGAGAGGACACTAGCGCTCAATCACTCGAGCCTCTCGAAGCTCAGGGAATCAATTCACCCATTAAATGTAAGAGTGGATTCTCGTTGGTTGGATGAAACACTTCATGGGTATAGCCATTTTGATCAAGAAAAAGAAGCAAAACTTGCTGAGAGCATTGAAGTGAAGCATGCTTACCACTTGTTTCAAATCTCTAAGGTCTTCCTCGCAGATCTCATCTTCACAAAGGACAAAGCGAGGTAAGCCTCCAATATTTCCTTAAAGTTTCTCTGTTGGATACGTTGAGGGTGATATCAGTTGAACTCCAATTCATATATGAGGTGCTTTACGCAAAAGCATTGGTGATACGTTCCAAGTGGAGTTATATTTTCCGCTTCATAACCTTAAATGTCCTTGTAGTGGCTCTCATCACGTTCAATCGCTTGAATAAGCATCAGCTCCCTCAAATTGATATAAAAATTACTCATTTCCTTCTTTTTGGAGGGATTGCTCTTGATGTGATAGCTCTTTTCATACTTACTTTCTCCGATTGGACCGTTGCCAAAATCAAGCACCCCAACACAACATCTTCTAAAACTATATTCATTTCTCCACAAGTTGGTATCTACCACTGATTACTTGAGGAAGGCCCAATTCGCAACATGTGAAGTAGAGCCTAACACCAATGATACTTATAAGATCTTAGATACACCATTAATATTTCGGAGGTGGTCAGAATCCATCTCTACTTGCAACTTTTGCCCTTTTTACAAGCAGACATGTTTCACACGAAAAGACAATTAGAGAAAGCTAATGTTCTTGTACTCATATTTTGAATGAGTAATTTAAAGAAAGAGAGAGAGAGAGAAAAAAGAAAAATGGAAGTAGTTTCATTTATTTCTCTAATTCGTTTCATAATCCTCGGAGGCGCTTGCATAATTATTGAACGTTCTTCTCCAAAAGCACGGGAGCGTGGGACTAGATGCCCTACCGACACTTTGAGAGCTGTCCCACTTTGACTCTAAAGCTCCTTACTAGCCTGACCAACAACGGCCAGTACCCCGAATTGGATCTAAAAATTGGACCCAAAAATCCTAATTTAGATCTGTTCATGATAAATATAAAAATAAAAAATGGTACTTGTTTAATAATATGATTGCGCTTGAACAGGCCTGATCTGGCCTAAGTGGGCGTCCGGCCCATTTAGCCAAGCCACCATATGAAATTTTTTTGCTCAATTATATATACCGGTTATTCTGTTCGAGTTATATGTGGACAAATTTCCGGACAACTTGTGTCTTAAATATCTATTATCTCACATGGAGAAACTCCCTAACTTTTAGCATGCCACTTGCACTTTGGTGACCGCTTCAAATGGACTGGGTAGTTGTGACTCAAAAGATTATTTTATGGTGGATGTGATGAAAAGAGAGATATTTGCTCTAGTTGGTAGCAAAATAGCATTAATAGAAATTATTAGTGTAATCAAGTTATCGAACCTAGAAACTTTGGTTTCATAGGAAGAAAGACATATTCCCGTGCTTTACTTGATTTCCAGTCAACCTTAAATAGAGTAGTGGCGACTTCCGATTCACATATAATTTCTTAGGATTAATCAAAACTTAAAAGGAATCCAACGTTATTTGAAGCAAGGGTTTGGAAGAGTTTGTGCCTAATCAGTGATGTCAGCCCTCCTTTTTGACACTACTTCTAGACTTGTCTTTTTTTTTTTTTTCCTGGCACCCCAATTGTGTTAACATAGTCGTGACACAATGAAAGACATGCCTGCCCAATTTGATTCTTTTTCCTTTCAATTACATCCACTAGCAATTTTCGGGCAAGGAATCTTGGATAAACAGACGTGCAGGCAACTTCCACCAATGATTGCATTGACGGAAAGTGAACTAGTAATAGAGAGACCCCGAGAGAGACCCGAGACTGAGAGGCATCAATCAGAGAGAGAGAGAGAGAGAGAGAGAGAGAGAGAGAGAATCTCCTGTTCTATTGGAGACCATGATCCTGGCGATGTTGGAAGCGGCATCTGAGAAGCCTTCGTCATTCTTTTGCTTGTTTTCGTCGCATCTGGCCTTCGTTATTCTGTTGCTTGCTTTCGCAGCAACAGCAGAATCATTTCCTCAGAATCTAACCTGGCCAACCTGTCCGAACGCCTGTGGCGATCTCAAAGACGTCCCGTATCCTTTTGGAATAGGATTTGGCTACTCCTTGTCTTTCCGATTTGAGATCGATTGCCAGCAAACTCGCGGCATCTCTACTCCAGTACTTAAGAATTTTGAATCTGATGGTGTTAAATATCTCTCTATCGGACAGTTACTCCCCAGGCCTCATTAAGATCAGCCAGCCGATATCCTACTCCCATATTAATTGTACGGCCAACCAGCGAAAAGACGACCCCGTGGAAGCACAGCCTTTTCAGGTACTCCAAGAGTCGTAACTATTTTGTCTCCGGAGGTTGCACCACCGTGGCCTTGATGGTCGATGCCAATATCCCCTGGTTGGTCGTAGGATGCAAGTCGTCTGATGGGAAAGGGGGCCGGCAGAGTCTGCCCGTGCTCTAATGGTACCAATTGCTGCGTGACTTGGATCACCAATAAAATCGCAGCATACAGAGTGGAATTCAAGACTATCAATGGTGAAGCCATAGCGCCAGGGGATACGGAATGCACGTAGGGTTTCTTGGTCGAGAGCACACGGTGGTGGAATCAAGCGGATTCGACCAGTTTGCCCCTGTCCGTTCCGGTGGCGCTCGAATGGGCGATCACCAACCACGAGGAGATAACGAGCAAACAAAGAAATACTATGAAACTAAAAAATAGGCGCATCAATGACTTCGGCTCCTGCTATACGTACACAACGATCAGGATTCCTCGAATTACATATTGTTCTTGCAATAATGGTTACAGAGGGAATTACATTCTTCCCGATGGATGCAAAGGTGTCATTCTAACGTCCACTTTTATTTTGTATCTTCATCTTTATCCAAAGCTATGCAGGATGTCTATGCGAGCTGGAACCTATGAAAAGCCCGCGAATAATAATTGAACTGTTCGAATTGGATGATGGATGCTCACCAAATTGATACTACAGAAGAACTCGAGAGAATTTCACTGCTGAATATTCAGTCTGATATCACGTGGATTGAAAACTGCTAGTTCTCCTTGCTACTTTTCTTTGACTACTTTCTCTGATCCCGCCCATCGTTTAATGTTGATCAGATGTCGACTAGTGCAAAGAGAACCCGAACCTCAACTGCCGAGGGAAGTGTGTGTTGGAAAAATATGGCTTTAAAATTGGGTAGTACAATGAAATCGGATCGAGTAAAACAACTCGGATTTTGAGGTGTGATATCACTTTCTTTAAGGATTTATTTACCCTACAACGTTGCTAATGGTTACCAGCAAAAATCCTCCAGGATACAATAAAGTCTCGGATGAGAATACTAGATAGCAATTCAAGTATTTCTCCAGGGTCTCTCTAAGAAACAATCGAAAAATTGGCTGCTGTTTTTGTGACAGCCCGATTTTCCAATTTTAATTTCAATAAATTTAGACGGGCATTTCGTTGGCACGCATATAGTTCCTTTCCTTGAGTCGGCCACTCATGTGAAAACTAGTCTATCGGGTGAAACTGTTAAGAGTTTCTAATGCATCAGACTTGAGAATTTGACCAGGAAGCGACCTTTCGACTGAGCTAATCTATAAGGATCATTACGACACAAATAAAAATCGATCAGAGACCGGAGATAGGTCGACTCGACAGAGGCATGTGATCGAGTGTGGGTGATTCCACTGGATCGCACAATTCTTGTCGATCGGCACTGGACCGACTTTTCTATCGATTGGGTATCCTGTGTTCGTATTTGAAATCTTGAGATTACGCCGACAACCGAAAGTTGCCGATGTTTCAAAGATGTACATTGTGGCTTGAGATGATCAACCACAGGTCAAATGCATGAAAATTTCTAAATGCTACTCAGGTAGGTTAGGCGCTAAGATCGTCAAAGTGAAATTAACCGTGGAATTGAGATCGAATTCATAAATTGGAGGTTCAGGTGTGTCACAAATCATTTTAGGATTATTGACTTATCTTTGGAAGATTTTTCATGCAATCAGAGTTCTTTGGCAGATTAAATCAGAAAATGGCTAATTTGGCTCGAGAAATTAGTAGGCCGCTGCTTTTAGTCGTCTTTTGGAACTCAAGTTGATTTTATAGACAAGTGACGATGTGAATTGAAGTGTGGTGACGTTGGATTTATTTTATGACTTCGATTTGATTCAATTGGAAGAGAATTGATGAGAATTGAAGAAATGGGACGTACAAGAATTGGACCATTTTGGCGGAAAAATAAAATGGACCGTTGGAAGAGGTTGTGGAGGATTGGGTGAGTGGAGTGTGATGTCACCCATGATGTCATGGTGGTGGGCCATTTTTGTGGGTTAAAGAAAAAGAAAAAGAAGAAAAGAAAAATGGTCCCATCTCTCTCTCTCTCCTTCTTCTCTCTCCTCCCTCTCTTCTTCCTCTCTTCCGTGCGATTCCTCCATGGGCGTTTTCTTCTTCTCCTTCGGACGTCACCGGAGCAGCAGCAACCGCCGCACGCCCGCCAGCCGGAGGTGTCGCCGTCGTCGTTGCCGTTCGTCCTCATCGTCGCTCTGCCCGTTCAGCCGCCGTGCAGCTTCTCTCCTCCCTCTCCTTTTTGTTCGACGCCTAGCAACCGAAGACCAACGAAGCTAGGGCAGTCGTCGCCGTCACACGCCACCAGCCGGAGCTCCTCGCCGTCGCAGCTCGCCGCCGTTCGACCGCTCGCTCGCTCGCCAGCTCGCGCCGCTGCCTCGCCCGCGCCTGGCCATCCCCGTCTGTCTCGGTTCGTGGGTTCCGGGAGCTGCCGGAGCTCGTCCCCGCCGCCTTGAGCCGCCGTCCGTCGCCGCCGGAGCCCGCCTGAGCTGCCGCCACCCCTCTCCGCCGTCCCTCCGCCCGAATCGCCGCCGGATCTGCTCCCTCTCAGCCCCGATCAGCAACCCAGAAAATGGGTATGGCAGCCCATGTTTGGCTCGTTTCGGCCGCCTTCCCGAGCCCGGATGCTCGGCCCGCCTTGAGGAAAGCCGATCCTCGCGTCGTCCCCGTCGTTTTGGTCCGCTCGGTTCGCTAATCCGGTGAGTTTAACTCACTAAATCTTGATTAGAGGGTTAATGATGCCCTAAGTGTGCTTAGTCTAAGTTAAGTAAGTTTAGGGGGTTAGATTAGTTTATTTGGTTGATGATTAGATTATAGTGTTTAATTAAGTTAAAGTGTGTTTAGTTTAAGGTTATATATGTTTATTTTTAATATAAAGCCTTGATGTGACATAATAGGGTTTTAATTTTGAATTATTTAATTGCTTCGAAATTCTGGAAATTTATAATATTATATTAATTCCGAAATTATTAAAATATTATTATTTAAAAAAAAACGGAAAAATTATTTTTAACCCCGGTTGCTCAGAATTTTGTGCCGATCGCTGTTGTGTAGTCGGATTTTGAAATTGATGATTGGATGATATAAATTGAGTGTGGATCGTGAAAAATATGAATATTATTATTTAATTATTTTCGGAATAAATTTAATTATTTAATAAATTCCGAAAATTTTGTCAAGACCTTAAACTCGAGAATTTCGTGCCGATTGATTCTTTGTGCATTTAGAATTTGATATTGATGATTGGTTGTGGCGAATTGAGTGTGATTTCGATTTATGAGGATTCTTTATAAAATCCTAAGTGTAGAAATTGATGGGAGATTGGCCGTGATGAACCACCTATTAGAAATTGATGGGAGATTGGCCGTGATGAACCACCTATTAGATTAGCCGTGATGAACCACCTTTATGAGAGGTCGTGCGGTGGTAGTGATGAACCACCTATGAGGTCGTCGTCAGGTGGTAGTGATGAACCACCTATGAGAGGTCGTCTTAATGAGGCCGTGATTGACCACCTATTAGAGGTCGTGCCTAGTGAGGCGTGATGGACCACCTAATTAAAGGTCGTGCCGAGTGGGGTCGTGATTGCCATCGATTGTTAAACCTTCCTATAGAATTCGGGATTGAGAGCAATGATTGATTTGCTAGAATGATATGTAATCGGCCAAATCGATTGATCGCGAGACGATCCAAGTGGTTGAATTGTTCGATGATGTGATTGTGCCATGGTTGTTTGGTCATCATAATTGTACGTGGTTGAATTATATAAATTGTGCTAACTCGCGAGATGAAGGCCGAGGCGAGGTAAGTCTTCGTGTGATGTGGCTAGGCCGGGGCGTATTTTCTTTCTAATAGGAGTTTAGGGGGTTGAACTTCTTGAGACATCGTCTCATCCGGTTGTGGGATTAAAATTTCAAGTCCCGGTGGACGGAGTGGCCGTGATATCTTTGGTTGGCCTTGAGGAGTTGCAGAGGTGAAGTCATAAGGATTGGAGAGCGTGTCCGACTTGTAGGTCGCAGGACAGTTCATTTTTAAGAGCCGGTCTTTTGTAGACTGTTGGCCGTAGACGTCTGTTTGTAATTTTGTTGAATTATGAAAGTGTTATGTTGTGGTTTTTGCTTTCGCTTTTCTATCCCGTATTTTATTGTCGGGGGTTTTATAATATGCTTCCGCATGTGCATTAAAGATATGATTGGGTCGGCGACATAACCTGGGAACGTTGCATTTGAATGACCATGGTGGGATGTTGGCGCGCTCGGGGTTCGGGGCGTGACAGTTTTTTCAGAAAGAAGACTCGAAGATGACCACACTTTTCTTTCCGAAAAATGACAAGTATATAAATAGTCTTGCAACTCTTCGTGAAAATTGCAAACAAACATGTCTTTAGAAAATTGTTCGGATAAACAAATGCGACTCTTCGGAAGAAGTCGAAAAAACGAACAATTACAACCCTTCGGGAAAGTTAAAACCGAATAAGTAATTTTCCAAAAGTTGTCTTGAAAAGACACAAACAAAATTCGGAATAATTAATTAATTAAATTTTTTTTTTAATTTCGAATTTTAATTTTATATTTTTTATTTCCGAAATTCTCAAAATAAAAGACAACTTTTGAGTTTACTAAAAAATTAATAACAAAGAAATAAAAAAATTAGAATAAATAACAAAGGGATTATTGTTAATTAAACCGCGGGCGCGCAGGCGTGCAAAGTGCTAAGTGCGCCAAATAATCGTGCACTCGCACGCGGGTATGGTGGGGTCTAACCCCACCCAATCATTCTTTAAGTACATAAAGAAAAACCCGTATTTTTAAATTAGCCCACTCCCTCCCACTTTTCCTATGTGGGACAAAGAAAACACTCTGTTTGTTTTAACAAACAAACTTCTAACAATCCCCCACTTTGTTTGTAAAACAATGATTTCAAAATTAATTTTTTTAAAAAAAAAACCATACAACCAAAATTTCAGTAAGATTAATATACATACATAAATGTTGACCTAAGATAAGTGATACCTTAAAATCTTCCTCCATGTCAAGAACTATGAAATTTGCAGGAAAGATAAATTTGTCAACTTTTACCAAAACATCTTCCACAGCACCTCTCAGATATTTAATTGATCAATCAGCCAGTTGAAGTGACACTGTAGTTGCTTTTACCTCACCCAATCTTAATTTCTTGAAAACTGAATAAGGCATCAGATTAATACTTGCACCTAAATCACATAATTGCTTTTACCTCACCCAATCTTAATTTCTTGAAAACTGAATAAGGCATCAGATTAATACTTGCACCTAAATCACATAATGCTTTTTCAAAGTAAGAATCCCCAATAGTGCAAGGAATAGTAAAACTCACTAGATCTTTTAATTTCGGAGGCAATTTGTTTTGTAGGATGGCTGAACACTCCTCATTGAACTTCACAGTTTCATAATCCTCTAGTTTTCTTTTGTTTGCCAAAATCTCTTTCAAATTTTTTGCATAACTAGGCATTTGTGCTAAAGCATCTGCAAAAGGAAAATTAATGTGCAATTTTTTAAATACATCAAGAAATTTAGAAAATTGCTTATCTATTTTGTGCTGCTGGAGTCGCTGAGAGAATGGAATTGGTGGCACATATGGCTTGGGATTATTTGAAAAAAGTTTACTCTTGCTTGTCTCCTTTGATTGTTTATTGATTACATCTTCCTTATCTCTAAAAATCTCCTCTTCTCCCACTTGTTTACCACTTCTCAGGGTAATATCATTTATATTTTCAATTGGATTTTTTTTCTGTGTTGCTTGGAAAAGAACCTTGTTGTCTCCCTGACATCATGCTTGCTAACTGACCCACTTGCATCTCCAAATTTCTAATCGAAGCCTCTTGATTTTAAAATCTCACATCCGTGCTTTTGATGAAGTCATGAGTCGTGTTAGCAAGTTTGGTGACTATATCTTCCAAATTTGACTTCGTCTCTTCTGATTGTTGAATCCCAGTGGTCTCATCACATTCTAATAATTTCATGAAAAATTTGGATGATTGCACCATCCCGGATTATACGTGTTGGAGTAGGGATTATTCTGTGACCTATTAAAATTCCCAACAAAGTTAGAATTTTCACTAGATTGTTTAAAAGTATTACCTACCTGACATTCTGTGCTAACATGTCATCCACCACAAAAATCACATGTCAAATTTTGAATTTTTATGACTGAAACACTCATATTATCAAGTTTTTTGTTAAATGCTTCAAATTGTGCAGTAATTGCAGCAAAAGCATCCACTTCATGAACTCCGCTAACTTTTCGCATTGGTAGTCTCTCAGTAGGCCACTGATAACTATTGAACGCCATCTCCTCTAATAGATTATAGGCTTCTTCTGGTGTTTTATTATTTAAAGTTCCCCTTGCAGTTGCATCAATCATAGAACGAAGATTTGTACTTGAGCCATTATAAAAAGTTTGTACCTGCATCCATATGGGTAGTCCGTGATGTGGGCATCTCCTAAGAAATTCTTTGAATCTTTCCTATGCTTCATATAATGATTCATTATCTATCTGCATAAAATTAGCAATATCGTTACGCATCTTCGCAGACTCTGCAGGTGGAAAGAACTTATCAAGAAATTTCTGAGCCATATCATTCCATGTAGTAATTGATCCTACAGGAAGAGAAGAAAGCCAATTCTTAGCTTTGTCTCTAAGAGAGAATGGAAATAATCTCAATCTAATAGTATCATCTGTGACTTCATTATATTTAATGGTGTCACAAATTTCAAGAAAAGTACTCATGTGAGCGTTTGGATCATTGCTTGGTAGCCCACTAAATTGCACTTATTATTGAAGCATCTGAATGAGTGACGGCTTGATCTCAAAGTTGTTTGCTTGAATTGCAGGTCTTCTAATACTTGATGTGGTGCTTTGAACTGTTGGCGTAGCATAATCTCTTAAGAGTATACGTGGATTTTCATTCTCACCGTCCGCCATCTTCTTAGTGTGATATCTCTGTTCTCTTAATCGCCTTTTGAATGTACGCTCGATTTCTGGATCAAGCTCAACAAGTTTCCCTTGTTGGCTACGTGTCAAAAACCGATGTACACCCTGAAAAATAAAACAAAATGAAAGCTAGATTAAACTTAGAATTATCTGGTATCAATATTAATTAGTATTAAACAAACGATCCCCGGCAACGGCGCAAAAAACTTGTTTGTAAAATTCTAAACACAAATGAACGTATCGAACAAGTAATATAATGAGAAATAGTATCGTCCTACGGAGATCGAAGATTAATAAAATAATTAAATACTAAAATAGATTAATTTTAACATTTATCTAATATATCAAAATATAATTAAGAATAAATTAAAAACAAAATTTGTAGACTAATTGCAGCAGATCAATCAGATAAATATGTTAGAGCATCCGATTTCACCATAACCACTAGATATAAATTTCAGATTGTTGTGGATACAATAACGATATCAAACATGTGATAGCGGAATTTCTTAATCTATTTACTATCCTATCTCTAGGTATAACAAACATGCTTAGCTTATTAATCCACTATATTTAAAATAACACATGAGTGCATTAAAAACTACGAATATTCCCGACTTACAATGAGTTTTTTGGATCGCCTTATCACCGAAAGCTACACAAATAACGCGGTATATCTCTATCCATTTCATGATTATATATTATAATGAGCAATTGCATATTATCACTTCTCAGTCTCAAACATGCACATCAGATCGTTCAAGTAGTGGCCAGTTACTCAAAAGCATTATGCACAATAATATATAACTCACATGAATGAAATCAATTGTAAAACATAAAAATCATAAAATCGATATCGTCAAGATTAGGCTACATCATAGCCTTAACAAAAGAAAATTAGAACATAGTAGAAGAAGAAAAAAAAATATAGATCAAACCCAGCATCTTGAATCAAAGAACAATAATTCTGTCACCACTTTTGTCTTATTTTCAAAATACCTGAAAAACTTTCAGAACAATGAAAAACGATCTAACAAAAACCTAACTACTCTCTCTAGCTCTTCACGTTCTCCTATTCAAAAGATATATCACATATATTTATCTCCCAACGCTTGCAGATAACATTAGGGAACAAAATCAAGAATTTCCTGATTTGATATCCATCTTCCACTGTTTTTTTATTTGAATTCTTGATAGTTGTCATTCTTTTCCTTATGTTCTCCATATCTCATTATTCTGCATAAATAAAGAAAATTCGAATAATCAGAAGGAAATCCAAATATTTTCTCATAGATATTGCATTAATTGTTGTCTAAAATAGGTAAAATAACTCTATTTTTATAGAGTTATCAGTTGCTGATGATGGTAGAGTTGAGTCAAAAAAGCATATCATTTCCTTGAATGGGAACACATCTTCATGGAAAATAACATCCCTGCTAATAAATAAATTCCCTATAGAAACACCCATAACTCGATATCCTTTCTGGAGAGGGGGTCACCCATGAAAACACAATGATTGGCATAGGAATCCATCTTATCCTGAGGGCCCAATTTCGTTGCATAACATAAACAACCAAATACTCGAAGATGATCATTAGCCGGCTATTTGTTATAGAGCATTTTAAAAGGACTTTTACTATTAAGGATTCGAGTTGGCATTTGGTTAATCAAATAGGCTGATGTGATTGCACAATCCTCCCAAAAAGCTTCAGGAATAGAGGCTTGGTATTTTTTGTGCACAAGCTACTTCTAAAAGATGTCTTTGCTCACATTCAAAAATTCTATTTTGTTGTGGAGTGTCAGTGCAAGAACTCTCATGCAGTATTCTATGAGAAGATAGAAATTCTTTGTAATTAGAAGTGAAAAACTCATGTCCATTATCTGTACAAATGTGGTGCATAGATTTATCGAATTGATTCATAATCAAAGAAATTGATTTTGATGAATGGGTAAAAGTTTGGCTTTTTGATTGCATGAGGTATACTCAAGTGGCATGTGGATAATAATCAATGACAGTGAGGAAGAAAAGAAATCCATCACAATGAGCAGAATGATAAGGATCCCATATGTTTGTATGATGTGAGGAAAAATTTTGTCTGCTTGAGATGTATTTGTTGGAAAAGATGCTCGACATTGTTTAGCTAAAGGACATATGGACATTTTGGGTGAGGGAAACACACATTATGACCCAGTTGCTGATGAAAAAGAAGATTTTTATTTTGACTAATTGCATTACAAGAAATGCTTTTATTTAAAGATTCCAAATTTCCAAGGGAATCAATCTACAAATATAGCCCTTGTGCAACCTTACTCAATCCCATCAAATTGCCAGTCAAAAGATCCTTAAAGAAACATTTTTAGAAATAAATATGGCGCGATAGGAATTGTCCTTGCATACTCTTGATCTAGAGAGAAGGTTAAATTTGAAAATAGGAATATACAATACATTCCTGAGGATAAAATTTAGATGAAGATGTATGGTACCAGTTTTGATAACATGGGTAATATTCCCATTTGGAAGACCTATCGACACCGAAGACTGTGATCCTTTGTGAATATGACAAAATAGGTGCTTATTGAATATTATATGATCACTAGCCCCTGAATCGATTATCCATGCATCAACTGAAAATGAATTCTCCTTATAAAGAAAGGTACTCGAGAAGCCTGCACCTTTGTCATTGGTCTTCAATTGACTTAGACTTTGCACAATATTTTGATATTGCTTTGAAGTGATTGTCTGATGTGCCCCATTAAATTTTTGTGCAGAGACTTGATAAGCAATGGAATCCGTCTACTTTTTGTTTTTGTCATTGGGTTTATGTAGACAGCAGGAGTCATGGGTATGTTGTCTACGTAAATTCCTTTATAGACTAAATCAAGCATCTGGGCAATGGTATGTCAAGTTCAGTGCTACATTGACCAATGCAAGTTTTTAGCTTTCTAAGCATGATTATGCTTTATTTACATGGACTGCAGGGAATTCATCAATTTATTTACTGACATATGTTGATGATATACTCATTATGAGAAATAATGACTATCATGTTTTGAAGTCCAAATAATATTTGCACTCCACTTTTCACATCAAAGATTTGGGGCCTCCCGAATATTTCCTTGACATTGAAATTGCTCAATCTAGTAAAGGAATAAGTCTCAGTCAGAGGAAATTCATCTTAGGGATTGTTTCTAAAGTGGGATTATCAGGTTGCAAATGTTGTCATCCCAATTGAATAGAATATTAAGCCGACGACTCATGAATATGATCAAGATTCTTCTTCACCTATTAGGGATACATTACTTAAGGATCCATTGAGACATTGGTGAGTTGTTGGAAAATTAATATATCTTACCATGACAAGATGTGACATATCTTATGTAGTGCAAATACTCGGCCAATTCAAGCATAGTCCAAAAAGAGTCTTATATGAATGCAACTCCAAAATTCGTAAAATATTTGAAGGGATGTCCAAGACTTGGATATTCTTATCTCGTGACGATAACATTAAGATGACGGCCTATGGTGATATAGATTATGCTACTTGCCCAAGGACCATAAGATCCATTACCAGTTTTTGTATCACATTGAGAAACTCATTAATCTCATGGAAAATGAAGAAGCATTCCACTGTGTCACTATTATCAGCTGAATTAGAATATCAAGCCATAATGAAGATCAGTTGCAAAATAGTTTTGATACGAGGACTACTCTCGAATCTTGGAGTACAGGATAGTGGACCAAGTGAATTATTTTGTGATAATGATGTTGCACTAAAATTGGCAGCAAATCCAGTTTTTCAAGAAAGGACAAAACACAAAAATTGATTGTCATTTACTCGAGACGAGATCAAAGGAATCATTGTAACAAAGGGAATTGGAATTGTGGTGTGGACATCTTCACTAAGCTATTATGTCAAAGGTAACACACGTACTAATTAGGGGTGAGCGGGTCCAGGGTGGGTAGGGTCTAGACCTGGACCCTGTTCCCTACCCTGTTATAACCGGTTCTCCTTTTTTGGACCCTATTCCCTACCCTGTTTTCACTGGACCCTGTTCCCGGCCCACCCTGTTTTTCCGGTCCGGGAATAGGGTTGACCCTGTTTTCATTGGACCCTGTTTTGCATAAAAATTAATCTTAGAAAAACAAGTCTAGATAAGTTATCTGCTTAAACAAAAAGGCCGGACCAAGCACATCCTTCGACCAAACTCATTGGGAACATGTATAAAATTTGGACTCCTCTTGAAAAAAACAACCAAGTATATAATTCGACCATCTCGCATCCCCATATCCCACAAAATACATCGAGTTTCTCATATTCCAGTGATATACAAGCTAGCAATTTAACCAATTAACTAGTTGTAATACAATTTTTGGCTGATCACATATCAACCTTCTCCTTCATGTGCTCGATCTTCTTCTCCTTCTTCGGCCTTGCGTTCCACGTGGTACAAAATCTCTGACAAAAACCTAAAATTCATATATAAAGAAAAATAAAAAAGAATCCATACTCTAGGATTTAATAAAGTCTATTTACTTACCACAAAATTGGAGTTTCGACAAAATGAAGTTTATTTTCCAATGATAATGTCCTTGGTAAGACAATCCAAATCTATAAAAAAGAAAAAAGAAAAAAAAAGAGAGATTAAATAAGACATGCACTTAATAGATAGTTATGCGAATGAATTACAAAATACAAAAAAATATATATAACTTACCCGCCTCAAATTGTTCCGCATTCTCGATGCACTCTTCAACATTAATTGGCACGCGAACAGTTCTCAACCAATCTTGAGTACAAATTAAACCTTCCACCACTCTAGGAGTCAAAGAACTTCGAAAGCCATCAAGTACACGTCCCGATGTACTAAAAGCCGACTCTGAAGCAACGGTAGTCACGGGAATAGACAAAACATCTCGAGCCATCAAAGATACGATTTCATACTTTGACCCAGTAGTCTTCCACCACATCAAAAGATCAATATTAAGGATATCTTCATTTTCAGCTTCAAGATACCGATCAAGTTCGGATTTGTTTTCATCCAATACTTTTTTCTTCGCATGGAGAAAGCTTTTGTGCCAAGCATCGAATTCACAATCATTGTCATCAATATCAACATTAGAAGCACTACTACTGTTACTCACACTTGAATCACCAAATTTTCCTTTACTAGAAGAGCTAACAAAAGATCGCTCATAAGATTTATACAAATTCTCCAAGGCAACATTCACCTTATCATGCATCTTATCAATTTTTGCTTCATCATCATAGATTTGTTCAAAACAAAACTTTACATAGTTCAACTTCTTTGTAGGATCCAATGCAACCGCAATCAATGCCATCATATTAACTTTATCCAAACCCCCATAATACTTGTCAAACTTCTCTTTCATTTTTAAACCCATAGCTTGAAGTTTTGGGTCTAAAGAATTCGCTACATTATTCAAATACTTGTACAACTTAGCTATCTCCTCAAAATAATGATTTAAAGTAATATATGAACTACCCGACATCCTTTTGGTTGCATCATAAAACCGTCTCAAAATTTAGAAATAATGATGGCATTTTCCCAATCTTCATCTTCAGGAGGATCATTGTCAATTTCCCTTAAAAAATATAAATCTTCTTCTTCCATTCTTTTAAAAGCTTTCTTGAACTTTATGGCGGTGTCTAGCATCATATAAGTGGAGTTCCATCTAGTGGCAACATCAAGACAGACCGAACCATTGTATGCAATCCTCTCACTCTCAATGCAACCTTTGAATGTCTTAGCTCTAGCCGGAGAACTCCTTACATACCTAACCATGTTTCGGATGCGTGCAATGGAATCACGCACCTCATTCAATCCGTCTCTTACTATCAAGTTAAGTATATGAGCAGTGCATCTCATATGTAAAGCATCACAATTCAAAATCAAAAATCCTTCTTCTGAAAATTTTTCTTTCAAATAATTAACAGCCACATCATTTGAACTTGCATTATCCACTGTTATTGTGGACACCTTCCTTTCTATTCCCCAATCATAAATGCATTTCCCCACCATTTTACCAATCTCCTTACCCTTGTGACTATGCATCATCACAAAATTGATTATTCTTTTTTGCAACTGCCAATTTTCATCAATATAATGTGCAGTAAGACACAAATAGTTCAAGTTTTGAATGGAACTCCACATATCCGTTGTGAGTGCAATCCTAGATTTAAGCTTACCAAAGTAAGCTTTCAAACAAGTCCTTTCACTCAAATATAACTTCATACAATCTCTTGCCATTGCAAATCGTGAAAGATGATGGAAAAGAGGTTGCAATTCAGTAACAAAATCCCGAAAACCAACACGTTCAACCATGGAAAATGGCTGCTCATCAATAATAATTATTCGAGCAAGCATATGCCTACAATGTTCTTGATCAAACTTCCATGTCGTTAAGACACTATCACTAGTAGTGTTTTCCCCAACCTCGCCAACTACACTTTTGTCACGTGATGCAAACAACATTTGCTTTTTATCTGTGCGAGAATACTTTTTGTACTTTCTCAAGTGCTTCTACATAGTAGAGGTTCCATGATCAACATTATACACATAATCCATCCCGTAATGAATGCACTTCACCTTAACTGTTTTTTGTGTTTTCTCATCTATAATCCTTGAAAAATGATCCCAACAATTTGATTGATTAGCTCGCTTTTTACCCGAAGCGGTATGAGAATTAGGTACCTTCACCTTGTTTGTCGCGCCCATGGTTGCAGATTCCACTTCATCAGCTCCATGGAATGGCAATTCCATGAGTGGACTCATTTCATCATGTTCCTCTACTTCCATTGATATATTTTTGTCTTGATCCATTGACTGAAAACTGAAAAAAAAAAATATAAATATATATAACATTAGGATTCCACAAAGTTGAAGTATGAGGAATGCTCAAGAAAGACATGCTTACAATGCATCTTTGGTGTCAAATAATGCATGTTGTTGCTGCTTTTCTATCTCTGGATTAGGCATTCTATTGATATATCCTATTTGATTTAACTGAGAATTAAAGCCCTTTTGTGCTATAGTGGCTGGTATATATAAGTGTTGCGTTGAACGCAAGATATTAAGACCCTTTCAACTTAGATATCTTAGCAACAGAAATTAGTTACCATTCACCATGGGAGGTTGCATGATTTCATCAAGGAGAAAGTTCATAAATTTGAGAGTGAGAAGGTGTTGTACTTCTTCACTAGGAAAATATGGTAGTCATTATTTGGTTAATCTAAATTATTTTCTGTGCAATTGAATATGAAATGCAGATTCTTTTGCAAGATTTCTCTTATGGTCTCCATAGGCTACTGCAATTTCACATAATCTACTACAATATAAAATACGGTGCTTTGAAAGAGATAATCATATTGCACAATGCAGTGATGCACGGCCTTTCGACCCTTAGATTGCAAAACTCAGAATTGAACAGAGATCTGGCCATTCAACAGCGATGCTTCTTTTACACTCTTCGACGGGCAAGCAAATTTTCGGTGATGCTGAAGTAGACCATTTAACACAACACCACAATTCCTCAAGAAAGATTGTGGGACCCACAATTCCTAGAGTTGAGCAAAATTTACCTCCCAGAGAGTACCTGAAATATTTTTGCGTCGTAGAACCTTGACTGCAGCAGTTCAATCTATACAAAGTGGCTAGAAGCCCGTCCAACAAGAAGAAAGATTAAGAAAATGCTTTCCACCAACTGTGTGTTATTAGAAAATAGAACCAACAAAAAGGTGCTAAAACATGATATTGATGATGCGTTCAGATAGCAAAAATGGTTATGGCAACGGATCAAGTGCTAGAGGCGTCTCTTGTTTATAGATATGGAAACTGAGAAGGGTTATCACAAAGAAATTGCTAGGGTCAAAGTTGATCCCAAATCTGATTTAGCAGATTAGTTCATTTCTTGCAAGATGGAAACGCTTTGGAAATCTCTGGAATATCTACAGAAAATATCTATGGTCTCAATCCTAATTTTCAAAGCCAGAAGAATAATAAGAGGAAGGACATTTGGGTCCCTAAAATGACGTGCAAATCTCTATATGTTGAACCATCCTTAGCAAAGGTCTTTGTCGTGAAAGATACAGGGTTCTTCTTCATCCTAAGATTCTAGGAAGAGCAGTAGCTTTACCAAAAAAGCAAGAATAATACTGTTGGTGGTGATTCTTAATGAACGAGTATGGCAATGGGTGAATGATGATGCAAATCTTTTAGATAATGCTTTCACTGAGCTTAACTCTAGTGATATTAACTCTACCAATTCTGTCATGAAGAAGCTTGATAAGCAGGATGCTCTTCCTGCCGTAAACTCTATTGATGCTGATGAAATGCTTAAAAGTGTGTTGTGAATGCAGACAAGATCAAGGAAGACAACAACAGTTGGATGCAGATTTAAGGACGTAAATAATGCTAGTGTGAAAAAAGAATACAAAATGACTAATGTTACCCGATGGACAAAGACAATCGAATGGCTTGGATCCCGAAAACAGAACGAAGCACTCCCAAATCTGATTTAAAACAACAAGCTGTTGTTATACTAGGGTTATAGAGTTAACCATAAAATCGATATTCTAAATATAGCTTATGTATTGATCCAAATGTGACAAGATGAGAGACAAATTGGTACTGCAGCAGGGGACGCGGCGACGTCGGGTCGACGTAGATCAGCTCAGCAGTGGCTTCGACAGGCTGCTGGTATTGCGGTTGGTGAGGGCGGCAAGGATCGACGCGGCTTCAGCTGGTGTCAGCGAGAAGAGCAGGGGGGCGTCGTTCGGGCGACGGTAGATCGGCAACAGGGGAGATTTCCGAACGCGAGATTTGCGGGGGTCAGCGACTTCACGGTGAGGGGCGATCGAACGGAGATTTGCGGGTTAGGGGCGTCGGCGAGGTAACAGCAGCAGGTGGGATGAGGCGATCGAACGGAGGTGGCGTCGGTGCTCAGGTGCGAGCTCGATGGGGGTCAGCGACTTCGCGAGCAAAACCGGTGGAGCTCGGCGGGGGTCAGCGGCTCAGCGAAGCTTCAGATGACCGGCGGAATGGCGGCGGTGGTGCGAGCACGAGGGGGGTGACGACTGACAAGAGCAACAGAGGCGGCGTCGGTGCTTGGGTGCTTCGCGATTTAGGGATTTCGGCAGAGATAGTAAGGAAAGGAGAAAGACACAGACAGATTAGGTTTTGCTCGTGTGTTTTGGGGGCTTCAAACCGGTTCTACAACCGGTTCCCAAACCGGTCCGGTCGATCCGGTTCCCGGGTGGGTAATCCCTTGGAACCGGTTCCCGGACCGGTTCAAACAGGGTCTGATATTTGGGAACCGGTTCCCGGACCGGTTTCAACCGGATGCGGTTCCCGACCCTGTTTTCCGGGTGGGCCGATCCGGGAACCGGGTTGACCCGGACCGGTTGCACACCCCTAGTACTAATTAAGTTAAGTGTCCTGGACATATATAAGCCACTAGCTTGAGGGAGAGTGTTGGAGAATGGATTTGATCTAATATCAATTATGATTCTAATTGATATAGTATATATACGATGGATTTGTTGGAATATTCAAGAGATAAAATCAGAAGACGATATTGTGTATATATTTTTTGATTATCTTTTTGTACTATAAATACACTTTTTGTACATGTACAATTCATTCATTCAGAAATACAATTACAATTGCCCACAATTTCTAAGTTTTTCTGTCATATACGCCGACTCAAAACTGGTTAGAAAGATCCGATTTTGGTGGAAGAAGATGTGGACAGAAACCGATACTTTATTCCAGCTTTCCACTTCAGATACCTGCAAAACGGAGATTTGAACACATCCAACAACACGAAAATCAAATACGATGCATGCTGGAATTTAAGGTGAAAGTGAACCTGAAGATGATGGCAGCATGCTAGAAGATGCAAAAACACATGGAGACATATGCTTGGACAGCCAGCGTCCGCACTTTTGCGGACTTGCAAACGTTTCAGACTTATAGAAATTTATTTTGGAGGCATTTTTTTTTTATTATTTTAGAAAATTACTATGAATAAAGAAAAACTAAGCAACAACGTTTCAGACATTGAAATTTTGTCTTCTGCATTTTGTAGATTGATGAGCGAGATTTCTTTAGTTATATTGAGAAGAGCTATGGTAGGAAGATGAATACATCGGGAGTTAATCTTAGATATTTCCGCCAGTTTGTATGGTTGACGTTTCAAGAAATTATATATTTCTTTTTGGCTTTTAAAAAATTGAGAAGTAAAATGCATAATACGATGTTGCTTAAACCTGCAACTCCATCATTTAAATACTCATGAAAAAAAAAAAAAGTAAAATGATGAGAGTGAAGGCATAGCGAGAGGGAACAATCTTACCTAAGACTCCATTTGTTTTGAAAAAAAATGAATTATTTAAAAAATATTTTTCCTAAAAAAGATAATTTATATTACTTATAAAGTTAATAAAATTAAAATATTCTCATTGCTCATGAAATTCTTTAGATATGAATTTGTGTCGATAATGAAAAAAATTCATCAATTAATTATTACAAATGATATAAACGATCATTTTTAAGAAAATATTTTTAACTTATTTTTTTTTCAAGAAACAAATGGAATCTAAAAAAGAAAAAGCAGAAGACAAAAATAATTCCATGGTATGTCTTTTTTTGCATATTAAAGAAAATCTATTAAATCCTGACACAAAAAAAAATCAGGTTTATTACACTAATTATAGATAAAAGAGAAATTGAAGGAGATTTTATCTTGTTTGAAAAGGATGAATTTATTTAAGTTCTATTTTTATGCAATCCCAAGGTGGATTTACTTAATTAATTGTTTTTTCTCTTTGAATAATTAATTAATAAAAAATATCTTCATTACAAAAAATAAATCTAAATTTAAAATTATTTATTTATTTATTTATTTTTATAAGCGGCATGAGCCATCATTTTTTAAAGAACGTCTTTTTTTTTTGGTCAAAAAAACGTCTTTAAAATTATTTATTTTAATATCTCAGCCGTGTTTGCATCCAAATGAAAAAACGGAATCCTTCTGACCAAAAAAAGAAAAAAGAAAAAACGGAATCCTCGTACTATTGGGGAAAAAAAAAAGGAAAACTGTAGAGAGAGAAAATAACTCAAAGTTGGTGGCGTTCCTCTGATACTCCGTCGTTGACTTCGGGTCCTCACCGCCGGCGAGAGCAAACCAGCTCGACTTCGCGATCACCGAAGGGAGCGAGCAAAGCATGATGGCGATCCCCGCCAGGCCCCGCCCTCCTCCGGCATCATGGTGGTGGTGGAGGAGGTGGACCAAGCGGGACTGGGCGATCGCCGCCGTCGCCGTCACCGCCTTCCTCTTCCTCCTCTCGTCCCTCTCCGACGACCCCCGCCGCGGTCGCGGTGCCGGAGCTCGGCCGCGGACGCCGCCGATCTGGTCGGCCTGACTTTGCTCCGCGACGCCAGTGCCAAGGGCGCGCGTAATTCCTCCTGCCCCTGCTCCCCATTATCCCGTGTTCATGGAGTTTCAGTTGTTTTAGCGGGCGTGGCCCCGAAAAGTGGGGAGAAGAGAAGAATCGAGTCTGAACTGAGGCTGAAACTGGGCGATCTTTTTTGTTTGTGGTTGCAGTGTGTTTGGATGGGAGCGCGCCTGCATACCATTTCTCGAAGGGTTTCGGGTCTGGCTCCGACAGTTGGCTTATCCACATTGAGGTTCTCTTTTGATCCTATCTGTCTGTAACTTCAGAAATTCGAGAAATACTTGTTGGGTAATCTCAAAGTTCTTATTTTGGCTGTCGGAACATCGCCTTTCGAGCACCGCCTTATGAGGGGAACAATTTTTTTTTTTTTTTTCCTTCTTTTGGTTTAATATACAATCTCTGTATTGCTTGAAGCACTTGAATGGTCCTGGTCATGTGTCGTAGTTGCGACATTTCGTTTGCATTGGATGGTCGTTAGGCAGTGTGTAGAAAGCCAATCTTGACGGTGGTCTGAGGGGATCGATTTTTGGGTGGTTATGGGATCTATTCTGTCCTCTGTTTCCGTAACAGAGCATGGCAACAACATAGAACTTTGAAGATAAGCTTTCCACATACGTTTGTATTAATGCATGTGTAGAATTGACTGTTGAATAATTTTGTGATTCGGGGTGTGTTTGAAGCTGTGACCATGATGTAGAAGGGATGGAGCATAGTGATCCCCTTCTATAAGTATAAACCTCATGCGATGCGCATTGAGGGAAATGAAAAGGTCACATGGAGTTCCACTGAGAATGGAATTGAACTCTCATTGTCTTAACATAACCTTTTGAGTTCTCTATGCTGTTTCCAGAAGAATTGAGGATTTATGGGCTATGATGCAGTCTCCATTTGTCATTTTAGTTTTCAAAAGGCTCCATGTTTTTGATGCGGCCTCCTTTAGCTGATCTTAATGAGTGGATGTGGGGGGAGGGATTAGTTGTTACAGCCGCTCCAGCGTATTCACTTTGTGACTTTGTTATTTATGACACTATTCCTCTCTGTCTTTTTTGTCTAACTGTGGTTGTGAATAGTAGTAATGTTTCCATAGGACCTCAAATGGCTGTAAAGGAAACTTGTTGTTTGGGGTGGCTTCGACATTAACTTTTTACTCTTTTGCAAATCTTGTAGCTCTTAAAATTTGAATTTTAGTGAAAGTAAAACACCTGAAAGCTTTAAGGTTGCAAGATGTTTAAATATTTACCTGTATAGAAGAAAAATCCATGAATATATAATTTTATAATTTCTGAAACCTATAATACTGTTGTTTTATTTTTAAATTTTGGAAAGAAAGTCATGAGTGGAATCATACATAGTCTTTTGGTTTTCCAAACAACTTTTGCCAAAATCAGAGAAAAGTGGTGCAGCAGAGGAATAATTTGATGTATCTCATACGTATGATGGAAGAGTGTATTGCCCTCTTGATGCCTGCAAGAGGGTGGCTCTTAATGTTCTCAGACAATTATTTAAATGAGATAAGATGTGTTTTGCTTGGTTGTTAGAATAGTATGATTTGTTGGTATACGTAGGTATAATAATAACTAGGGAATATGAAACCCCCATGTACTTACCATATGAGCATGACTTCAAGTTTCTTTAGTTACACTGCAATTTTTTGTAATAATAATTAAAAATGCGTAATATAGCGATAATAATGCGCTTCATTGGGACCTGATTTGAGGTGGATCTGAGATTCTCTGTAATGTTACATGTTTGTTCTTTGCTCTCTATGCACATGCTGATTAAGACAAGGTCCATTTTGTATTTGCTCTTAGATGTTCCTCCATCATGCAATTGCATTCCTTGTGAAGAGCACTGAAGTTTTCTGAGGTTGGTGAGAACAATACAGCTGTAAACACCTACAATCTACATTACTGGGTGGTTTTGTTTAAATTACTATCAAACTGGCTTTCCTTTTCTACTTCTCTATCTGTTGCAAAAGAGAAGGTGGATAAGGGAAGAAATTCCGCTCTACTCTTGAACTACTTGGACTTTGCATTTAGAACCCTAAATAAGAGTGGTATTGCCAACCTAGACTTCCAGACTATTGTGCTTGAAAATTTTCAACCGCATACTGTTGGATTACATTGAAGAATTATGTGATAGATGTTATTAAAATTGCTGACTAGAAGACTTTTAGATATTATGGTGGTAACATGATTCTTCAGATATTTATTGTTTACCCATTTTCTTTTTCCTTTTGAGCTTGATGACAGGGCGGGGGTTGGTGCTCTAGCATCTCATCATGCTCATCACGGGCAAAAACTAAACTAGGTTCTTCAGCGTATATGGAGCAGCAAGTTTCCTTTGCTGGAATTTTAAGCAGCGAACCTTCACAAAATCCAGGTAATTGGTAAGCTGCATCTAAATCTTTTTGGTGCTCTTAAGATGGCATTCTTTTGTATTGCTTAAGTTAGAAAAGTAAAAGCCATTAATAGGCCTATGTAAGTGTAAGAATCAGTTTGTACATAGTGCATTACCATTATGCTTTCTAGATCGACGGTAATTACTAGTTTAGGTGAATATAGTGGAATAGTAGGAATGTTGTAGCTTTCTGATGCTTCTTAGTTCATGTGTCTATAATGATAAGCTGCATCTAAGCCTTTTTGGTGCTCTTTAGATGGCTGTCTTTTATACTGCTTGTTAGAAAATTAAAAACCAATACTAGGCCTATGTAAGTGTAGGAAGCAGTTTCTACACAGTGTATGAACATTTTGCTTGCTAAATCGATGGTAATTAATAGTTTAGGTGAATATATTGGAAAAATAGGAATGTCGTAGCTTTCTTATGCTTCTGAGTTCATACATCTATAATGATAAGCATACTTTACAGAGGAAAATCTTCTAATAGATGCTCTTAAAGTCACATTTATGAAGTTGTCCACGCAAGTTTTTTTTATTAAAAATGAATCATGACATTTGACCTGCTTAAGGTGACAGTACCCTTTTCTTCTGATACAAATGTTTTCTGCTGCAAAGCAGTTTTTTTCTTTTTTTTCCTTTAAGTTCCTGTATTTTCAGTTTTAATCACCTAAACATCTTACTCTTGGTCTGTTTCTATTCATACTCTTTTTCTATTAAGTTTGACTAAATTCTACCTGTAGTTAGTCTGTATAAAATAATATTGTGTTTCAAAAGAAGTCAGATCAGGCTAAACTGCATGCTCACCTTTATCTAGACTTGATCATTCTACACTGAAATGCATAAAATGGTTGTGTTTTACTAACCAACTCATTCCTCATGCTCTTACTAAATCCAGATTCCAGATTTATTTTTAAATGCCAATTATGGTAAGATATTAAGTTTATGCACTGAAGAAATGATGTCTTTCTTTATCTTAAGAACAAATCATCTTGGTCAAAAGTTCTTTCTCTCATCTTAAACAGAGCCTATTGGTATAATTCATGCAGGGAACAGTTTGCGCTCAAACTGGCTGAAACATGTTTTTTCAACAAAAATTTTGTGCCCTTCATATCCTTTTGCAAGAAGAAAATTCAGCTATATAAAATGAAGCATAGTGTTTACGATATTTATAAACTGAAGACTTTTTCGATCTTTTCCAATAGGCTATATTTAGAAAATTGAACTTTCCCACCACCAAAAGTAGAGACTGGATAGCCACTTATCTCTTAAGGTAAATCAAGAGGATTCTTCTTCTTGAAATCCCCTCTTTGTTATTTCTTTTAAAATGAGCCAAAAGCCAAGGAGAGGAATCATCTTGACAATTTTCTTCTTTCCTGCACATGAATTAATAAGATTCCGATCCCAAAGCTCATCTCACACTGTATTCAAAATAACCTACTTACTCCTTGAACTGCAAAACTCTAGTATGAATTTGTCTGGTCCAATTCCAATCCAATATTAATTCACACTATCTTCATCCTTGAAAACAGCGTCTTTTTACCAACACTTCTCATTCTCTTTTGAAGATATCCGAAGTTGAAATACATCCCAGGTTGCTTCCAATAAGATTAAAAGACCTTCAGAAAGAGTTTTTCTTTTCAAATTGACTTCCTTCAGAAAAGCATGTTCCATGTGACTGAGTAGATACAAGGTTCAAGTAGTAAAATTAGATCGAGAAGTTTCCGGATCTAGAACACTCCCACCAAGGATGGGTGTGTTAATCCCCTCTATCACCATATGGTACAACAGTCTGAAGAATCTGGAGAAGTTTTCCACTCCCAGTCCTGAGCCTGGCTTAAAGAGTCAATCTGCCAAACCATCCCCCAATACCTACTAGCATTCCAAGAATCTGCCACTGTAGCACACTTATTCTTTGCTGAGACAAGCAAGTCAGGAAACATATCTTGCAAGGGAACATCTCCTCCCCCTCTATTAGTTGATAGTAAGGTTCTCCCGCTATTGCCCACTCTTACTAAGTCTGTGATTTTGACATCATCCCATACTTGCCTTATGTGCTTCCATGCCCTAACACATGCGCTTCCCCATTTAAGTTATTCATCCTTAATCATCCAAGCCATATATTCCAATGAGCATTCTTCTTCAAAAACTAATTTTCTTCATATGAACATCGGCAATAATTTTTAAAGCAGATCTTTTGTTGAAAAATATCAGTAATCTTATGGCAAAACCTCCTTCAGAGACTGGTTGCTTTATATCTCCCATAGAAATTTGTTCTAAATGCTCTCTAGTCTTTTTGCCTAAGAATTGGGGATCAGAAAGAAAGAGTGAAGTAAAATGGAAGATTAGAAAGGGCACTTTTCTTCAAAATAAATGTACTTGATATATTACTTCTTTTACCCCCTTTTTCTCAAAATGCAATAATTGAGTCATAGATGCTGTGTGAGTTGTATCTAGATCCCTGGAGCATTCCTAGATACTTTGTCGATGAGCAAGCTTCCTTACAACCTAGAATGCTTGATAAAACTGGCACATTAATACCCTCACCTACTGAAAGGATTTAAATTTTTCCCCAAGCACTCTTATCTGTGGTTTTGCAAGGGTCTTTCTAATTTGTGAGAGAAAAGTGCATTGTATTATTCAATAATGTTCAATGTATACATAAAATAAACCCTAAAGTTCCTAAGAACTACTTTACCCTCATGCCCTGCTTGTTACAATCTAATCTATCCTCCCATTATCCAGAGGTTTAGTAAAAATGTCCGCAAGTTGTTCACCGATTTGAATGACTGGGAAGAATTAATCCACTTTGCAACTTATCTCGAATAAAATGACAATCAACTTTGATGTGTTTTGTTCTCTCATGAAACACGGGATTGGAATTTATCTGCATTGCAGCTTTATTATCACATCATAGGGTCATAGGTGTTAAAGCTTTGAAGCCTAATTCAATCAATAACTGTTGAATCTATAGTAGTTCACACGTCACTTGTGCCATGACTCTATATTCCGACTCAGCATTGGAGCGAACAACAACACTTTGTTTTTCACTCTTCCATGATACCGGATTCCCTCCAACCAAGTTACAAAAGCCTGTGATTAACCTTATATCATTTGGAGAGCCTGCCCAATCGACATCAGAAAATCCTTAAACTTTGCTATGATCATGGTTTTGATAAACAATTCTTTTCCCTGGAGTCTTGTTCAAGCACCACAATATCCGAATTACTATGTCCCAATGAGATTTACGGAGGGAAAAGATGAATTGGCTTACCACACTAACTGGAAAGGCAATATTTGGATGAGTAATTGGGAGATAATTCAGTTTATCTATTAGTCTTTTATCTCTTGGGATTATCAAAGATTTCCCCTTCATTAGCGGCCAGTTTAACCCCTTGTTTGATGGGTGAATCAAGAGTTTTGATCCCAACATATCTGTCTCAGTAACCAAATCCAGGATATATTTTCGTTTTGACAAAACAATACATTTCTTTGACCATGCAACTTCAATTCTTAGGATATACTTCAATTTTCATAAGTCTTTAATTTGAAATTGGTGCTGAAGATAGATCTTTAGCTTAGTTATGCCAATCAAGTCATCTCCCATGATGATAATATTGTCAACATATATAATCAAGAACAGTTTGCCTCTCCCTAACTATTTATAAAAAAAAGAGTGATCATCTTCACATCTTGGCAGTTCAAAAGAAAGTATGGATTTAGAAAATCTTCCAAACCACACCCGTGGGGATTTCTTTAAATCATATAAATATTTTTTTAATTTGCAAACCAGTCCCCTAGACTCTCCCTTATCTATAAATCCCGGAAATTGCTCCAGATAAACTTCCTTCTTAAGGATACCATGCAAGAAAGCATTCTTAACACCAACCTAAAATGAGAGCCAGCTATTTATGGCAGTAAGAGAGATCAAAATTCAAACATAAGTAAATTTGGCTAAAGGAGAAAAAGTGTCCAAATAGTCAACTCCATACAATTGGGCATGCCCTTTGGCAACAAGTCTTCCTTTTAAATGAGCAAGAGAACCATTAGGATTGACTTTCACAGCATACATCTATCGACAACGAATAGCAGTTTTGCCTAAAGGAAGAGGTACCGAATCCTAAGTTTGATTAATTTCAAGAGCCTTTAATTCTTCTTTCATAGCTGTCCTCTAATTAGAACTTCGTAATGCTTCAACTATAGACTTAAGGACAGGATGTTGTTTAACAATAGATAAAAAGGACCGAAAAGAAGAAGACACATAAGAGTAGAAGATAAAATTTGCAATAGAATGTTGAGTATAAGCATGTGTACCTTTGCGATGAGCAATAGGAAGATCAAGGTCAAATATAAGAGAATGGTCTAATGGCGAATGTGGATCAAAAGATGATGTGGTGGTGACGAGAAGAAAAAGAGGGGGGGGGGGGGGGGAGCAGTAGTTACTCAAGGATGTTGAGTATAAGCCTGGAGAGAAGGTGGTTCCTGTGGAGATATTGGTGAAACAGTTGGAGCAGTCTTTCGAATGGTGGTCACATATAAGTCTTCATCCAATTCAGACATAGTAATTAAAACATCACGATAAGGAGTGGATTCAAAAATTGAGATATGAGCAAATTATAAGCAGTGATAAAGTATTTTCTGAATGATGAAGAATAATAGTGATTATCCCTTTTGAGTATGAGAGTAATCCATAAACATATACTTGACCTTGGATCAAATTTTGATAATTCAGGTCAATGATCATGAATTAAACAAACGCAACCGAAAATTCCAGGTGGTAAGATGAATGGCGACTCATTTGGAAACAAAGTAGAAAATGGAATGCCATCTCGCAAAATGTAATTCACACGTCACTTGTGCCATGGCTTTATATTTTGCTATGCGCTCCCAACAAATAGTATCAGAGTCGATGGTTGTGGTTTTGGGTAGGTGGGCGTTGTGGTGTAGTAACGTAAGCCCATAAGTTAATGCAGAAGGATAGTTGAATTAAGGGGGAGTAAGCATAATACTGATTTCACACATGAGGGGGAGATTGTTAGGATCCAAGTGTGAGTGAGTAATGTTAGACAAGTTTTGTGAGGAAGAGTTACGTGTGAGGAGGCGTGAGAAAGGGACACACAACAAAGGCCAGTCGCGACAGCGACTGTTCCGATGAGTGGCCGACAGTGGTGATTTATTGTTCGGTCGTCTAGGGTTAAGCCCTAGGCTCTGATATCACGTTAGAGAAAAGTGTATTGTATTTTTCAATAATGGTCAATATATACATAAAATAAATCCTAAAGTTCTTGAGGACTACTTTACCCTTATACTATCAAATCTGAAAAGCACTTCCCTGCTAGGGCCTATAGATTTCAGTGGGATATTCCTCTCTCTTCTTAGATAATGCTACTTCGCTTTGTCTTTTGTATTCTCCTGCTCTGTGGTTTTTATTCTGAACTTGCTTCTATATGAGGACGCAAATTGAAATTGACCCATGAAAAGTCACCATCGCTGGCTGTCAAAGGGATGTGCTTATGAATAGAAATAAATTATCTTAATTTTTTTTCCCCTTTTGAACTTATGCTTACAACCTGTAATAAAGCGAATGCTAATCAGTTACTGGCCTACAAGAGCCAATTTTTACACTTCTCAATGCATCTACCTGTTTCCCTCTGTATAGCAATCTTCCACGGCATAGTTCTGTAATAACAGGAATATAGCACCCTGAGTCATGCTTGGATGTTGGCTGCTGACTCAGTTCTTAAACTCCCCTTTCCCCTAAAATCTTTATTTCTAATATATTGAGCACTTTGTCAAGGAGATGCACTAAATACTAAATCAAATGCTTTTAGTTATTTCCTTTGGATTTCTGACTTTTAGACAGTTGATATTGATATCTCATAGTTTTTAATATAGGCCTTCTGGGTATTTTTCAGAATTTTTTAACTGGAACAAAGTCAAGATAAGGTACTGTGATGGTGCGTCCTTTTCTGGTCATCCTCAAAGTGAACCAAAGGTCGGTGCTGGTAATTTATTCGGATGGTGTGACTTTGATCTTGGAGATAATAACTGGTCATCTGGAGTATGGTCTTGTACTTGTGGTTACCAATGTAAAAGTAAAGATATCTGGAGAGTATCTAAATACGTCACTTGAATAGGACAAGGAAGGAAGAATCTTCTTTAGAGGTCAGCTCATTTGGAAAGCACTCATGGATGAATTATTATCAGCAGGCTTGTCAACGGCACGCCAGGTAGCTCTCTACTTCAACAGGAATCATCCTTGTCTGGCTAGGTTTAAGGGTTTGGCAGGCAACTAACTATGATTGCTTAATAAAGTCATGGGTCTGTGATATGGTTTATAATATTGTCTTGCTTTATAATATTGTCTTGCTTAACCACTGCTTTTGTAGGGATAAGTGGGATAATTAGTGAACCTTTCGTTCAGTCCCATTCAGTTTGCAAATAAAGTTGGTTTTCCCAGTATAGTCTCTTATTGAAATTAAGGATTGTGGTGAATTTGATAATGAGTCTCTGCAGTAAATTTGGTTGGGTGATTGTGAGCTTTAGGGAAATTCACATATTTACATGGTAAAATATAGGTTCTGTTTAGAGTAGGGTTATGTGAGGGAACTTCTTCCTTTCCTTGGTGGACACCTTCAAAAGCAGTGACGCATGTACCCCTTTTGCTGGCACAAATATAATTGTCATTTTGCTTTTGATACAGGCTTTCCTTACAGGATGCTCTGCTGGAGGATTAGCAACTCTTATTCATTGCGATGACTTCCGAGAACTTCTTCCGAAGGATGCAACTGTCAAGTGCCTTGCTGATGCAGGTTTTTTCCTCAATGAGTATGTTATTGTAATCAGTATACCTTTTCCAACAATAATTGGATGTGTATATGATACCATGCTGGCTGCACACCAACCTATGTGTACCCCTTTGATGATTTTTTGAAATCTTGGGAAAAAGCACATAAAGAGAATTTTTTGCAGACATGTGTTGATCAGCAAATCTGAAATTATTCCGGTAATTCTTTCTTGGTTGAGCCTTCTGGTCTAACAAAGAAAGAATATTCGTGCAACGAAGGACATGAAGCTTGTTAAAAATGATGAATAGGATAGTCCAGACATACTATTTGCTTCTTTTAATTTTTTCACTGGCTCTATGCATTGTCATTTACTGGTTGTGCCTATCTGGTGTATAATGGAAGTCTACTTTTGCTATTTCAGGAAAGATATCAGTGGGAATGACACTATGAGGTCTTTCTATCACAATGTTGTCCAACTTCAGGTTGTGCTTAAACAAATGTAACCCTAACTTGTGCAAATTAGTTAGAGTGAAACAATTTCACTTATATTACAAGCACCATTTAACATATCGCACGTTACTATTTTCCCATAAGAGTTGGATTATGTGCAATGCGATTCTGGGAGTATTTTTTAACAAGTCATGAGATTATTGGTTCTGTGACCAAGTCAACCTTGTTTTTGTAATATCTTTAGTATGGTTCTTTGATAAACAACTATTGCTTTAGGTTAATGGAGATGTTTCGATAAGTTAAGGTTTTTTATGTTCTCCTCGCTCCCTCCTTCCCTCATCTCCCATTTCCTTTTGAGGTCTTCAAATATGGATAGTCCACTACTTCAGGAGAAAGTTGATGACTATACTACCAATGTATGTTTCTTCAAAACTGTTAGCTAATGACGGCTCTCTTTCTCTTTATGCTGTTACTTTCAGGGTGTACAAGAAAGTTTAAACAAGGACTGTGTTGCTAGCAAGGAACCATCTGATGTAGGTCCTTCGTCACTTTTCTCTGTGTTTGCATGCTGTTTGGCTTAAGTCATCTGATATAATCTCCTTTGGCTGCTATTGTTGAAATCTGCAAATTGCAATGTTAGTGTTTCTTCCCTGAGGAGATAATAAAAAACATAAGGACCCCAGTTTTTCTTGTCAATCCTGCTTATGACTTTTGGCAGGTAAGTTATTTTCCAGTATTCTGATCATCGCATCCTTTTCCTTTTCCCGTTGGAAAATCTTCATCATTCTGAGCAACTATGACTAAGATAATTAGAATGATTTCCAGATTCAAAATGTCCTGGTACCAATTGGCTCAGATCCAAGTGAAAGCTGGAAAAAATGCAGACTAAATATTCAAGCTTGCACTCCTAGCCAGCTTAAAACGCTACAAGGTATTTTTTATTTTGTCACCAAATTTGTCTTACCAGCCAAAGAAGGATGGGCTTTAGTAGTCCAATGCAGATCTCTAAGATTGATTGGTTCACACTCTTCCATAAATTTTTTGAACAACATATGCCAGAAAACTTTGTCAGTGCAATGTCTTGGCACAAGGGCAGTAGGAATTGTATTACTGGTGTTGTTGAACTGGGATATGCGGCTTCTCATCTTTGCATTTTGTCAACAGGCACAGATTGCCAGAAGCGAGCAAGCAATTGATAAAATAGATGAACATTTATCGACATAGTTTACATCTAGAATAACTGTGGATGTGTGCACATTTAGGAACCCAGCCTTTTATTGGTGTGCCATGATTATCACCTGGAATAACCAGCTGCATCATTCAACTTGATATAGATGTCTGTATCTATATATCTGTCCATCTATAGAAGTGGGTATTGCTAGCATGTGGTTGCGCCACATGGCTCATTTTCATGTGCAAGCTTTACATAGAGTTATTTTTAATTGATACTCCAGCTTATACCATTCAATTAGAACAAATATGTGGATGATGAATTCTCTATTTCGAAATGTCATGCATTATTATGTAAAAATGTCATGCAAGCCATAGTGTATTATATTCTTATAAAAGGAGCACCGTTTTACTTTATTCATTTGTATTTATGAATGAGGTATGTGTTGGATAGAAAAAGTTACATAACATAGAGAAATATCTAAATGAAAGACTAATGTCAGCACTATACTGTCCACTTTAGTGGTGGTTCGCCTGCACCTACATGGCTTCAAAAGTTAAAATGGTAATTGCTAGTTTAAAGTTGTGCAAGACTTTATCTATCACGCAATGACCCATATCTAGGCAAGGTGGGATTAAGCAGATGTCTGAAACCTAATAATGTTAATGGAGGGAACAAAGCTGGTACTGGTCACTTCATAAATTAGGGACATGTTCAGTAGCTTATCTAGACTTCTGAAGTTATTTTGATGAACAAATTTTTAATGAATGAAGCAATGGCAAGAAACGTAAAAAATATATTTCGAGATCAGTAAATACGATTTTCTTCAAACTTTGCAGCATAACATGGTTATGTCAAACAGGTTTTCGTGATTCATTGCTGAGGGCAATTAGTGAGTTCCAGAAAAGCAAGGAAGGGGGGATGTTCATCAATTCTTGCTTTATTCATTGCCAAACATGGATTGGCGAGACTTGGCACTCACCTAATTCCCCAAGAATTGACAATAAGGTATATGAAGTTTAATCATAATCTGAGTTCAACAGGAACCTACATTGTAAGCACTGATGCCAACATGCAACCTCACTGGCACGAATTATGTCATGGTCATTTGATTATGGGTTCCTTTTTCATCAAGAAATCAGTGAGCGAATGTGATAGTTTAGGTGCAGCTAATGTTTGCTAAACCTGGTATCCCCCTATTCCTCTTCAGTGGATCAATGGCACCTATTTCCTTGTTTTATGCAGACAATTGCAGAGTCAGTGGGAGACTGGTACTTCAACAGGAGAGCAGTGAAGCAAATTGACTGTCCTTATCCCTGCAATCCCTCTTGCTACAACATGAATTTCCCTTGAAACTTTCAGCCTTTCATCATGTTCAGTATGTATTAATCTGACTCCCTTCTTAGGGTTTGTGAGGACAGCGCTCCACGATCCCTATATGGAAATGAAGAGCCTCAATGGTTAGTCTTGTAAATCACTTTCAGTTTCCTCACTCTTGCAGGACTAAAGCTTGTTAGGATTGTCCGGTGGATTCAAGTGGCCTTATTTACGCCCGACTTCATTGTTTAGAACACTGCCGCTTTCTTTTTCTTTCGGCTACATTGAAGTGGCCTTTTTTGCTACCATGCAGCTTGGACTTTGCCATTTCTGTTGTAATCGGGAGTGCGAACATGAAAATACACTATTTACTGGCACACTTGCCACCAATTGTTATTTTTTTTTTCTTTCCTAGAACTTGAATGATTATGTGGATTATTACATACAGATATGGGCCACAAGCTGAAAATAAACGGAATCCTACTCAGTTGATCATCTGCCGTTTATTGAATAGAGTTTGACTTTCTTTCGAAGAATCAAGATTTTCAGCAGTAGATAGTAATGCCAGAAGTGCATGTGAGCGTGGTAGTGAGGAAGATTATTTCGCACGTTGTGTCCGCCACTTGATGCAAGTTCTAGCCCCTCTCGTTGTTCCACCACTCTCTCCTGTCCTGCTCTTTCCTCTGCCTCTGCCCATGTCTGCAGTGCCCTCCTCGGGGGCCCTGCTGCGTCGCTCTCAGCCGCCACCTCCATGGAGTCCATTACTGGCCTCCATTGACGTGCCAATTGCCAATCTGAGGAGTTGGCTACGGGATTTTTTTTCGTCTATTAAGAGTCGCTAACTTCTAGAAAGGTTTGTAAGTCGTCGGACAGATCGCTAATCCAAAGTTGATAAAGTAAATGTTGGTAGATGGCTTAAACCATAGCCGGTACATTATATAAAAGAAAAACACTGTAGGAATTCGAAATCGCTTAAATGAATTTTGGGAAGCGGCTCAAAGAAAAGTTGGTTACCTAAAACGAACATTGAGAACTTGTGATTGAGCGACATATACGAACATTTGCACCAGACTTCGTACTCATCCTCCTCTTCCGAAGCCCTTTCGCACACTGCACACCGCACACTTCGACACGAGAAGAGACCATAACGGACATCATTCTTCCGTTCGGCTTAGTGAGGAACCTACTGGGAGATTGAGCGACGCAATCTTCTTCACGAGCGTCACGCGTTGGGGAAGGGAAGGAGAAAGTGGTACGTGAAACCCTAGAGATCTGGCACCTGAACGTACTGTCACTGTGTCACACACCTCATCTGCAACGAAACAAAACCTCTCTTCATATCTACAATCACCGACGTAATGAATTTGGTGGGTCGAACTCTTGGAGAAAAAGGGAGGGAGCGCACTGGCATTATATGACGAAGAAACGTTCGTATTACATGGCGAAGGGGAAAAAGAAAGGTGTGTGCTCGTTTGGAAACGGCACGATAGAGGTGTCCATAGGTTTTTGACATTGTCCCAGAGGGTGTGTGTCATCTTACCTTTTCGTCTAGCAACCGTTCGGAATGCCTCGTCACATAGGCTGTACAAATCAATTTAACGGCCAATCTTGGGATAGCCCGACTCATCGATCACTCAAGAATCAGTGTTGTGTATATATAGTATAGTCCACTCACATTCCCGATCAGCACCTTAAGTTATGGCGCACATATTGCTATCAAAGTCATCATAGCAAAAGTTTGACACCTCAAAACACGATGTACAAATTCGAAATGAAAGTGTTCGCTACTCGCTTTGGAAGCAAAATGATAAGGCGGACGTAGACATGCATAGTGTATATGTGCTTCTTTCTTGCTTAATTCCCTCGGACTATGATGATACTTCATTTTCCTTCTTCATAAAGTACTTGGATCTTCTGTCCGTTTTGGGGGAATTTTATTCGCAATTTGAGTCATAAGTAATCACTTCACGAGCCAAATAATGGTGTGTTGGACTATTTGGAAACCAATGTCTAAAATCTTTTTGAGTAATTTGATGTGCATACATTTGTGGAAAAAAGCCACCACACATGCCATCATGTTTATGCAACTTTCACTTTGGTGCCATAATTTTTCAACCAATCATTTGAGTACCATAATTTTTTGATTGTTCGGAATCTGGTTTTGAATATTTTCTTAGAATATCCAATTCTAAAGCTTAAACCAATAAGTGGAGAAAGACCACATGTATATAATAAACATATAAATCTCATAAACAAGCGATGTGAGATACTTCAATAATATTAAATGTTAGATTATGAATTTGTAACACGTGGTTACATGCTATATATATAAAGTACTATCAACTAGGAGTGAATCATATACTGTTAAAAGGACCCTCCATTCTTTTAACATTATGTCCAACTCTTTCTCAGTTCCATTTTTATTCATTTCTATGTCAACTCCTTATTAAATTGACATGACAGCGATTATATGCATAAACGTATTATAGCAAATCCAAAGCATCTTCCAACCTCAAAACTTGTTTTCCTAAAATAACACAAATGATACCACTTTTCCGTTATGCACATGCGCATCTGTGCCGGCCCTTTTTTTTGGCTACTATTTAAAAGGGAAGTTAAATTTTAATTCTATGAGACAATTTCCATTATTCCATCCATGGAAATTGTTTCCTCTGCAAGAGAATTTAGTATATATAAATATACAAACCCTAGAGAAGTCCACAAAACAGACATTTGAGTTAGAGAGGGAAAGAACAATGAAGAGTGGTGGTGCAAAATGCTCGTGGATGGGCTTGCTGATAGTTTTGCCGATGGGCCTGACTTTCTTCCCTAGTACTGAGGCGAGACTGCTCGTCACAAGGAAACTCCGGAGTCTCGTCAAATCCGAAGGAAGGTCCATTCATTTCAGTGTACTTCCCAAAGGATCAGTTCCTCCTCCTGGACCCAGTGGCCGGCAAAGCTCGTCTCCTCCGCCCCTGACCCCGCCAACCTTCATGGATTGAGATTCGGCATCAGTGCAACGTGCATGCAGGAAGCAACTGTGGTCGCGATCTTTAAGTGTCTTGGCTCTTGGGGGTGTAGCATATACGATTAAAGTGGTTCAAGGGCGTCCTCCAATCTCGGCGGGTATTGTTTGAGATGAATAATGGCGACTCGTGGCTATAGCGTTTCCTGTGTAATTCTGTTGTGATGTGCGTGTGCAACAAAGCTAGTATCTTTTGTAAGAATTTGGAGTAGTTTAGTTGTTGTATTCATAAAAGATAGCCAGCTTGAATAAGTGAATCTCCTGACCTGCAAGACACCCAGGTAACCTCGGATAGTTCAAACACAGGCTGTTTGTATCTCGATGGTGCAAGGATCAGACGTACACGAGGTTGCAGTAATTCATCCAAGTGAAAGTAAATCATCTTATGGATACCAAAAGCAAACTAGAACTGCCGCTTTTAACTAAGAAAAAGAAGTGTAGGATATCTTACGTACAAATCAATGTCGGCTATGCGCCATTGACCTATTCTAGGTCATGCTTCTTAAGAAACATCATGTATCGCTGCAATTCGTTAAATGAAAAGGAGAATAGATGCAAGTACAGAAGTTGACTCCAATTGAAGCAGTTGAAATAAGATATGATTGTGGAATGTGCGAATTTGGATCCTCTATCTCCACAAGGTACTATTGTTAGCGTTTGGATACCAAGGGGCACATATAAAAGATTTTCATCCTCAATAAATTGTAATAAATCTGGGTATAAACTCTTGTGGTTGCGCCAAGCAGTAGGACACACATGCACATAAATTGCGATGTTGTGCCACATACTATTATTGTTGTGCCATGTTAAAGTTTAGCCGCGTGTCTTGACATGGAGATATTAGCATGACACAGTACTTCTTTGTTTATATCTGATATCAAATCAAACAAATTAGTAATTGTCAATACAAACTCTTTATCAGAAAACAGCTATTGATTTATTTACGTGGGGTTAATGGTTCTTATTTTCCTTTCAGTGCGGTCAATTCTTAATTAATTCTATGACCAACATCATTTTTTATATGTTGGTTATACACTCATCATACCAAATTTTAAAATCCATTGATCCCTTTTATTTTATTTTCGAAAGTATAATAGGCCTACGTCCCTTAATATTTACGTGGAAACAAATCTAATTTGGCAATAAATTGCGCACATATTTTCTATACTTGTGAGTTGCATTTTGATTGGCAAGAGATTGTGGGTTCTTTCTTCGTCCGCATTAGATGGGATCCAGATTTGTGACATCCTGGTCATTGCCCAACAGAAATGTGAGCCTTTGAGTACATAGCTGTCATCGCCGCGCCCCTAAGTTCGTCACCGTGCTGCCATCATGTCACGGTGCCTTGTCACCTAGCCTCGGTCGCAGCACCCCTAAACTCCCATCCGGATGCCACCTAGGCGCGGCACGCTATGCCAGCCACTCGGCCTAGCCGCGTGGCCCCCAGTTGGCGCCTTTTGTAGGCTGCCAACGTTGGCAGAGTGTGGAATAAAGTTGTGCCCAAGATTCATGCAGGCGGGGCAGGCGGTGGGAGAGAAGAAATGGCGCCAACAATTGCATTATGTGGCGCCCAAACCGAGCCTCAACTCATGCAAGCGGTGAGGGAAATGCGAAGAAGACAGACGTCCCCCCCTCATTTTCTTCTTCAACACCAGCTGGTGCGTCCCTGTGTTGCCAAGTCGACAACACAGGCGACCAAAGGGGAGGGGAAAAACAAGGTTATAACAAGCCAGCAGCCCTTCTCCTTCGTTCCTCTGCACCCTCCGTTCTCTCTCTGTCCTCTTCTTCCTCGCTTCAACAACACCACGACTCCGCCCCTCCTAATTTTTCTGTTTCGTGCGACCGCAATGCGGCACTTTTATGGCTCCGCTAGACCAACGAGAGGCCTTTCTAAGGACGTTAGGCAAGTAAATTGCCTTCCCTTTATGCTACGTAGGTTGATTACCGTGCATCGAGGTCAATTTCCTCGAATTTTAATCGTCTCGGTTGATTTCATACATAGTTGTTTTAATCGACAATTTCCGAAAAGGTACACGGCAAGCATTGTTGAAATTTTAGTTCATCAAGTCCATGGATGTGTTGTTGAATGCTAGTTGTTGAGATTTATGATGGTCTGAGCTTGAACGACACGAATTTTGGACAAAATCTGAGAATGCGACTTTCCTGAGGTTTGGTTTACTGTAGACAGTATTTTTTCAATTTTATATTGATTTTTGTAATATGAATTTGTAAGGCTTTCTTCATGAAAGTTGCTCATTATACTTTGTTCGATAACATACTTTAATTTCAGATTTTTCAGACTTAGTATTTTCAAAATATATTTGAAAAGCTTAAGCGGGTTTAAATCTATTTTCTCAAAATTTCACCAACCCTTATTTGCTTTTTACTTTCCACAGATTTTTTCACAAAAGATTTGGACTAGTGTCCTAATGAAAGTTGTAAACCACACTTTAAACTATAGTGTAATTTTTCCATGATTTTTTGAACTCATTTAAGCTTTTGAAATGTCCAATTTCAGATCTGTTTTACTTTGGAAATCTGCCCTATTTTTTACCTGATTTATTTAAATTATGAGGACATGTATGAGCTGAACCGGGTCTTGAGTTCTTCATGAAAAACATTCTCCGAAATCTCATCTACATCTTGTTAAAGTTTTTTAATTTTTAAAACTAATTTACTTGGTGATTTTTGGTGATTTCTAAAAGACAGGTGAACTGTCCCTTATACTGTAGATTTTGAATTCTGAATAAACTCATTTTCTATAAGCCATCTTTTGAATTGGTACTACCTACTAATTGTTTTGTATCACTTCTCTGACTTACCAAGATAGTTGATGGTGGACACTAAGCTATTCCTATACATTAACCCAGTGGATGGTTTTTTTAAGTTGAATTATTAAATTGTTGCATCATGTAATGAGTGTGTGATTTGGAACCGTTGTTGATCCTTGGAACAACGATGCCACAGTTTGTAGTAGGGATGTCTAGAGGGATAATTGAATTCCTTCGGATGCCTAGGGGTGTAACACGATTCCCCAAATGTCCTTGCAATGCTGGGAGGGATAATTGGATTCCTCCATATGCCTAGGGTGTAACATGATTCCCCAAGTGTCCTTGCAATGCTGGATTGGATGCAAGATGCTCATGGGATAACGGGATTCCTTGAAAGATTGTGACGGCTATTTCAAAACAAATATGATCATTGGCATTTTCAGATTTGATTTGAACTTTATTAGTTTACTAGTTTTAGAAGAAATGTTTTTCACTTGCTATTCTAATTTTGAAAAAGGTTCTTGGGTAAGTTGATTTTAAAGCGATCTTCTATATTTTATGTCTAAACTTCCTCAAATGTGTTGTCATTGACATATGTGATGTAGATTGGTTGGTGATTACTTGCTGAGTTTTATACTCACTTGTGGTTGACTGTCATTTTTTAGATCAGTAGTTATGCCGCTATTACCTGTGTCTCCCGTGACCCTCTACGGTGTCTCGATAGACTTCACATGGCACAAGATTGAGTTGAATGACCCCGACTTTCCCGACATTACCTTTGTTCGCGTCATTTTGATATTGATAGTTGACGTTGGCTTACCATAGGGCTCGGTACTAATCGGGTTCATTGCTGTCTACGCTTGGGTCAGTGGGCGTCTAGTGGGACCACTCGCACTCTTGGAGGATGATGATGATGTGACCAGCAAGGTCGTGTAGGACAAGGGTAGGAGGTCGAGGATAGCATTTTTTGGAAGACCAAGAAATGGGGTTTGGACATAATAAGCGACCTTATAGATAGATGGTACCATTGTCAAAGTGGTATAGCTAATGGAATTTTGAGTACAATTCAGAGTAGTAGCATTTTTGGTTGGTCCCGAATATATTCAACCTAGGTCGCCAAAAGTAAGTGTGTATATATAGAAAAAAAAATGAAATTGTCTAGTTTTGTATTTCCACGTATAAATCACGCAATTTCATTTCTTTTTTATTTATATACTTTTGGCGACCTAACTAAGGTACACTAGGGACCAACCAAAAATCCTACTACTCTAGATTGTATCCAAAATTCCATCAGTTGTACCACTCCAACCATGATAACATCTATCTATAAGCTCACCTAACAGGTCTAAACCCCATTGCTTGGTCTTCTAAAAATGCTATCCTCATCCTCTTGCCCTTGTCTCGCTTGACCCCGCTACTCCCATCATCATCATTATCCGGGAGTAGGAGTGGTCCCACTAGACGCCCGTAGACCCATGCATAGATGGTGATGAACCCGATCAATACTAGGCCTGATAGTAAGCCAGCATTGATTGTCAATATCGTAATGACCCAAATGAAGGTGAGGACATTGGGGTTATTCAGCTTAGTGTGGTGCCACATGAATTCTATTGAGGCACTGTAGAGGGTCATGGAGGATGCAAGTAGCAGCAACATAAATACTGATCTAAAAAATGACAGTTGACCACGAGTGAGTATAAAACTCAGCAAGTAACCAACAACCAATCTACACTACATATGTCAATAATGGCATATGCGAGGAAGCTTAGATATAAAATATAGAAGATCGCTTTAAAATCAACTTAAAATCAACTTACCTAAGAACCTTTTTCAAAATTAGAATAGCAGGTGAAAAACATTTCCTTTGAAACTAGTAAATCAGTAAAGTTCAAATGAAATTTGAAAATGCCAATGGTCATATTTATTGTGAATTAGCTACCATCATGTTCTGGAGAACTGCTTTATCCTCTGGGCATCTCGTGTCCGTTCGGTTTCTCGAGGACGTCTAGCAAAACCGTGTTACACTCCCCAGGCATCCGGAGGAATCCAATTCTCCCTCTAGGCATCCCTACTACAATCCAAGGCATCATCGTCCCAAGGATCGACTACATTTCCAAATCACATACTCATACCATGGTGTAACAATTCAATAATTCAAATTAAAAATGTCATCCATTGGGTTAATGAACATGAATAGTTCAATGTCCACCATAAACTATCCTTGGTAAGCCAGAGAAGTGATACAAAATAGTTAGTTGGTAGTACCGGTTCAAAAGACGGGTTATAGAAAAGAAATTTAGTCAAAATCCAAAATCGAAAGTAAAAAGGGCAGTTCACCCATTTGCAGAAATCACTAGAAATCACAAAGTAAATCAGTTTAAAAAATAACGATACTTTAACAAGATGCGGGTGAGGCTCCAAGAAACGTTTTTATGAGAATCAAGACCCGGTTCAGTTCATATAGGTCCCAATTATTTAAATAAATCGCGTCAAAGACAGTCAGATTTCCGAAGTAAAACAGATATGAAATTGGGCATTTCGAAAGCATAAATGAGTTCCAAAAATCATAGAAAAATTACACGTTATAGTTTGAAGTGTGGCCTGCAACTTGCATGTGAGGATACTAGTCTAAATTTTTTGTCAAAAAACCGTGGAAAATAAAAACCGTATAGGGGTCAGTGAAATTCCCAGAAAACAGATTTAAATCTGCTTAAATTTTTGAAATATATTTTGATCATACTAAGTCCAAAAAATCCGAAATTAAAGTATGTTATGGAAAAAAGTATAATGAAAAATATTTGTGAAGAAATCTTTGCCAAATTCATACTACAAAAATCAGTATAAAATTGGCAAAATCACTATATACAGTAAACCGAACTTCAAAATAGTTGCGTTCCCAGATTTTGTTCACAATTCATGTCATTCAAGCTCAGAGCAACATAAATCCCAACATCTAGCATTTCAACAACATATCCATGGACTCGATGAACTAAAATTTCAGCGATGCTCGCCATGTACGTTTTCTGAAATTGTCGACTAACATGATCATGTAAGAAATCAACCTTTAATACTCTCAAGTGTCCTAGTAATGGTTTGTACTTACAAGACTAATAGATACAAAATGTCTTTGTTGGATATTATTGGAGTTTCAATCTTTAATACTTCTTTCTACTCATGCTTTGCATTTTTAAGAAAGGAAGAGGAGGAAGATATAATTGGGCACATATTGGGTACTGATTGTCAACTTTCAGCTATTGTCCATAGAGCTGGCAATGATGAACGTAGTTCGATTGACTTTTTCCAGAAGTGCGAACTTGTTATGCCTTTGGCACATTGACAAGAATATTGTGGCAAAATGTAAATCTTAATTTGAGGAAGGAACGAATTGGGATTTTTTTTTTTATGTTTGATTGTCCAGGGTTCTAACTCCAAGAGTGAAGCAGAACACGGTGAAAATACTAGGCAATTTGAATATTGTTATAAGAAAAGCCATCGGTTTTTTCACATTAAAATGATATTGCTTCCTTTCAAAGAGCTTCCTGTGTGCCTGCTTGGACAAACATGCATTTCGGGAATTGTGTTGCTTCAAGAGATGATGGGGCACATTCAACTTTGAAAACATATCTACAAGTTTGAACGGGGGATTTAGTCGAGATGAAAAGGAAAATTTACCTTACAGTCGAGATTCAAATTCAGGAAATCAAAGCCACATTGTCAAGAGAAAAGGTAAAAGCTTTTATAATCTTCATATGCCTCTTTTTAGAAACTTGATTACGTGCGTGTCAATATTCGCTCTAAACAAGCTTTTAAAGCAATGTGAGATTGTCAAAAGTAGGGTTGAGCTACTTGCCTGTACCAAGCAATTTATGTAATCCAAGGGCCATGTGCTTATGAGATAAGATTTAGCTATTTCGATGATTTGCCTCTAGATATAATAAATCCACAATGGAGGCTTGATATAAAGTCATTGCCTGATCGTGATATTACTCAAAATAATAAAGAAGATTCATTTTGGCAACTACTTTATGAGTCGGAAAAGAAGATGTCAAGAATGGCCACTTTCCAAAAAGGAAGTTGTTATAAAGTAAATTGAAAAAAATTTGTGCGAGCAAGTGATCCTTTCTCATATGAGCTCCTAGCAACATCTCATAAAAGTCATCCTTCTAGTTAAAGGCCTAAAGGAGAAGCAACTTCTACATGACGCAATCATTCTACATTTAAGATTGTTTGAAAAGGGAAAGAGGTATGATACTTGCAAGGGTTATGGCCATAATAGTCGAACATGTAAATTGAAAGGCAAATATCCTAGATCAACGCATTCTAGGACATTAGAGTTCATGGTGGCAAGATATAATAGGCACAAAGGACTCAAGCACGCAACAATTCAACTTGAAAGAAGTGTTCTATGGTTGAAGCTTCTTGGATTGACATTGAAATTATACCATGATATTAATATGATTTTAATTAAATTATAACTCTCTTAATGATAAAATTGATTTTTTTTTGGTAACCCGGGAAGTGCCGTACAGCCGGCAGCCCGTGGCGTAAACCCGGGGCGACTCGCAGGGACCCACCTCCCACGAGCCGCAGGTAAGTCGCGCAAATGATGAGGTGGGGAGTTGAACTCTGGCCTTATGAGTGGAAAGCATGCAACTCCACCATCTCTGCCACCAACGGGGTGGGTATAAAATTGAACTTTTATTGTCTGATTTAGGTAAAATATCTTTGTCCAAGTGAGTTGCCTTTTTGAGGGAGCGAAGCAACTAAATGGACATTATCTTTCGTGAAGTTGCATATGCAACTTCTTATTATTGTAGTACATTTGTACTTTCAAGATAATTTCTTATTTTCAATTGTTCTACTGAAATTCTTGTACATTTAGAATTGACAAAAGATGTATTTGCAAATAGTTTGAATGGTTTGTCTTATAATGCAATTACAATTGTCATAATTCTCTTGTCAACGGCTAATCATTGCACGTAATCAATGCCAAGAAAAGGCTCCTTAAAACATTGATTAGAATTTTAAGGGGCATTTTCTTTTGAATTTGTGTGATAAAAATGGACGTTTAGAATTTTTAACATAGTTGATTTTTCATATTTTTATTTTTTTGAAAATATATTTTTAAAAAATCGTGCAGAGATGGCATGTACATAAAATTTAAACTATTAGTTTTACCAAATAAACGAAAGTTGAGCAGTTAAAATACATAGATTATAAGCTAACTCTTAATTATGCTTAGGCTTTTTAGAACAATGTTTCCTAGTGTAGAAAAAGAGAGAGAGAAAGAAATATACAAATTATTAACATAATAACTTATTAGCTATATGCAAAATAAATCAATTTTTTTTTTTTGGGAAAAGAGGGACACTAGTTTCTTCTTAGAGGGAGAAAATAGAAAAGTAGAAAAAAAAGTTAAAAAAATAATCTTAAATCAAAAGTAGGCCCATATTTGATTCTAATTTTTCTTGTTATTTGTTTTAGTTAAACTCATTTTTGTTGTTTAAGAGAGCATGGGAGGATTGGTCCTTTAACAAAATTGAAACCAAAGAAAAAGAAGAAAAAAACATAAGTAATAATATTAAATCAGGAGTGGAATCCACAAAGATAATGTGATCAAGTTAAGATGGCAAGAGGTGTCAGAAACCCAAAAAAAGGTGGAAAAGCGAGAGATGATAAATATTGTTAGTTAATAGCTAATATTAAGAAGTTTTCCTTGATACTAAGTTTAGTGAATTTGGATTATATTGAAATAATTTAGTCTGCTCTGACATGATTAGAATCAATCAAGCCCGTGCCAAGCACAAGTTTTCTAACAATGACATCTATAACACGCTTCATTATGATTTCAAACAACCAATTTTTTTTTTTTAATTTTTATCTAATCTAATGTTGGGCCACGTGCATCGTATGTGGCTGGATGTTATTGGAATTTTATTAAGAAAAAAATCACAAATTGATAATAGTAATACTAATCTTAATAATCGAGTGTTTGCTACGTGGATTCGTGATTCATTAGGACTTTTTTTGACTTGAAATTCACATGCGCATGCCTAAGCAAAAACGTTTACTTTCACATTTCAATATATATTGCGTCATAATGGACGAGCGTGAGCAAGAACTTGTCAGCGAGCTAATTATACAAATCCGCAATATAATTTCTAATTGATCTAAGCCTACACACCAAAAAAAAAAAAAGATCATGAAAAAAGGGAAAACTGAAAACTGAACGTTGCGACGGTTGCAGAACAGACCCCCAACTGAAAACTGTCAACTCCCTCGCATCTCTCTCTCATATCTTGGCGCTCTCTTCACTGTTTCTGACCTCCACGCTCACTTTGTACACTGCAAATCTCCAATGGCGTCTCGTTCTCCGAAGTCATCGCGCTCTCCCATGTCATCCCGCTCTCCTTCTTCCACGTCGTCTTCGCCGAAGACACCTTCGATGGCGAAAAGGCTTCTCCAGGACGACCCCAACCTCGCTCGGAGGCTCCGCGTCCACTTTAACTGGGAGGCGGTCTTCGTTAAGTTCACTCCCTTTGCGGTCGCTCTAGCCGCCGGAAACTTGAGCCTCGACGCGTTCCGGCATTTCATCGCCCAGGGCAAGTACTTTCTCGAAGCGTACGCTCTAGCGTGAGTACTCCTAGTCTTCAATCGTCTTCCTTCTTCCTCTGTCCATTGTTAGATGAGTGCTCCATGATATGATCTCAAGAAGTTACGGCATAATGCTTTTGATTCTACTGCAACTCGAGTCCTCTGGTCAATCGTCTTCTTTCTTACTCTGTTCATTGTTATACGATTATTCTTGGTTTCGGAGGTGTTGACGGTCGCAGAAAATGAAGATCGGTGCATGACGACATGATCTTTACACGTTATGTTACGATGCTTTGGCCAATGCATTGTGATGCGATGCGGATCTATCAGGTGGCCTATTTAGTCATATCTGTATCGGTTTTGCCTTTCGCAGAAATTCAAATTGAACGTCACTGATTCTTGCATTAGATTTCTGAAATTTGGATGGCGTGTAATTCGAAGTGACGATTAGTGTCTATTTTGATCTCTGTCTCATCTCCCAACGTTCATCAGATATGGATCCGCAGCGAATGGTACGGACGATGAATATGCAAATGGCACATTGTGGGAGTTAAGGAAGATCGTCTTGAAGGAGATGATAAAGCATGACTTATTCGCGCAGGTAAGAGCGGGGCCATTCTGTTTATCCAAGGACAAGGGAGAGTGAGGCCATGCTTGTTTCATTCTCTTTGAATGCATAAATCAGATTGAAAGAAATTTCCGGTTACAAAACAAGGAAAAAAATCAAAGCAAAATTGCTGATTCAACATTGCGGTGGAGTCGATCTTTTTCATGATTTCTTTGCTTTTCTTTGCCCAGCTAAAGAAATTATTGTGCTAGCGCATGGTCGATAGCAGCAGAGTGTGAAATTCCTGTCGTTAGTATCACGGTATGAGGGAGGTGTTCCAGTGAGCATATTATTTACACAGGAAAGCGGCACAACGCATCACCAAGATCCTCTCTGAACAACTCCATGCTGGAAGCTTTGTGAAAATCATTTTCATCTTAGTCTAGGTTTCAAGCCTCTTTTTACTTGACGTGGTTAAAACTTGAAATTCAAGACTTGAACAGGTTTTGATGAATTTGATGGAGAAACCTCTGTGCAATGGAAATGTCAGTTGGATTGCGGAGTGTGATCATCATTCTTGAACGAAAGTTTTTAGTGTGATCATCATTCTTGAATGAAAGTTCTTCTCTTCTGTGCTTCAGTAACTTTATCAATGTTCATGTTAGTCTGTAATAACTGTCAAACTTCCTTTCAGTTACCTTATTACGGACATATGTCTAAGCCATTGAATTTCTCATTACTACTCAATGTGTCAAGGCCATGTGCATGCTTTCTGTCATCGTTTCCCATGAGTGCTCTATCAGTGAACTCATAATGCAGCTCTCTTCATGGACAGGAATGGGGTTTGGACATTACCAAAGACGCCACACCTGATCCTGCAACGGCAAATTGTACTGAATTTTTACTGGCGACGGCTTCTGGTAAAGTTGATGGAACAAAAGGTGTTGTTAGACTGACAACTCCATTCGAGCAGACAGTCGGTGCAATTTACACTATTGGTGCCCTAACACCTTGCGTTCAACTATACCCTTTTATGGCTTGGGAGCTCCGGATGTTGCCAGGTCTTAGGGAAGATAGTCACCCTTACAAGAAGTGGATCAAAATGTGTTCATCTGATAGTAACCAGGTTGGTCTCACTTGATTTTCAGCATCAGTTTCGATCCAGTTGTTCTTTGCTTATTCTGAGGAAGTGAAAACATAATCAACAAAAAGCAGAAATTTGCGGTACTAAGAGTTCATTCATTCTTTTCGTTGATTCAGGAACTGGCCGTGAAAACTGAAGAGTTGCTGGAGCAACTCTCTGTCATCTTGACAGGATATGAGATCGGTGTTCTTTACAACTTGTATCATCAAGCAATGATACTTGAAATCGACTTCTTAAATTCCCAACCATTTGCTCAGCCCACAGTAGTTCCTGTGATAAAGGGACTCGGCTCTGCAGAAGATCGGTTGTTGCTTCTTTCTGATTTTGATCTGACTTGCACAGTTCATGATTCATCAGCAATTTTGGCAGAGATGGCCCTAGTAACTGCTCCAAAATCTGATGGTAGTCCATCTAGATCTGATTGTAGTCCATCCAAGAGTCCTCTTGCTCGGATGTCGTCGGGTGACCTACGAAATGGATGGGAGAAAATCTCCAGGCAGTACACACAAGAATATGAAGAATGCATCAAAAGCATCATTTCGGCTGAAAAAGGTAAGCACGCTATGAATTGTATTATGCTTTGAACTTGAACTCCACGACATCAATGCTAGATTCTCTAAAAGCCAACACCATGAGATGAGTGCTGAAGGGTGTCCAGTGATACCTGATTTTGATTTTCCTATCCCATGCAGTGGAATTTAATCACAGTTCGCTGGTCCAAGCGCTCGAGCAAGTGGCAGATTTCGAGAAAAGGGCGAATTCCAGAGTTATTGAATCTGGGGTTCTTAAAGGTTTGAAACTTGAGGACATAATAAAAGCTGGTCAAAGCCTCGTTCTTCAGGACGGTTGCATTAGTTTCTATCATAAACTCACCGAGATTAATGTGGATGTCAACGTTCAAATGCTATCGTACTGCTGGTGCGGTGATCTTATTCGGTCATCTCTATCTTCAGGCGCGCTCCTCGAAACTTTTACACTCAAGCGACATTTCGATTACCTCTAATTGCATTCTAGCCTCACTTTTCAACATGTAAAACACAACTTATCAACTGGACGACCTGAAAAAGATAGTACTTCTTAACAACCTTCAATCAGTCATGTGAATCAGTGATGATTCTTCTGGCTTTTGATGTTTCGGTGCATGTGCTACCATGGTTTGTGGCTCTATTCTGATTCATTTCTATTCTAGTCTCGCGGGTTGAGGAATTGTTCCTGACACAATGTAGGAAAGAAGCAGAATAAATGTATCTATCTGATCTTCTTGTTTTGTTGATGGAAAGCAGTGGGTTTCGACCATTCAAATGTCCACGCGAACGAGTTGATATTCAACGAGGAGCTTCTGTGCACTGGAGACATGGTTCGGAAGGTTGAGTCCCCCATCGAGAAGCTCCAAATATACAACCACATCTTGAAGAACGACGCCGACGACCGAGACAAGTTAACCGTCTACGTGGGCGACTGTGTGGGGGACCTACTGTGCCTGCTCGAAGCGGACATAGGGATAGTGATAGGGTCAAGCGAAAGCTTAAGGAAGGTGGGGAGCCAATTCGGAGTGACCTTCGTCCCGCTATTTGCCGCCACGGTCAAGAAGCAGAAAGAGCTCGACGACGGTGGCTCCGTGAGCTGGAAGGGAGCGAGGTCAGGAGTGCTTTACACGGTGTCGTGCTGGGCGGAGATCCATGCTTTCTTGCTGGGGTGGTAGGACACTACTGTTGTTTCACTGAGCACGGCAGACAAACGTTAGAAGATAATAGAACGCGCATCATGTACATAGTTGAAAACTCGAGATCGGACAACATACGACAGTTTTCTGCAGAGCTTCGAGGAGTTCGGTTTTGATGCATGCATGCACAGATTCGACGGGCATTTTTACTTGATTTAATCATTTTGCGAGGCAATTGTGTCAAAGCTGAAGTTGTCTTGTTAGTGAATGATGGCCCTACAAAAATGCCAAGCAAAAAAAGTTAATCTCATGAATTTGTCAACAACATAAACAGGCTGTGGCGTAAATTCTACCATGGGTTCCAATTATAAATTATTAATCTTCCTCGTTTTGGAAGAAATTTTTAAAATCAATTTGTTGAAATAACTTATATACGCCTTTTTTTTTTGTTCTTTATGAAAAAAACCCATGAATGTGCGCCTGTTTTTTCTTTTTTTAAATCTTTTGCTAGTAATTAGAAAAGAGAGTATGCACTTTTTATGTGAAAAAAGACAAATGGAAGTTTTACATGTGCTCAAAAAGAAAATCTAGAGATTAGAATTTGAAATATATGGGCTGAAAGTGATATTTTTTCCTCTTGAATTTGAGAGATTTCGTGAATCTTTTCGTATAACTACAACTTTATCCATGAAACTAAATATATAATAAGGATTATTTTCAGGAAAAAATTGGGGTGGAAAGTAAGGATGAATTGACTATATACGTATTACGGTCAGTAAAAAATCAATGTTAATTACTACTTAACTTTTCTATTTTTCTTCCGGAAAATGTAGTTTTATAGTCGAGCATGTCCTTCACCTTCGCGGCAAATAGAATGTTACCACTATCCCGGTGACCCAGGAGCTCCATATTTGTATTCATTAAGAGCTTGTCGAATGCGAGACGTACGTACGTCTCCTGGCCTCATTGTTTATGTACTAAACGGACAGCTCGCGAGCGAGATTGGCACGACGAAGCCTGCGCTCTGCTCATGATCAACATGACCTCAATACTCAAGGTTGGATCTGATACAATTGTGGGATGGGTGATTGTTATTTTGAGTGATTATCAATGGAAGCTCAAACAAATTATGAAGTGGGTATTGATGGGCAAATGCAAATGAAGAATAAAATATGATCAAAACATAGGCATATAGGATGCGTCACCACCAAGTGAGGATCAAGATCGAGATTGATGAAGTTCATCACCACGGAAAAATCACCAATCAAAAATACATGACTTGGGAATATGAGAAGCTCACCATTAAAACCTACAGAAAATCACTACAAGATACGGGACTTCTTGGCTCACATCAAGGAAGAATCCACCTTCCAAAGATACAGAAATCAAGGATAAATATTTGTTTACATAGAGACAAATCTCATATAAAATTCATCAAAATAGTCTGCCTCACATTTGAGAATTCACCTTATTATATATATGGATTGTTACATAAGAAATAAACTAAACAATGAAGTCATGGGAACTTCCCAACATTCATATCATGGGAACTAGAAAACACAATAAGGACCTAGGAACTAGAAAATGCTAAGGGCCAATGATTCCAGGTCCATTCAGGTTCAACCCGAAACTTGAAACTTACTGATTAAAATAAATTCCCTAATCTTTGGAACCTGGAACCCACCATACATATATAAAAAAATTTAGAATCTACCCTGTTATGAGTTCTAAGGTTTGTTTCAAGATCTATCCAGATTCTACTTGTATTCTTCTTTAATAAACTATTGTAGTGAATCATTTATCTCTAATAATTACCATTTGTTACAATCAATAATCACAACTCATATTTAGACAGACAAAAATTATGAAATATTAACAAAGTAAAAATTTCAAATAGAAGCTCATATTAATGGTTCCATATTACATATTCATTATTAAATGCCATAAATTGCCATAGGAATGCACAAAAATATAAAACAAGAAAAACAAAAAGACTTGTTCTAGGTTCCAATAAGAACTTACTCATCAAAATACGTTCTCAATTTTTTTGAACTTGAAACTTAACTTAAATATTCTAGATACTAGAACCGAACCCCCTTCGAAAATGCATTATAACACTTAGAGACTTGAACTTTGACTTTTGGAACCTATTAAGACTCACGAAACTAGGACTATAGACATTTCACCATATGCAAGAAAATTTGTACGTCACCCTAGGCAGCCCAATAGACATATTCAAAGATCATCAAATAACAAAAGAAATTGTCTAGAATAGCTTTCGATTGCTAGATAGTCTATTAATAGTCTTGGAATCGACAACAAAAATTGTGTATTGATGTATGAATAGTCAATGGGCAACCAAGAAATTGATAACTTGTCTACCAAACTACAACTCTTGATTGATCAATGAAGCTCGATACTCCTGCATAAGGATCCCAATACTTGGGCTTGGTCTGCAAAGGCCATACCCAAGTCCATCAAGACATGCCTAAGACTTGGTGCTTGCATTTAGGTCCATTTAGGCAGCAATCAAGGCCCAGGTGCCTATGCCCCAATCCCGACGCTTGAGTCGAGGTCCATCGAGGCCAGATTCGGGACTCTATTGCATGTACTTGGTTCCCCGATGCCCATATGCAAGTATTTTCCAGTTTATTTTTAGACTTGTTCTAGGTTCCAATCGGAAAATACTATAATCTACTTTCTTGAAAATGTTTTCTAATAGATTCACATTTTGGCTTTATTTGTTTTATGAAAAATAAATGATTTAAAAGATATTTTCCTAAAAATGATCATTTATATCCCTTCACATAATTAACTAACAAAAAAATTTCATTATTGACAAAAGGTCAATGTCTAAATATTCTTGCGGACAATGAAAATATTTTAATTTTATTCACTTTTATTAGTATATCATATTTTTAATAAGATTTTTTCCAAATTTCACGAAACTAACATAACTTACACCAAACTTAACCGTGGCTAGTTGTGTTAGTTGAAAATATCTCATTCATCACAAGATCGTAGTTCAAAACCCACAATCTAAAGACCGTAAGTGGAAGGTCATGATATTGGAGTCCTATGTTAGTCTCTTTCGAGATATAGGGATCCATGATGGAGTCCTCGGTTACAAAAAAAAAAAAAAGTTAACTTACACCAAATTTTATTTTCCCGCTCTTGGACAGGAAGCGTTCCCATGGTGGGGTCCGATTGAAGACAAAATCGGGCGCAGAACATTCTCATCACGAAACGTATAGAGCTAGACGGCGATGGTGCTCTATAACGTTATCCGTAATTAGCAGAGCCCCCGAGCTTATCTCCTTCGAAAGAAGTAGGCAATGGAGCAGCAGGGTCCATCCAGCGGCAAAGATGACGGCGCGAGCAAAACCTCGGGCGGCGCCCCCGCCGTTTCGGAGCTGCCGGCGAATCCTCGCGGCAACTTGAGGGTCGCTGCCGGCGACGTCAACTTGTCCCAGATCATGAAGGAGATCAAGTCCTCTAAGTCCCCCGTACGCGATCCACACTCTTCTTTGCGATCTTGCAGCTGATTTCTTGCTTTCCCCACTTTTTCTTTTCAAGTCCCCTGATGCTTTTGAAGAGCTCTTCTTGATCCTTTTGTCTTCTTCTCGGTTTCCGTCCTTTTCGTGCCTGCAGGCGGTAATCAACTACGGCGCTTCTTGGTACGTCCCCCCTGCAAACATTTATGCGTTCCCTCGTGCCCGAAAGCCCGAGGATGGCCGTGGGCTTGAGGGTGACGGAAACGAGCACCATGTGTTCGATTTAATGCTCCCGAGAAATAAACTGGCACAGCACGCTGGACTCCTTCCCTCCGCAAATAAAGGGGTGAAATTTTAATAGGGAAAATAGTGGGGGGTCTTGCGTTATAATGGATGGTTTGCTTTGGTCATGGCACTGGGTGTATTACGGTTCGTGGCCCTTTCTGTTTGATGATGGGGTGTTAGGTACACGTTACATAATTTGTTAGTCCTTGGGTGCATAATGATTCCCGTGGCTCATGAGTTGTTTCGATCATTGCAATTCTCGGTGAAAGTCTGTTCCTTAGACGATTGCTGCTGGTGCTTGTGTTGCATCTGCAAGGACAAAGTGTTTTACTTGGTATATGAAACTATTTGTTGTTGCATTCCATGTGTTGATGTCTAATTACTAGGTTTGTTTGGTCATAACTTGATGTTCAGCACTGAATGGCCTGCTTTGTTCAAAGGGTTGATCAGGTTTTGTGATGTGACTTAGTCAATAAAATGCACTTTCTTAAACAAAATTTAGTATCTCTTTTCTCATACACGACATGTACTATGTGGGTGCTTAAGCAGCATTTGTTTCTTCCTTGTTATTGCTCGTACAACATGATGCTGCTTATTTAACGGCCTGAGTTCTTGGATATAATATTCTTTCACCTCTATTTCAGGTGTCGTGTGTGTAGTCAGATTCTTCCGGCTTTCTGCCAGTTGAGCAACAGCTTTCCAAAATTGTCATTTGTGTATGCGGATATTGATGAGTGCCCAGAAACGACACAGCACATTCGCTACACACCTACCTTTCATTTCTACCGTGATGGAGAAAGGGTGGATGAGATGTTTGGTGCTGGAGAAGAGCGACTCCATGATCGTTTGTGGCTGCATTCCTGAATGTTGAACTTGTTATGAATGTTTAATAGCAGGATTCTCTTGGAGTCATGCCTCTTATAAAACATATCTGTAGTTCAGCAGATAAGCCAAGTATTTGTTGCGAGTACTGATTCTTAAGAATGGCAAAGATTAGCTTTCAGCTCATGCATTTATGATATGTTAACCAGAATTAATTGCGTTGCATTGCCGCCACCTGATAAATGCAAAACATATATGATCACATTGGCAAATTTTCTCAATCACAACATACAATGGACATTCTGATCAGTAAATTTAATTTAGACAATATTTGTGCGCACATATGTCTTTGGTTGACATGCTTTGACCTTGATGAAGGCATTTGCTCCATCCTGAAAACTTATTCTTGTTGCATATTTGTTACATATGTATTTCCAATGAAGAATCCTTCTCTGTAAATTGGAGTCGTGAAGGTGGTGAAAAACGGATAGTTTTGCTCTTGGTCGTGGCACCGATGCTTCTAGTTGCCTCGACTGAAGAGTATCATTTCACTTGAGCACATCTCCCGTCTTTCTTCACGTGGTTAACAACCGATATACACATTAATTTTTTATTGACCTCAGCAATGAACGATGATGGAAAAGAAATGCAAATCCTTTTATCATTTTAAGACTTATTATTGAAAGCCTACTGTAATGTAATCTATCCAAGATACAATAATGATTTTCCCCATATTTTACAGAGGTAAGAACGTGACTTTGGGATCAAATCCTGGATTTGAGCTACTTCTTTGATTTAGTACATTATCGGATGGTTAATTAACCATTTTGTGCAATCTGCACCAACGCCTGACTCTGGATTGGTTTGTTCTGTCCTTTGTGTATCAGCATCTGCTTATGTTGTCTGTTTTGCTATAGGAAGAACACAAAAGAAAAACAGAACGCATGCCATTTTATAGAAATAACTTCTCACTCTTTGCTTCCGTCCATCTCCAATTTTGATATAACATCTATGACTGAAAACATCCTAGGAAGAGGTATAATGTAACCAGGCATGGACTAGTCGACGATTAGAAGCTGAGGCCAAGTTGAAGTCCAAGGGCTGCATGAATGAGGAACAAAGTCATGATCCCGCTACCCAAGATACCGTGTACATTTCTTAATCCTGGATTATCCTGCATATCACAACAGAGATGTGAATGATCAGAGGAAATACTGTTCGAGAGATTGAAGATAAACATTAGCATCGTATGTGGACTGGCATTCAACTCGTTACCTCAAACAAGGAAGGTAAAATTGTCTGTAAAGTCAGAAGTGTTAGGCCTATGAACCCTGTGACGGCATGAGGACTGTAAACGACAGCACCGCAATCAGTGAACATAAGGAGGGAGTAAAAATAGATAGCAAGATTGAGCGTAAGTCAACAATCCCATGGTAACGACTACAAAACTGAAGAAACTTTCTGTAGCAGAAGATGAACGCATGATGTAAGTTTTGAGTGCACCTCTCAAATATTGGTTTGTCTGAGGTGAGTAGAGATGTTATACCACCAGTTGCACCAAGAGCAAAGAAGAAAAACATTCCCCCAAGAAGCTTCGGGTGCAAGTCTTTCGCCTTGGCTTTCTCTTCCTGAGATAAATGGTACGTGAAAGGCAGCTCAAATACTCGTGGCAGCCATTGATTTCAGTAGAAAAGTAAAGCTAGTCTTGCTAGAGTCTTACCACATCATCGGAATATTTAATACGAAAACCAAGATATGTTCCGTATCCACCCATCGCAAAGAGCACGACAGCCTAAAATGTAACAACAGAGTCATTTCAGAATCCCTGAGCATCTTCTGGTAATATAGAGCAAACATTTGGGGTAACCAGGCCTTCCAAGGAGGAAAGAGAGAGGATGAACTTTTACCATATTGCCTGGGTGACCCCAATGCACAAGCCAATCAGGGAGACTCCAGGATTTAACAAGCTCAACGAAAGGCCCGATCAGAGACCTTACTGTCCCAGCTGTTATGAATCATAATAGCCATGTAACAAATGGATCAGCAACAAGAATGCAAAAGATATGATAAACTGCAATCAGCAAAATGCATGGCATCAGTTGAAAAACAGCAAAACTAGATGTGATGCAGCCAGGCGCTCGATGCATTGCAACAGACCGCATCACGCAGAGAGCATTTGAACCTGTTTGATAAGCAGTTTAGAGAGACATACATAATGCACTGTTTAAAGCACAGTTAAGTGTCCTACCTCATGGAAGATGGGATAGAACGAACGTGCGGTAACTAATAAAATAAAGCAAAGTCCACAAAGCAACAGAATCTCCAGTTCTTTCTCTCTCTATCCATTTCCACCTATTTCCAAGTAATTTTCATTGTTATGTGTCAGTTTGAATGTAGGTAGCCAAGGACTGGGCAGTGCTAACAGATAAGCAGTGGATATGTTATACCAGATTGTGTCAAGAGAGGGGTCAACGGGTCGAGATAAATAGAAATATTCACTGCTTCATAGCCTTTCCCCGGTTTGGTAAATGGTTTGTTTAGCACTGCTTAAGCTGCTTCAGGCCAGCTAATGGATGGGCAAAATGACATAGCAAAGCAGGAAGAGCAAAGGACCATTTAGATGGTAATAAACAAAGAACCGCCCGGCAGTAGCTATGCCAAACATGACGAGAAATTTATCTGTACAATTCAGAAGTACTGAAACACAGCAAAACCGAGAGAAGAACGGTGGGGAAATTTGAGAACTCTGAAACGAGGGAAAACACTACATCAGATATACAAGTTGCTTAAGAATGTAAATGTAATATATATAGCCAAACCAAATGGAATTCGAACCGAGTGAGAAAGAACGCAATCTCCCACTTAATGCAGCGCATTTCATCAAATGCACCAGTGTTGAAGCAACCGAAACACACCCTTCACAGAGTGAGAGAGGGAGATGAATTACCTCCAGGAAGCGCGGCGAGGAAGAGGAGGGGTAGAGGAGAGAAGGAGTAGAGGAATGTCTCGCTAGGCAGGCCCGCCGTTCCGTCCATATCGAAGTCGTCAATGGCATCATTCATGGGTTCGAGAACCTCGTCCTTGGAAGCCGGGGACGCGCCGGGGAGGAGAGCTCTCGGGGCCTTAGTTCTGGAGGCAGCACAGCCCGGGAACGAAGGAGCTGACAGCCGCAGCGGCCGGGCATCAACGGGACGCGAAGAGGGTTGAGAGTGCAGAGGAAGGAGACGTCGCGGGGCATCGGAGCAGCAGCGGAGAAGACCGGCGGCAGAATTCACCATCGCCATTGCCAGAAAGTGCAACGCAACACACCAAACGCAGACTCTCTCTCTCTCTCTCTCTCAAAGAGCGCACCGGAGAGTTCGAGCTATAGAGAGATGGGGTGGGAAAGGTGAGGAAAGGGACACGCTTGTGAGTTGTGATTCGAGGGAGCGTATACCACTTCATGAGCACACGCTCCTCCCTACCTACCCAGTATCTTTTTGGAGTATCTCTCCGGTTCCCTCTCACGCAATGGGGTGACGTAACAAGAGTTTGCATGACTAAAAATGTCATCACCGTAAGTTTTGCAACTTGTGAAAAATAAAAGGTACCTATGGATAATTTATGATAATTTTTTTTTCCGAAAAAAATGAATAATTTATAAAATATCTTCTTAAAATTTTTCATCGAGAGTGTTAATATGTAACTAAATTTTCAATTAAGTCAGACTCGTGATCCGCATAATCACAAACCGAAATCACATTTTCCGGAAAAAAAGCATGAAGTTTCCGAATTGGTTATCCGAGGAATCTCCCCGGATTGCGGGAGCTAAGAAGGAAAAAGGCGCCCTCCAACTATGTAAGCTTTTGTTTTTGTCCATACGTTTCATGCAAAACAAATGCATGCTCGCCGTTCCTTCCTCTGGAATTTGCTGCATTTCTACGTCTGTCACAACCCTCTCAATTTTCACCTCTTTTTCCTTCTCCTCTAGCAAATTCGATGTCGGATTATTTGATTATTGCCGTGAACTGAAAATTTTTACTACTATACAAAGGTTCCACATATACAAGCTTCCGCTGAAAATCTCATTGCCTGGCCTGGGCGACGGACTGTACATGCTTTCGCAATCAAACGCTTTGCTAACCAAAACGCAGGCCAATGTTCTACCACCTCTCTTATTTTGCCATTTCCAAATGATTCACTGGACAAATTTAGCCGATAACTGCCGTGCCCATTTCATTACTGGAAAAAGCAGTCGATCACTGGCTGTAGACTCACAGATGCGCCTGCCCCCACGCTCGGAGTGTCTTGGAGAGTTGATATCTGCTTAGAGCGTGACATGGTCTGCATTACAACCCAGGTCCTCATCCTGCACAGAGAAATGGCTGCACGAATCCAAAGAGCCATATGATCCCGCATGTCTTGCCAGTCTTCACAAGTATGGGCACCTTGACCAAGTTCTCCCACCGTGCAAGAATGATTCAACTGTCATCCATCAGCAACCTTTTGGTCGCTCCACAGTCCTGCATTGATGAGGCAGTAGAAGAAATACAGTTAGAATAAGAACCAGCTATTTTAGACAAGCGATGCACATTAGAGATTCTCGACTCAGTGATAGAAGGCTATGTTAAAAGAGTCCTATTAACAGCATATCTTACTTAGAATGATCCGACTTTTGAAGTATTGATTTCGTATCATGAGTGTGTTGGAAACTGCATAGTCTCTTTTAAATCGATTGTGGACACTAGTTATCAAAATTCATGTTAAAATATGTAAATAAAAGCTTCTTCTAGATAGTTGATCCTACCTCTCTTGGAGGCAAATGTATTAAGCAGAATCACAGACAATACGAGCTGATAGGGTTCCTATGGAAGTAGACTCCAAAGCAGATTATGCATGCTAGATGCTAAATCCATGTATAATGTGTGTCGATGGATATACTCACTATACCACAGAAGTGGGCATGTGTACAGATATGATGCTCAACTGCCAGCCTCAACCATATCATCTATCGACCTGAAGGACATTGTTACATATTGCACCCCGTGTAACTGACTCCTTTTGGGGATCAACCGTCCACTTGCCGTCAACTATGAATTTTATCTGTGACAAAATTGTGAAGTTATAAGAACGGCATGAAGGATTTATCTCCTGGAAGCAGAAAAATGTACAGAAATGGAACTTGTTCCATGCCTCATATGTCCCAGGGTAAAGCCACAGCATTGTTGACCAATATCTAGATCTCCTGCAAGAAGCACAAAACCACAAACAGATCCATGGTTCAATTGAAAAAGAGGGAGATTAATTGGAACTGATTCTGAGATGGAGATTGCCTTCTCCAAGAATTTAACAATAAATTGCTTGTGCTCTTGATGCATGTAGACATATAGCTGGTTGAGTTGACTATTAGCTATATATGATCTCATAATAGAAGGAAATAGACAGTTTGCAATAGGCGCGTCAATATGCAGAGCATTAAGAAGTTTGAACTACTACCTTCTTTTGCAACCTATTACATTGACAAATCATCTAGCTGCCTCGACTCTACCAAGTTTCCACCATTACAGGAAATA